>OY757260.1:5616994-5818994 GCA_963584085.1 Pyrausta aurata
TTAAATTTGATGATTATGAAAGGAAAATAATAATAAACGGAAATAAAATACATTATACAAATTGAGTAAAGTTAATGATACAAATAATAAATTTAAATTAAATGTTTGTAATTCGTGGTTATAAACATATAATTAACAATAAATATAATAACTATAATATTGGTCAAAAAAATGAATTCTTGTTTGTTTTTTAATACTGATATTTCATTTAATAAAGCTGATATTTCATTTAATAAAATTAACACAATGTATTTTTGTGTAATAGCTGAAAATTTTGTATATTAATAAACAATTGCACAAGAAAAACCAAAACGTTATTAACCGGTAATCCTTCTGGATAAAAGGGTTCACAAAAAATACTTTGGAATATAGTTTTCATATTAAAAGACTAGCTGTTAACTGACAGGGATCAATTTTACTACAAAGCCATAGAATGGACTTCAAAGAACAAAGGATTACCTTTTCCTGTAATTTTAATTTTTCTTTAGTTTGTGCGGTACAAAGTAATTTTAAAATGATGATGTTGATGATTGTGGTAGGTCGGTTATGTTAAATTCATTGTTTATACACCGTGCTTTTTTAACCGTCTTACAGCCGAAGGCCACTTAAAGTATCCAATAACTACATGTCATTCGTTAAATAAAACTTGGTTATTATTAAGATTTCAAAGACTAAGACATTAAAGAAGATATCAGCACAATTTAGTACGAAACATCCTGTAACGAGCACTACGCGCGGGTCATTCACTCGGCTGTCTAGCACTACTGACCTTGTTTTACGCACGAATAGAAAGGGGCGAGGCGATGGGCGTCACAAAGGATTGCGCTAGCGCATGATTGGTTAGAGATCCACGTGGACTGTCTTAGATTGGCTAACGGTGCGGAACGCGTGGAGGCGGCAAGGTCATGGAATGCATTATTGAAATCGTAAACATTATGAACAGGATGATACATTACGTAACATTACTATTAGATATTTTTTACACAAAAATTATGTGGAGTGTAATGAAAAAAATAACATGCCAGGTTTATTAAGATGGTTACATTACGTGGGCTTCGGCTGTAAGACAGTTAAAAAAGCACGGTGTATTGTTTATTATGATGATGATCACTTAGTTGAACAAGTATCTTCAAGTTATCTCACTACTCATAAATACCCATAAATATAGTTTTTTTTTTATATTGTAGTGTGATGACTCACCGCTCCGTCGTATGCATACATTCCTCACATATAATATACTGTGTTAGGTAAAGTGAGACAGTAATAAACCACACTTTAAGGAAGTAACATCTTTCATTCCAACACTCCCGGGTCCTGTCATTACAATGTCTAATATCAGCATCGCTATGAAATAAATACCCAAAACATAATTTTAATGGTGTATTTTTAGCGACCATTCAAATTTTCCATTCCAAAGGAAGATCCAATTGCGGACAGCCAATATTTTTTCATTCTCAAAATGTCATCACCTTGGCCCTTTTCCTTAATTTCAAAGCGTAAGCTCGTTTTATTTACGACCAACATCTCATTTATATTAAAGGAAAAAATAAGGTAGTAAAGAAACATTCTGAGGCATGCAAATTCTATTTTGGTTGGTCTTCATATACTACTTATATTATAAGGATGTGTTTTAAAAAGCTTGCATATGAATATGCTGAAACCTAGTTTATGCTGGCTGTAAACTAATAAATTCCATTTCACTTAACTGATATGCGTAGTGAATAATAAATTCGAGCATACAATAACAAAAATAACCCACTATAAGGGTAATAATTAATGAATGTACGACCAACTATGTAATTTTGTTTAATAGCAGCTCAAGTGGAAAATGAAAACGTTATTTTCCCTCAGATATTACTGTTTCTCGGACAGAATGTTGGTACATAAATTAGTAGGAAGGGTTAAATTTTACCGCATTTTTTTACATTATTATACTTATCATTGATGCAAAAACTCCTTCGAAATCGGGAAGTGACAAACAGTCTTTGCTGCCTTACTTCAAACCTCACCTCACCTCACTTTCAAACGAAAACCGCTTTCAAAGATGACTTAAAAACTTTTAAAAAAACCGGCCAAGTGCGAGTCGGACTCGCGCACTGAGGGTTCCGTGCCAACTTTAACTGAATTAGGGATTCTTACTTCCACTTAGCCAAAATACCACAATATTTTGTTGACCGCAAATATAACTTTGTTTTTCATAGTGTTTGTATGAAAGACAAAGTTATATTTGCGGTTGATAAAAATGTACTATATCTCAAAAACTGCTAGTTCGATTTCGCTCAAACCAATTTTCGTTGAAAGTTTACGTTGAGATCTACATTACATATTTTTTTCAAAATTTTCACTTCCTTAGTTCAAAAGTTAGATGGGGGGGACGCCTATTTTACCACTTTGGAAGCGTCTATATCTCAATCCTTAGACTTTCAGAAAAAATGGTTTTAGGAACCTCATGGCTGTGACATACGGACGGACAGACAGACAGACTTGACGAAACTATAAGGGTTCCGTTTTTGCCATTCGGCTACGGAACCCTAAAAACACGAAGCGAGGTGCAATCAATTTTGTTTAGTACGTACACCTTATCGATGTCTCAGACTCGCACAGTGGTTTTGGTGAATAAATACAGATATTGTATTATAATTTAGAACTTTACTAAATAATATTGAGAGCATCATGTAATTTAATCTAATCTAATAATTTGCTTCTCTTGCTCTTGTTTGTTGAGTTTTCTCTATTCTTATTCAGACGATGACAGCTCTTTGATCTCTTATTGCGATTCTACATCCAAGTTTATTTTATTGGGTCGCATATCTTCTTCTCTTTTCCTTATATTCGCCTATATTGAAAATAAAACGAAAACTGCATTCTCATTCATATATCTCAATGAAATGCGGTCAGTCTAATGATAGTTGTATCATAATAACTACACAACTACAGTACAGTAATAACTACAGTACTGTTTATTGGGACTGTTTTGAAATAGTTTGGCATAGAGCTGCTACTCGTAATGTTGATATCAGTAAGCGGCTTTGACTCTAATGATTGCAACGCTTCGAGTAAAATCATTTTGTTCACATAATAATGATAACCATTTCACTGAACCATAGTTCAGTATTAGTACTTCATAAAATTTTATCCAATTGGTAAGTAATGGCCGGTTTTAAATTTAAACAATATAATGAGGTATGTATTACGCACACTATAATAAAAAAAACGAATGGTGCTTTCTTCATAAAACATTCGTAAAAAACATCTACAAGTATAGTATCGATAGTAACATTTTACAATAAGAAAAGACAACCCATTCATATCTTGCCACAATATCAATCTCATTAAATTAAATTACACAATTTTCATGCGAGAACAATCTGAAACATCATAAATGTTATTTTTCAAGTTTTTAAACATAAACTTCTAAGATTGTTATGTAACCCACAAGAATCCTTAATTACTCTCTTTTATAATAATTTATATAAACTTCAAAGAAGTAGTTCCAACACAAATAAAGTTTGAAATTCTCAATATTCTACAGAAAACGGTGTAACAAAGCTTTTCTCAAAAATGTTTGTGTATTTGTGTATGCATAATTTTGCATTCTTTTAAGTTAATTAGCATTTCTAAAGTATACCTCTTAAGCACACATTTAAGAACTCTATAATACCATGTTTCCTATATTCCTATAAACGCCTCACACAATACTAACGGATTACATGTTTACCATGTCTTTGAGCTAGACGTCTGGGCCAGGCTGAGCGATCACAATTATAATTAGTATTTTGACTAGCTTACTGCTTACGTCCATCATTGTGATTGGTATTTAATTATAGTTAAGCGTATATGATTTGGAACTTTCTTATTTTTTATGATGCATGTCTTAGTTTTAATATTTTTGTTATTATTGAAAAAAAACTTCTTTGTCAGAGTGACCGGAAAATATAAGATGAATAGTTTATTTTATTTACTTAGTCGTTGTTCTTGGTATCTTGCCACCCTTAGCAATTGCTGAGCCCGAGTTCAGATGCAGTTAAATTCATAAAGTTTTCAATTTCCTTAAAAAACATTTTAGAAAAAGCTGGCTATTCCAAACATGAAGTTACAGCAGAAGTTTACCAGAAAAAACAAATTCGGGTTCGTCAAGGGCCATGGAAAGTAGCGGCGGGGTAAAATGAAAATTGAAACAGAGCAGCACTCTGTGAGACCTTAAGCACTATCCTGCCCAAGCAATATCTGTTTTTTCCTTACTCATCCAATTTGCGGAGCGAGACGAACAGAATGATGCCCAACATGAAAGGATTCGAGGTAATTAAGACCGTTAAAGTGATTTAGCAGAAAACGCTAAGCGTTAAATAGGGTAATTTTGTATCAAGCTTTACCACGCAGAGTGAAGCTTTGTCACGGTGATGAGATTTATTGCACAGACAACAAGTAATATAAACTATAATAGGAGCACCAAACAGCGCTTGGAAATTAACGTTAAATTCGCAACGGTCCGGAATGCTGCACGATTTGAACCAGCTAGGCTTTATGAGTAGGCTCAGCGCAATTACATAAAATCAAAGTCTATGTGACAGTAATTATTTGTCCATATCTCTAAGGCCCAGTTGCGTGACCGATGTTAACTCAAATAATGGTTAAATGTCGCCAGCGCGAATATTTACGACTGTGCCTGTTATGAAGAAAAAATACCTTAATCAAATGTCAATACTATTTTAATGATCATTCGTTAAGGTTTTTTTTTTCTTCAAAACGTACCAATTATTATAATGTAGTCATAAAACCCCATTTCGACTATATGACCTGTCTTACTAATAGATTTCCCTACTGAAGAGGCGTAGTAGTACGGGTCCTAAGCATGAAATACGGTCCCATCCGGAAGAAAGCATAAAACTTGGCACGATTGTAGCTTTCGTATGTGTTCTTCATTTCCGCTAGGGAAACACGCTGGAAAATGACTGCTTCTCCCCCCACCCCCCCTTTTATCTCCCTCGTTCTGGTTTTCGACGATTTCTGCAAAAACGGTAAGACCTAGGAGTTTACTGTCTAGAAAGCAAATCATCGTGAATAAATTACCTACAAAATGGTACTAAATTTATGGCAGTGAGATTAATTTTTCTCCTAATACAGTCATCAAAACTTGATAAAATTATAAAAAATCACACTTTTATTCCCTCTTGCTCTATTTACGGAAAAATTACATAAGTTATGATAAAATGACCTTTGAAGATTACATACCCTATATATTAAGCTACAATATGAGACTTAAAACTTAGTAGTAGAGCCAGTGGTATTTGAGTTACAGCTCACCGCATCTGACTCAACGAAACTCCATGTTATTTTATATTACGTTTTTAACGGACTTCAAAAATAAATTGTAATTTATTCGACCTGTATCTACGTTTTATAGTTAAACTCAGATGTGCAATTCATTTACATTATGGAAACACGCTGGGAAATGACTGCTTCTCCCCCCACCCCCCATTTTATCTCTCCCGTCCTGGTTTTCTCCAATTTCTGCAAAAACGGTAAGACGTCGGAATGCGGTGAGCTGTAACTCAAGTACCACGGGCTATACCATAAAGTTTTAGGTGTTATATTGTAGGTCAATAGTAGGTATGTAATCTTTTGAGGTCATTTTATCATAACTCTTGCCATTTTTGTGTAAATAGAGCAAGAGGGAATAAAAGTGTGTATTTTAAGTAGTTTTATTAAGTTTTAATGGCTGTATTATAAGAAACATTTATCTTACCACAATATATTTAGTATCGTTTTGTAGGTAATTTATCGACAGTGATTGGCTTTCTGAACGGTAAACTCCTAAGTCCTATAGTTTTTGCAATTTTTTAGAGCAAGAGGGAATAAAAATGTGCAATTTATTTTCAATTTTATATAGCTGAGATGGCTGTATTAGGAGAAACATTAATCTGACCACCATGAATTTAGTATCGTTTTGTAGGTAATTAATTGTCGATGATTTGCTTGCTAAACAGTAAACTCCTACGTCTTACCGTTTTTGCAGAAATTGGAGAAAACCAGGACGGGAGAGATAAAATGGGTGGGGGGAGAAGCAGTCATTTCCCAGCGTGTTTCCATAATATAAATGAATTGCACATCTGAGTTTAACTATAACTCATAGATACAGGTCGAATGAATTACAATTTTTTTTGAAGTCGGTTAATAACGTAATATAAACTAACATGAAGTTTCGTCGAGTCAGATGCGGTGAGCTGTGACTCAAGTACCACTGGCTCTACCACTGAGTTTTAGGCCTCATATTGTAGCTTAATTTAAAGGGTACTATGTAATCTTCTAAGGTCATTTTATTATAACTCATGTCATTTTACCCGTAAATAGAGCAAGAAGCAATAAAAGTGTGTTTTTTTATAATTTTATCAAGTTTTGATGGCTGTTTTAAGAGAAACATTAATCTTACTGCCATAAATTTAGTACTATTTTGTAGGTAATTTATCCATGATGATTTGCTTCCTAGACAGTAAACTTCTAGGTCTTACCGTTTTTGTAGAAATCGTCGAAAACCAGAACGAGGGAGATAAAAGGGGGGGTGGGGGAAGAAGCAGTCATTTCCCAGCGTGTTTCCCTAGCGGAAATGAAGAACACATACGAAAGCTACAATCGTGCCAAGTTTCATGCTTTCTTCCGGATGAGACCATAAAATCGATTTTTGTTAGGAGCGGGAGCCGTACTATAGGTATTAAAGAAAAAATCCAATATAATACAGCCAGTACCTCTTCATTGTATATTATTTCCATAGCAGCAGTAAATAGTAATCAAGGCTCAGGTAACAAAGAAAAGGACCATAAAGGCAGGCACTATTAGGGATGCAAGGTCTTAAAAAAATCGACATATCGATATACAACCTAGAAAATTTTATAATAAACACACCCGTCCCAGGAGAGTCGCCTCCGCCTGCCGCTTAGCTTAGTACACAGATTATACAAATAGTTACAAAGAGTAGGTATCAACAGTACGTTATGAAAAGATTCAATTCTTAAGACAGTGCTGCTCTTGCCAGCTACTACATTATACCGGTTAATGGGTATTGTAAATAAAGGCGGTTCTTAGATATTTCCTTTACGATATATTGAGTTTTTCGATATTGATATATATTTCGATATCGGCGTATCGTCGAGATCGACATATTTGGCGTCGATATATTATCGATATTTATCGGTCTTTCGATATATCGTTACCACCCTGGACACTATTTTATTTTCTCTTCTAAACCAATTCTAAGAATTAATTCATTAATAATGATATTCTCGCAGCAGCCAATATTGTGTTTCTTTGACACTTTACAATTATTAATATTGCCTCTTTTAATATTTCTCTTGAAATCTTCTTAGATAGATAATAATATAAAACTTACTTGCTGTGAAGATTACTTGAAAATGAGGATTATTTTATTATAAAAAGGCTTCAAATAAGTCTCTACTTCAAACTTGTGAAATAGTGTAAAAATAAGAAGTGGAATGAAACTCACTGCAGCTCGCTAGTGTTTTTTCATATAAACATTATAACTCAAACATAAATAAAATCTGAGTTAGCAGTTAAGGTAAGTACCTACAGACTAAAGCAACATAACATAAAATGTATCAATCTGACTCCTGCCAGGCTATGAGAAAATGTTACAATGTGTGTTACTTTTCATGATACATTGTAGCAATGTGTATGTCAGAATATTACATTGAATGAAACATTTCCTCTTGCGTTTCACCAGTCTGCACTCACCTTTATGCTATGCTGATATGGGGGAGATTTAATTAAGGCCAGGCTGCATGATCGAAAGTTAACTCTACTAATGGTTCGGTTGATTATTAAATCAACTATCATTCACGCAACCGGCCCTAACTATAAAACGTCCTTACATTATGAATTATTATGATTCTAAAAACCTACCAAAGAAAATACTATATTATATTACCCCTAAACTGGAATTCAAACCTTTTTGGAAATACTTAGTGCTACTTTGAGTTATATGCTTACACATTTACTACTTAGTTGAAAACTTCAATCTGAAAACTTATTGTTTGATATTAGAAAACTTGCGGCACAGTCATTGAACAAAGAAATCTAATCGAATTCGTGGTCGCTTACATGGCGAAAACTTTGCGATTTTTCATTGAAACTTGTGTAGTTTTGAGCTCGATCCTCCTTGTGACACAAAGACAGCTAGTAAATTAATTTTGTAACATCCTTTTAGCAACTAAGTGGTTATTGGAAGTTTCAAATCGTTTTTCAAGTGGAAAATCGTATTAACTGATCGTGGTACTCGATTTTGTGGTTTGTATAGCGATTTTAACTTTTAGGCTCGGTTGAATTATTATTTAAACCCAACTTTTACCATCATACATCTACACTTCGTGCAGAGTATGGCCGTAATGAAGCATTTCCTTAGTTTAGTATTCTATTATTTGTAGTACAACGCTTTCTGAATGACGCTCACAACCTGTCGCTGTGAAAAAACCGTAGGGAGGCTTATGTTCAGCAGTAGACGTTCATTGGCTTATAGTGATGATGATGATGATGGTACAATACAACAGAACTTTACCCTGTCAATACCAGTATAGGTATATCCGGAGGTGTGCGAATTTAATTTAGAATTAACTACTTAATAAAACACACTTTTACGGATTGATTTCGCGAACGTTTATTTTTATTTAATGCCTGACGTTTCGAATACTTTACAGCATCCTTGGTCACAGGCAGACTGCCTGACTGGCTGTCTGCCTGTGACCACGGATGCTGTAAAGCAGGAATGCACAGACCGCGGCCCGCGGGCCGCTTGCGGCCCGCCGGTCGAATACTGGTGGCCCGCCGACAGCAAAAATAATACTCTCGTACATTCGAAAAATATTGAATTCTATTCCAGAATAAAACCAAAAAAAATATGTTCGAAAAGTAATTTGAATCTCGCGCGCGCGCTCTTAAGTGCACGAATTCCCGATTGCTCGCGTAGGTAGATACACGAAGCTTCCAGAGTCGGTTTCGAGATTTCTCCAGACAGTTTTCGACTCTATACGCGCGGTATAAAAGCCACGCTAACCGCAGCGACCGATAGTTCGGTTTTAATTTGAGTGAAGTGTCAATAGTTCTAGTGTAGATTTTAACTCGACTAGCCGGTGTCATATATTTTGATCCACATTCAACGTAGATTTCCCGTCAAGTGCCGTGTATAATTGTGTTGTGAAATCGTAAGTAAAACTCTGTTATTAATAAGTGTTTCCCTACCTATTTAAATCAATCTACCTAAATAAAAAAGGATGGGTAATTTAAGTAGGTACTGTAATTGTTTTTAGGTGCTGTGTTAATCCTAGCCAGGATTAGAACGCAACATGGACAAGCCAGGACCTAGTAAAAAACGTAAGGTTAAAGATGAAAATCGGCAGTTTCAAGAAATTTGGACTGAGAAATACTTTTTTGTATGGTCGCATAATAAAGTCGTTTGTTTAATTTGCAAGAATTCTGTTGCGATTGCAAAGGAATATAATGTAAAAAGGCACTATGAAACGCAGCATCCTACTTTTACCAAGTTTACAGGCGAATTAAGAAAGCAAAAAATGTTGTCTTTAAAACGGGAGCTTATTGGTCAGCAAGCTATGTTTACAAAACCCATCCAAGATTCAGAAACAGCTACAGAAGTTAGTTATGAAATTTCTCGAATGATAGCAAAGCGCAGTCGCCCCTTCAATGATGGGGATTTTGTAAAAGAATGCATAGAAATTGCCGCTAAGAAAATGTGTCCAGAAGCAGCAAAAAAGTTTGAGAAAATTCAACTGAATCGTATGACTATCCAAAGACGTATTATGTCTTTGTCAGGTAATATTGCGGAACAATTAAATGAAAAAACTAAGATCATTGAATTTTTTTCATTAGCACTCGACGAATCCACTGATATTACTTCCACAGCTCAACTTCTCATATTCATACGAGGTGTTACTCAAGATTTTGAAGTCTTAGAAGAGTTGTTAGGAATGTGTTCATTGAAAGGTCAAACCAGAGGAGTTGATATACTCAATGTACTTTTGGATGAGTGTTCAAAAACTGATTTGGACTTATCAAAATTATCGGGAGTTGCCACTGACGGTGCTCCTTCGATGATTGGTGTCAATTCTGGGCTAGTTACTTTGCTGAAAAAGCATATGCAAGAAAAAAACATAAACGCTGAAGATCTCATGCAGTTTCACTGCATTATACACCAAGAAGCCCTCTGTTCTAAAAAAATTGAATTTCAAAATGTCATGAAAGTGGTAGTTTCGACTGTAAATTTCATAAAATCACGAGGACTCAATCACAGGCAATTCAAACAATTCCTTGATGACATCGAAAGCGAATATGGAGATTTACTGTATTATACAGAAGTAAGGTGGCTAAGTCGTGGATTGACCCTGGAACGATTTCTAAATTTAATAGAAGAAATTGGAATATTTCTGGCGGAAAAGCAAAAGGATGTCCCGGAACTTAAAAATCCTGATTGGTTGTGTGATTTGGCTTTTTTAGTTGACATTACAAATCATTTGAATGTCTTGAACACACGGCTTCAAGGCAAAAATCAACTGATATCCCAGCTCTACGCTCACGTATCATCCTTTCAATGCAAGCTGACACTTTTCAGATCGCAATTGAATTCTGGAAATTACAATCATTTTCCGAATTATAAGAAAATGGCTGAAAAATTCAACAAAACTGCGATTAATTTCAGTTATGTAGAAAAGCTAGATATTTTGATTCAATCTTTTCAAGAAAGATTTTCGGAGTTTAAAAAAGTGAAACCTCTGTTGGACATATTCAGCAATCCTTTCACGATTTCAGTTGAAAATGCGCCAGAGTCAATGCAGTTAGAAATTATCGACATTCAAAACGACCAAGATTTACACAACAAATTCAACGAAGGAGACTTGCTGAACTTTTACCGCTGCATTGATAAAAATACGTACAAAGAGTTGCGCATAAACGCTCTGAAATGTGCCAGCTTATTTGGTTCTACCTATATATGTGAACAAACCTTTTCAATACTAAATAATAATAAAACAAAAAATCGAAACCGCCTTGCAAATGAAAGTTTGGAAGCAGTTTTACGTGTTGCTACAAGTAAATTTGAGCCAAATATAAAAAAGATTGTAAGCACTATGCAGTGCCACGCTTCAAATTAATAAATTCTTTTTTAATTTTAATACATAATTATCAATTCTTTATTGTCTTTAATTACCTATACTTCTGGCGGCCCGCCATCAGTTCATAATTTGCCCGAGTGGCCCCTAGTCTTAATAAGTCTGTGCATCCCTGCTGTAAAGCTACTAGAAAAAACTAGTTTATCCTGAAATCGGATTTGGATGGTAACATATGCATGTGAGAAATAGGGGCAAACATTGATAGATATGGTGTATTTTATTTATCATATGCACTTAACAATAACTCTTTATACCATACATTCACTCCTAATGACAATGACTCTATAGCACTTCAATTAATAATAGTCCCCCTAGCCGATTTCGACTTCGGTGGCCAGTCACAACGACTAACCGACTGCGCGGGACATATTATAGTGCAGAAGCGTGTGCGCATACACAGGTGCACTCTCTATTCCTTTCACTCTCATAGTCCGATGGGACAGCAATCTGACACGACCGTAGAGAGATCAGGCGCAGAACCAACGGCTTTACGTGCTTTCCGAGGCACGAGGGTGAAACACCGCCAACTTCCAAACTCCTGGCTACCCTGAGAGTTTCTAAACAGAAAAACCCAGGTTTTTTTCGTCCGACCCGGAAAACGAACCCGGGACCTCTGGGCAGCCGTCGCTTTAAAATGCGACCCTCTCACCGCTGCGCCACCGAGGCAGCACTTCAATTACTCACTGTGTAATATAGCTCTGTAGATTGGATTTTATATTACCCTGATAATACCCGTCGTATCAAGAGGTCAAGAGAATGGCGGAAGAGCGTAAAGAATGGAAAAAACTCCACCGACAAGAGCTTGGCTTTTAAATTAGATGATGATGATGATAATACCCACTTGTTCTATTATTGATATAGCTCAAGGCCGAGTTGATATCGTAGCTCAAACAATTGATATTACATAAGGTTTCCGCGTCACATAATGGTTTACTCACGGAATAGATTTGAGCAACTGAAAAGGGAGTCTTAATTTAACTTCCAAAACTTGGAAGCCATTATACTGTTATCGCGGTAACAACTTATCTAACGTTATGTTTCGAATTCGCTGATAATGTTTCATTACAGTATTATTAATTTGAGTTGTGTTGTTAGTTCGCAAGTGTTATAATAATGGATTGTTAACAATTGGTTTTGTATGATAGTTGTTGCCAGAACAATCTGTACTTGAATGTTCCTGATTGTTCTTTTCTGTGGGGGAAACAAAATTTTGTGATTTAAAAAGTAAATAAATCGATGAATATACCTACTAGTTGTAATAAGTTTGACAAGAAAAACGGTATTAATAGCATCTTAACAAAATATTATGCTTAGGTAACAAAATTGAATGCTTATTACAATTTTTCTATAAAGAATTAGCAAAATTTTCATTCTTTATCTCCTAATTTATTTCCATAGAGCACAATGGTACATATTGAAATAGATTTGGATTAAAAATTATTGAGATAATAAGTAAATATTTTTTCCCTCTGTGTCAATCTACAACCCGTACCCGGTCAATTGAATTTCTACTGCAGTCGAGTTAAACAGATTATGGTACTTCCTTCTCCAAATCACCACCATTCGGCTGTGTGTAAGTGCATGCACTTAGTGGTTCTTTACTGAATAGAAAAATCAAGTCGCTATTTTCTTGGACGTTGGTTACTTAATTCAGTTACAAATTAAGTGCTATGACTAAGTGGCGCTGCACACCTGCGTCACATTTGTGTTGTTTAAAGCGGTAATGTCCTCGAACACAGATAATGTAATATAATGTATCCAAAGTTTAATAGTTATATATTTTCCTAAAGCAAAATCCATTATTTTCCATAACTTTTGCCGTTCTACGTGACTAACGTGGTAGTTGATGAATTTGCTTTTGGAAAATAAACAAATAATTATGCTTGGTTACAATATCTTACTTTATCTATGTTCGAAAACACTATCGCCTTACCATTTTCAACCGAAAATAGCTTGCACACACGACACCGATACAAACCTTCAAATAAAAGGAGACGCGAGGTGCAAGCATGATGCGAGAAGTGAAATCGCTTTATCAAGCAGTAGCAACGCTAGCAAGGTAAAATACATAGTTTTAAACTTTTTACGAAATAGCTCCTGGTTAGCGAAGCTTGCCAAATAATTATGAACGTTTAGCCCGCTTGAAATGTGAAACAAGGTCAAGAGCGCCAGTTTGCAAACAACTTTCAAGACGAAGTTTTATTTTTATTTTTCTCTGCATTAACAGCTGAAGGGGAGATGCCCAATGTTGTGTCATCAGCGCGAACTTTTGTCTTCAAAACCGTAGATATCGTCTTTAGTGGCCGCCAAATTGTATTCAAGCGTTGGACTTCTGTGGGAAAGTTCAGAGATGACTATACCAGTTCAGTTATTTCCCATGTGGGTCAGAGTCGACTTTATTCCCAAGTTAACCGAAAAGTTTTGATATAATAGAATACTGGAGGTTCTGAACATAGTATTAATGTAATGTATGAAATCTTATTCTTACTTGTTATAATAAGCAGAGAGATAACACCTAACCACAGTTATTATAATACTAACTATTGTCCGTTTTTCCTTGACTGCCTAATATAGTAAACAATCATTTTAGAACTTTTAAAATAAAGTATCTCAGTGTGCAAAACCGACAAGAGCGAAGCTCTTTAGTTTAAGAAGGAGTGTGCAACAATGAATTACGTATCTAGAACGCGAGTTAGTCGTTTAAAATAAATAATTTCGTTAAAAATGAATGTCCAGATTCTTTACAGTATTCGACAAGCTAAGACAAAATGGACTTTATTTTGACCATGTTGTTTTTGACTTTGTTTCGACCATATTGTTAGAAGTCCATTGATCACTAATATTTTCTTAGGTAATTTTCTAAGGTTTATGTTTTTCTGAATGCAGTACAGTACCCACATGACATATGCGATACAGCTCTATACATTGTTATATTAAGTGATACCACCCACCACCTAAGTAATCAGTCAGGTATCAAACGAATGCCGAGAGTCGCATAACAATGGAATTTTTATTGTGTCTCGTTTACACATACTTGACGAGTTAAAAGCCGTTATCATGGAACAATCTATTATTTTCAAATTAAGTATCCATTAATTTGGAATTAAAAAGTTCATATCCTTAAAGACACTCTTATTAATCTGCGATCCTTACTCCAAACGTATTAGAGCCACAAATACTGCAGTGCTTCCTGCTTAATTTCATCCTTCGAATAAATCACAGGAACATTTTACGGGGTTGGAGCTAATCTGCGTGTGCAATTCCACAATACCTTCACGTTCGCCAGCAGATAGTAATAAATTCTGTGTCAAAACGTTTCCCAGGTCACGCCCACAACTGCACTTTGGCCTGCACTCTGATCAAATTACTCTGATAATACCCATTTGCCTCCCCGGAGTGGTTTTAGAATAATTTAGGACGGTATATCTTTTTGCGGACTTTTTCATTCAATTAGAAATAAAATGTTAAGTGCGCTGAAAGTCTACTCGGTTGAAGGAAAATGTTTGTACAGGTTTACTTTTTTGATGTAATGAAAATGAACATTTTAATATATATTTTTTACTTGACAATGTTTTACATTAAGCTAGCACAGCTTTCAATGTCCTATAGTTGTAAAAAAAGAGTAAAAACTTAATAGGTACATCATTAAGTGACTTACATCTTTGTAATGAAGCAGCATAAAAAATACCAGCAACATCACAACGTGTGGCTGTGTATGTATTGGTTGTATTGTATGTATGTATTGGTCCGAAAATTGCTTATCAAACATTCTTGCTCGCTGGTGTATTTGAATTCCACACAATGGCACAGTGGACATTTAAGTGCCAGACAGCACTCGGAACTGCAACGTCACGTTACGTTAAACAGTATTACGTCTGTAGCTATTTGAAACTGCTGAAAATTGACCACTGTTCCAGCAATTTTCGTACTAATGTTCAGTCAAAGCAAGCTTGCATTGCTAAATCAAAACGTTACCCATTTTTGTTTCAATTCAGAAATGTACGCGCACAAAAATGCTATTTCGCATTTTATTTCATTTTCATGTCCTGCAAAGTTGAAGTGAACTGATTAACCGCCTTAAAATATATTATTAATTATTTAACATAAATATATAGCGTGCAAACTTTGTCTTTTAAATCACGTCTTAATTAAAATAGTTTTCTATCGATTGATTAGTTGATGACTTACTTCATTTCATTTCTGATATAAAAATCGGTACAATGATCCACCATAGTCATCAACACTTGGACCCCTGTTATAAAAAGGATAAGGAAGTGACTCCATTAATCCTCTCCTGTGGCAGGCGTTGTTGTTTGGCTTACCACGTTTTTGCCCGATTTATCTAAAGATTTGTTATGGATTAAACAAAGGGCTTGCAGTGACTTAATCTCATGAAATACGGTTTCTGAGGCAAGCTTATCTTAAGTGAAAACGCGCACCTAAATTTTCAGTAACAAGCCTTTTTTGTGGTAAGTCCACGAGGGAATTTCCGTAATTTAAGTAAGGAAAAATTAAAATAAAGGCAGAGTTATTTAACTTTGAACTTCTTATCCCCTTGCTCGGATGCGGGGAATTAAGTTCAGTTGACTATTTTGAGGCTACCGTAAATATTTCCATAAAAATATAGAATTATAATGAAAGTAAAATGTGTCCTTATTTTTAAATAAGAGAAGTTAAATTCGGCTTCGGGTAAAAAGTCAATAAAGTAGGCTTACTAATTATTTACACACTAGAAAGTTAATACAAGTAACACTTGTAAAGAAAAGGTGAATAATAAATGGAAATTCTTCATCATCGTTAATTTTTCTTATATGTTTCATGTTATCTTACGTAGTCGTTAGGTACATTATGTGTTATTTTTCATTTTTGTTACTGAGATATTTTAATTTTTTGTTAACTTTGCTTTTTATTTGCTTTACACTGCTGCTTTGCTGTGACATTTAAAAAAAGTAATTTGCTTTGTTTCAGATTCAAACAAAGCGATTTGAATTATACGAGTACTTATCTTTCTGTTTCATCCGTAAGGTCAAGATATCAACCATACATGATTCATGTGATGGCAAAACCGTATATTGTACAGTGATTGATATAAATACTGCCTACAGTACAACCAGGGGACCTATTTTTAAATCACTCGTGTCAATATGGCGTGTAATTAGCTTTGATTAATATTCGTTTTTTTAAGGAAAATCTGTTGAAATCCAGACGGCAGTAATTTAAAAAAACATATCCTAATTACGTAACTTCTCCCATTTATATAATAAGCGTGAATTATTTTATTTCATTGGTTTTGCAACGAAAATCACTCTTAATATTGACGCGAGTGATTCAAAAATGGGGGCCCAGACGTTTGCAAATTGCAGCTTACACAGTGCACACACAATAATCCGATAAATATAGGCATCATAGCCAAAACGTAGGTATGTACAGCCAAAGGTGTCGTATATAAATTAACTTTAATTGATAAATAACTAAGGCCCGGTTGCGTGATCGCCAGTTAACTCAACTAATTGTTTAATGCCGTTACCAGCGGCGGTTAATTATTTACGATTGCACGTATTTAAAAAAAAACCTTAACCAATAGCCATAAAAATTGCCATTCTGGCATTTTGTTTAGATATTTTTTCTTCCAATAACGCACAATTGTAAATATTCAGCCGCTGGGAACAACATTAAACCATGAGTTGTGTTAACAATCGATCAAGCAACCGGGCCTAAGCATGTAGGCTCTTTGACTCGCTCGAACTATTTTGTCTCTATCTCTATCTTTTATCTGGTTAAGGATCTATCTTCGACTCTTTTCACCCAACTTCTGATGTCATAAAAAGGGTTTTATTGTTTCAGACAACTAACAAGCTTATATAATAAAATTATGAGGTAGAATAGAATAGGTATATGGGTAATCGACGGCTCAATCAGAAGCACTAGTGTAAGGGCTGTCCTATATAACCTACGTTTGCAGTAACCAGATATAGTCACACGCTCATTGTTTACTGGCAGTTTCTACCAGGAACAGATAATTTACGAGGTAACAGCACATAAATCGTGCCCAAATAGCCCAGTTACACTCTGCTTGCTAAATGTTCTGTCGAATCTGTGTACCCGTCTCGGTACATAACAGAATGCAGTGATTACTTACTCCTACTTGGCCACCACAATGTGTATGTCTAGTAGCTCCACTCTATAAGAGTGTTGTAGAGAGCGTGAATGTAGAACTATGCGATTTCTATAACCTACCCATATCAAACTCTCTGCATGACCTAAAGGTAACTTCCCGCTTTTGGGTGTTACAGGCTTACATGTTTTTTAAGGGATCTTATTATAGTTCAATCTACAAACTGAAGATATTATTTACTAGCGACTCGTTCCCGCTTCGCATGGGTGCTTTCCTGAACAAATATAAGTACTACCACTTTGAAACCCTTTTTACAACCTTTTTTGTGAATCAATCTAGCTAATATTGGTGTCTAGTCTAGATGTTTATAATTCCTTGAACGGATTAGAAATTTCGTGTTGCGATTTTGTTTAATAAATCCACTCAGCTGTTAAGCGTGGGATAGCACTTTACGAGTAAGTTAAATAGAAATACTTTTAATTTTTCCTTAGGTGAATCGCAAAGCCAATATATGGCGCCTCATCTAGTTGATTGGGAATTGAACTGCCTGGAGCTTGAATCCGCCCACAATCATTTCTGCTTAGCCCAAAGGTATGACTGGTAGAGAATGCCATATGGCGTTAAGTACACTTTTTTGTACAAATTGTGGTTGTGCAATAAAGTTTAAATAAATAAATAAGACTTTTATGTTGTCTAACAAAGTCAGGCTTGATTGAACCATCTTACGGCGTTAGTCTACCAGCGCATCGCATGCGGCATCGATGCAGCTGAACGATACCGACAAGGGTGCATCTAGCTATTTAAGAGCGAGACATATTATGCGAATTTTTCATACCGCATACGAATGCGTTGGTTTACTGACAGCGTTTATGAACATAGCCGTAGTAAGTCATCTTTTTCGGATTGAGTATGACAGCTTATTATAAGTTAGTAACTGCCTCGGTGGCGCAGCGGTGAGAGGATCGCATTTTAAAGCGACGGCTGCGCCAGAGGTCCCGGGTTCGATTCCCGGGTCGGGCCAAAAAAACATATACCTGGCTTTATCTGTTTAGAAATTCTCATGGTAGCCCGGAGTTTGGAAGTTGGTCTCTCCGGTCGTGACAGATTGCTGTCCCATCGGACTATGAGAGTGAAAGGAATAGAGAGTGCACCTGTGTTTGCGCACACACTTGTGCACTATAAATGTCCCGCGCAGTCGGTAAGTCGTTGTGCCTGGCCACCGAAATCGAAATCGGTTAGGTGGACCATTAGTTATAAGTAGTTAAAGTACGAGAACGAAGCACCATTTATGCATGAAGTTCTTGTCAAGTTTAAACAACTACTCATAAAGTTATTATTTTAAACTTGTTATTTGCTATAGTGCGTCGAATGATACTTATATTTGACCTTCATGCTATGACAATCATGTCTAGATATTAGGACATTTAGACTATGGTGAGCTCTTGGCGGCCAGTTTGCTACAGATAAAGCAACAGTAATAGCTTGGTGCAACCTACTCGTAACAGTTATTTTATTTATTTTATTTTTATTTTTATTTTTACAATTCAATTTCCTACCTACTACCTAGTAGTAGTTACCTACTTCTCTCCAAGTAAATTGGAACGTGGCGTTAGCATTTTACAGCTCACATCGCAGCAGTATTTACTGCTCAGTTGCACCAAACTGCCACCATCTTTAACTGTTGCTAGCAGAGTGTAACACACTAAGTGCAGGCAGTCGAGGCTCAGCAGACATATAGGCAGGTTCAATAGCCTGGAACACACTGTAAAGTTCTCTGCGTAAAGATGAAAACTTAGAGTCGTTTTTACTGATTTCAAAAAAAGAGAGGTAATTAATTCGACCTGTATGTATGTGATACGAATATCGTAAGAATCTGAGTATGTTGATCGGTAAAGCTTCTAATTCTAAACACGTGTGCCAAATTTCGTAAATTTATGTATCTTTGTCTCAGGATTTCTCAAAAACAAGAAGTCATAGCGAGATGTTTTTTTTACTTCAGTGAGGTATAATTTCAACTCAGGGTACAGTGTTCATTTTATCAAAATAGTGTGGGCTTCAGTAGATCAACATTCGTCCATCGAACATCAGAGTGGAAGCAATAATAAATCAACATACTCAAATATTATCAATTTCTTATATCTCGAATTGATAACCACTTTTTTAAGTATGTTAAAAAAATCAAGAAGACCAAGTTAAGAAGTCGTTTACCTTTATTATTCAGTCTTCTTTACACCTACACACCTATGTACTTTATTAAGACAGGGACCATTGTTTCAGTATTTCAAAACATACTTAGTTTCTTATACGATTTCCGAGAAAGTACACAATAATTGCTATTTCCCTGTACCGTTATAATGACAGTATACCATTTAAGTACGAGTTTGATCGTGGAGAGGAGTTTCCTATAGAAAGGGGCGTCCGACAGGGCGACCCAATCTCACCCAAGTTGTTTTCTGCAGCCCTGGAGATGATATTTAGAAATCTAGAATGGGAAACATATGGGATAAACATAAACGGTGAAAAATTAAATCACCTACGCTTCGCAGATGATCTAATTATATTCTCAGAATGTCCAAAAAGGCTAGAGCAAATGCTACAACAGCTTTCAGATCAAAGTATAAAAGCAGGACTAACAATGAATACAACTAAAACTAAAATTATGACCAATGCTTCTCAGACACACAGCATAACTGTAAACACAGAGAAAATAGAATATGTGGAAGAAAACATATACCTTGGACAGCTAATTGCTCCTTGGGATACCATGAATAAAGAAATAGATAGAAGAATTGCTAACACATGGAAAAGATTTTGGTCTCTAAGCGAAATTATGAAAAACAAAGACATGCCGATTAAAGACAAAAGAAAAGTATTTAACACGTGCATTTTACCATGCTTAACATACGGCTGCCAAACATGGTCATTAACAGAAAAACTAACCAAAAAAATAATTGTATGCCAAAATGGAATAGAGAGAAGTGTAACTGGAGTAAGACAAAAAGATAAAGTAAGATTAAACAAAATTAAAAATGTTACTAAATTTAAAGATGTGAACAAAGTATGCAAATCACTTAAATGGAAATGGGCTGGACATATGCTGCGAGAGAAAAATGAAAAATGGTCTAAAATAATATCAGAGTGGTACCCCAGAGATGGAAAAAGAAGCAAAGGTCGACAAACGAAACGTTGGGAAGATGATTTCAAAAGAGTTGCTGGTCCAGAATGGATCAGAATAGCAAAAAACAGAGATAGATGGAAGACTTTGGAGGAGGCCTATGTCGAAAGACAAGCTGTTGGAAATAAAAACTGATCCAAAAAGAAAATTCATCTTGTAGTTCAAACTGAGTTGTAATCTATCTATCTATAATAATTTTAACAGCAATAAAGGCTTATTTTATTTTTATTTTATTATTATGATCGTGGAAAGTTTACACTTTAAGTACCAGTCCCCTGAAACTGTAATCAGAACCTGTAAAGGATTGAACAACTGTGTGTTTGAAGCACTTTATAATATGGATGCATACACAGCTTCTTCGGAGTCGGGTATTAGAATAATGATCAAATGTAATTATCGGTAGGAGCTATTTCAGAGTAAGTAAAATGAGCAAAGCTCTTTATTAACACTGTAATATACCTAAACCAATACAATAACACCTACCTTCTGTAAAAGAAATAAGTAAAGTTTTTTTAAGTGATGTTTTATTGAGAGTTTAAGTACTAGTCTGTCTTGCGCAAGTGATTAGATTAAACCACACTACTAAACTACGAGTACTGCAAATATAAGAAAAGAAATTCACAACAAGCTCCGTCAACAAAAACATAAATCAAAAGAAACATACTCATTTTAAAAAAAAGTAACTAACAATTGTTTTGATTCGTCATAGGTGACACCTTAATACTTATTCCATTTAAGGAAAACTAAAATGCCATCTATAACAAAATGACCACTATGAACGAGGAGATAGTGAATGGGGTCGATACCCTAACCACGAAACGAGACCCGTGTCAAACGGCTAAATTGAATTTCAATACCCACGCAATAAACTTCAAATATCGAATATTCTGGCCTACTTTAACATAGATTCAAGATTTTAGATTATACTAAAGGTTAATGAAATGACCCGCATTCACTTAGTGCTATACAGTGACTTTCAGAAGTCCGTTCTTTTTTTAGTTCATCTTCTCTGAGAAAAGGGTTTTCAATATACTCGCTGAAACTGAAATATCTTTTGATGATAATTTAGTGTAAGCTGAGCATTAGGTTAGATCATTATGATTATAAAAAGATGGCCATGTGACCAGGGGCACTCTTTTTGGATCACTCACGTCAATACGGTGTATGAACTTCTTTGACTATTATTTTTTTCCAGATGAAATCCCGTTAGTATCCCAGACATCAGTCAATTCGTTGACTTTTAATTGACATTGGAACGAGATTTCGAGTGAGTAAAAATAGAGCTCCATAGGAGACGGTGACAATGTCTCTTTTTACCTACTTATCCTGTGAAATTAAAAAATATCAATAAATATTTACCATCAATTCATACTCAAAAATTCCGGTCAGATATACTCGTACATGTCGTAATGAAACATTGTGCGCATTTCCTGCTCATAAATACACGCACTTATAGATAGAGTAATATTGATTACACTGGTAACATTGTTCCCCGTTCGCATAAAACATTATGAGATATTACGAGATTAACGATGCGTTGGCAAGCTTCAATAATGCAGATGAGTAGTGGCTTTGTTAGTGTTTTAATTTGAATGTTTGATATTTTGTCAGTATACAATTCACTTTTAATGGACCCTTAATGGACTTATAATGGTATTGAAGCCAGTTTGATTTGTCTATGAGTGTGGCTAGATCTAAGCTGCATGTAACTGTCAATCATGACCAATAAAATGAGGCTGCGATATGGGCCACACTGCTCAAAACGATGAGAATAAGAAGAATTATTAAATATCAATAGTGATATATTTCGCCTACTTGCTAAATTATTTACCGACTGCAAAAAATATTTCAATTCATTAATCTTTTCCATTTTAGTCGTCAGTCCCTCAAAAATATTAACCCTTCGTGAGAGATCTGCAGAAAATATATTAAAACGTTACGTAATCGTTATCGTTAATCAACATCCTATCTTATCAATTGCAAGTAATGTGACGAACATTTTAGGTCATATATCACACTCAAAAGCGTAAATTCTTCAAACGACCAAATGTTGAAATACTCTTACAACTATAAATAAATACTCCCCATCTAGAGAGATGGGTAGCTACAAACTAAACTATGTAAATCAGTCGACTAGTAATTTCTATATAAGTATTTTTATATTAAACTTCAAACATAACATTAAAAAATCTGTGCGTTATAAAAGCTGTCATAATCCCTCTATTGATTGTAACCATTACCATATTAACGAAGACCTTTGACTCATTAATGTAAAACCTGAAAACGATTCCGTAATGTCACCTCAATTATAAATAAAGCTCCTTTTTCCGGTCGGCCGATCACTGTTTTTCTTTTACACCAACTGAATGGCGGATTCCTTTTTCCTCAACATTAAATCTCTCCGTTAATTTGGATCTAGACGAAAGCTTGCAAAGCTCTTTCTAGATTGTAAAGGTTGCTTTAGGAATCTTGTGTATCGGAAGGAAACTGAGGATTTTCTCTGTGCTTGCTCCGTATTGAAACTGATTTCCATCGAATAAATACTTTGATGAACCAACACTGTTGAAAAAGGTGGTGGTTCGAGTTTGTCAATTATTTTGAATCTTAAGGGACATTGGAAAGATTTGATCAATAAGAAGAACTGTTTATCAAGCTCGATTGCACCATTAAGCTTAAGAATATATTGTTTTAAACTTTCATGGTCACTAACATTAGAATAGTTAGATACGGGATTGCTACCATGTACCTTGTTATTATTATTATTGTATCTCTCCTGTGGGATATCACGGCCGAAGCCGGTCCTTTTGGAAGGCTTACCTGGGGATATAGATCCAACAGGAAGAGGCCCCTTTGAGATACTTTAATGTATTTGGATATGTACACCCAGCGGGTACTATCTCTGCCTGCACTATTGAGGAGATACAGCCAAAGACAGCACCCGCTAGGTGCAAGGACTATTGCAGAAAAGATGGAGACTACGCCGCGACTATGGTGAGGAAATTGCTGGACTGGTTACTGGGATATTAATGAGACAACGGGACGCCTGCCATATCAAATGCCTCATCTAGATAATCACGGCAGACGGTGACTCGCCGCTCACTAAATGGGCCACCCATGAAAGGCATACCAGAAGGTAGCAAGGCAGCAACATTGGTGTGGACGGCTAAAGGTTGTAGAGAGGTGAGACTGCGGGGTGCAGGTGGCTAGTGACGTGGATTAAAACTAATCCACGCCAGAACCCATCCTGATGGACAGGTAGCCAGCAGGCCCCCGGCGTTATGACATTTTACACTTCCAACCTGGAGCAGAGGTTCCGCTCTTGCTATCTCCACTCTTGGCCGGCCGGTTAAGGCAAGCACAAGAGGCGAGGGCTAAATAAGGTAAACTGTGCCCTCGGGAGAATCGGGGTCCGAGGTGTCGCCACTCACCTACAGCACGCCACATGCTGCCCCTGCGGGCTTATTATCATTATTATTACTCCGTGATCATGGCGCTTGCAATAGTGCCGAAATATCGGAAGCTCATAAATAATAAGGTACATGGTAGCAATCCCGTATCTAACTATTTTAAGCTTAAGAAGCTTTGAAGTAAATCATTTTGAAAGTTGCCGAATTATCGTCACATCCAGTGTACATAGTATTTCTAGGAAAATATTAGGTTCAGCTGACGGACTTCTAAATCTTCTAAAGTCACTAATTATATATAATAAATATGTATTAAAATTAATGTGTCTGCAGATACCGTTGCTTTAAATGAACTAAACAATTTGATCAACACGAGGTTTTGATGTTGCCGAATTATCATTATTAAACATAGTATTTCTAGGCCAAAAATATTTAGATTAGCTGTCAGATTTCTAAATTTTCTAAAGTCACTAAGAAGATAATAAATATGTATTAGAATTAACGTGTTTGCAGAAACTGTTATGCTCTAAATGAACTACAATTCGAAATATATCTAGGTATGTGGTATCGTTAGAATTTGATAATATTTGAGATATATAATAATAATAAAATAATTTGTAAATTAAACCGCCTCCAAAATTATTTTGAGAAATTCTTCAAAATAATGAGTTTTTTTTCTATATAGAAGTCACAATCGTTATTTTAAAAGCTTTTCAGTCAGTTTTTTTAAAATGTGGTTTTAAATTTGATATCTATACTAAGTCTGGATAAAACGTGACTTAGCACATAAACAGATACATACAGATACACTTAAACGAGGAGGCTGCAGTGTCCGTAGTTTGTAGTTCTCGGTAAATATTTAAGCAAGCGAACTTTACCATGACAGTTTCTGTAACAAATTAGAAGCTGACCCTAACATTACTCGTCCCATGTCTGTCATTATCTAAAATTGGATCATTGTCGTAACGTAATTTAGGAGTTTAAAAACATTGATGCAGATGTGAAGTACGTATAAGTTACGGCCTGAAGAACTCATTATAAGTTTTTATTTACAAGCACATTAGCTGCGTTATAATTTAAAGCATTATTATAATGAAAATCTGTATTCTTTGTTCGTGATAGCTCATTTATTCCCTTTGAGTTAGTGCTATGTCAGACATTTTTGCTGCTGTGTAAAATGTTTTCTTGATATGAATTTATATAAAAGAAAGCAAAATTATGTTACTGATTTATAGTAAAATTATTTAATTAAGTAGCACAAGAATCTGAAAACCATACATAAGAGATGCATGCAACAGAAAATCATTCCGAGAATATTGAATTGGTTTCGGTAAATCTGGCCCCCATAGACGCATACATATTCAATGGCGTGTGGTTCCATGAGCCCTCGTCTATCAAACAATATTGGACCCACTAATAATTAATCCGCGGCTAACCACAACGCCTTTTAAGGTACAGATACATTTTGGACGTCTAATATACAGGTTGTTCCAAAAAGGACATACCAGACTGTCACTGGAGATAACTTATCTATATACCGTTTAGATAGGTTTTTTTTATACAAAAAAGTAGCTTATCACTCGAACCATAAGACTCATTACAATGGATTTGAAAGATCTAATATGCTAAGGGGGTCGACCGATGTGTGCGGCACGGTACTCTGACTTAACGCAAAGCCACAGGATGCACTGCTCGGTAGTTTGTTCTGTTGTTGCATAGTGTTTTTATTTATTTATAAAATGGTAAACAATTTCGATGTGGATTATTTGACTTCACTTGTGGATTTATTTGAGGTCCTTAACCGGTCAAAACTGTTATTTTGGAACGATGGTTCCTACCGCCTACCGGTGCGTTACGACGTCACGACAAACGGTGACGCACCGTAGACATGGGTCCATTCCCTAAGCTAATTCCAGTGTAAGTTATGCGTGCATTTTCGGGACATACGAAATGGTTATTTTTTTTAATACATTGTCTTCCAAACCCTGAAAATTTTATGACAGTCATATTTTTTTATCTAAGAGGGCATATAGTATATCTGCCTCGGTGGCGCAGCGGTTAGAGGGTTGCATTTTAAAGTGACTGCTGGGCTAAAGGATTCGGCTTTGATTCCCAGATCGGTCCAAAAATATGTACCTGGACTATTCTGTTTAGAAATTTTCAGGTTAGCGGAGTTTGGGAATTGGCAATTTTTCTCCCCCGTGCCTCGGAAAGCACGTATGATCGCCTGATCTCTCTCCGGTCGTGTCAGATTGCTGTCCCATCGGGCTATGGGAGTGAATGGAATAGAGAGTGCACCTGTGTTTGCGCGCACACTTGTGCACTATAATATGTCCCGCGTAGTCGGTAAGTCGTTGTTATAGTCCAACGTAGTCGAAATCGGCTAGGGGGACTATTATTATATGGATAAGCTATGTTCAGTGTCGGTCTGGCCTGCTATTTCTTGGTCACCCTGTATACCCGTATGAGAAAAGGATTAACAGACTCCAATGACAGTTGCTGGAGTCGCACTAACTTTGAATTTAAACCAGGATTATTGGTTAAATTGCTTGGGATCCAACTTATCTACAGATCAATTTAACTGCTACGAGGTCACGAACCCTCTATTGTGGTTTTAAGGTATATTGGACTCAATTTTACTTTACTTTAGACGGATTTATCCCAACGTTTAGATGTTTGACGATAAAAGTAATGAGTTAATCAACTTTATGGAACGATGGCTGCCTCGTTTCAGCGTTTATTATCTTGTCATTTTAAAGATGGATTATTTATAGGAACATACGTACTTATGATCGTAAAAGATGTGTTATAGTGATGACATAACATTTTTTTCTATCACAGTCAGCTCTTACAACATGAATCATGTGTAGGATTTAGGATTCTGGGCGAAAAGAAAACTGCAGAGTTTTAGTGAAATATAACGGAACGCATATTCCAAAATATCTAGTAGTATCTTGGAAGGCAGAATGTCTGGATCCTATTACATGGATTTATCTTCTCAATATAATAAGTAATGGGGAAAATCTGTCTGTAGCATAATTATCTACAGTCAACACACACACGATCCAAACAGGAAGATAGTCAAAGTAAAGATGGGGGGACCACAGAGTGACTAGTGTTGCCATAGCTGGTATTTCCGTGTTATAAATGATACCAATATTTTCACAATGAAAAGCTACCAAATATCTATTAATTGGTTTTTGCTTAATTTCAACATTAATCTGTACCTATTTAGTAGTAAGTGTACATTACGTACGTATTCTGTAGGTATTCATTCCACTTCTGAGTTGGTCACCTGAAATCACTTAAACGCAGTTTCAAACTCAACTAGACAAGTAAATGGAAATACAGGAAACAATAATAATCGAAAACAATCTTTTTATCCAAGTGGGAAAATGTTATTTACCGATTGGAGCGCAATCTGATCAATCCTGGATGGATGTGGAACAAATCTGCGCATAATCTATCACGGCGAGGTGAGATCTTTTATGCGCAACGTCGTCAATCTTGGCCGACGTTTAATTCCGTCCACGGGCAGTGCTCGAGGTAACAATACCGGATTCGATACTGTACTTACCTACTGTTGATGAAAAGTTCAAAAATTGCTGGTGAGATCTCTCCGAGAACTGTTGTTGCCGCTCTTAAGTAAATAGAGTTGTATTGTAGAGTTAAATTGATTTGTTGTAGTCAACCCAGCCGTTCAGGCAAAGTAAGTTGTTTAAATTCGGTTAGTAAAGATGATTAATCTCAGATTAATGGTAAACAAACTAGGTATGTTATCCAATAAAAAATCTTTCATTATTAAGACATCATTAGAGCAATGATTAACAACAATAATCTAAATTACTCATATTTTCTAGAGTTGAACATCATTCACGTATGAAAACGGCATAGTTAGTTTTTACGTCTAATTGCACCGTTCGTATTGTTCATCTATGAATATTGAAATTTAAATCAGCATATGGAAAACCGCACCACAGTAAAACTCAACTAGAAAATATTTTTATATTTATTTTGTGTTATAAATATAGAATTGAAATACGATTCACATAGTGTTACAGTCAGGTACATTTTGTAAATATCTTTATATACAGTAGGTAACATACTTTTACCGTATTTGGTATCGCAAATTGTTACAAATAGATTATATTAGGTACAAAACAGCATTATTTGAAGAAAGTTATTTATCAGTTTATAAACTTCACTAGCTTTTGCCTGCGACTTCGTCCGCGTGGAATAGTGACTTCTTTCTCCCGTTTTTTACACATTTACCACTATCTCTTTGCTCCTATTGGTCGTAGCGTGATGTTATATAGCCTATAGCCTTCCTCGATAACTGGACTATCCAACACAAAAAGAATTATTCAATTCGAACCAGTAGTTTCGGAGATTAGCGCGTTCAAACAAACAAACAAACAAACAAACAAACTCTTCAGCTTTATAATATTAGTATAGATTACCATTTCATTGAAATTGTGCCAATATACCCATTGAATACTCCGCTATGCAGCTGCTTAATGTTGGAAGCTTCGAGCACCAAGTGACGTATCCTCAATGGGAGTGCTACAGTCATTGGTCAGATCGACAGAGCTTGTTCATTAGAAACACTCACAATGGAAGTGCTACTGAAGGATTTATTGGCTCATTTGTCTCCGAACTCCGATTTAGGTGGACTGACGCGTGGTACTGAATGTCAAATTGATAATGGATTTAATAATGCGTTCTGCGGTCAGACTAAAGTAAACGAAGCTCACGTCATGTATGAATACCATCATGTTTGAATGCAATCAGGTGATCTATTTTCGAATCACACGCGTCGATATTTTCAGTGATTTCGTTCGAAATGCAATTGTAGTTCAAAGCAAAACAGCACTTTTTTAACTTTTGTGACTAATTTAAATCAATGTGTTTACAATTTAAAACGATTTACATTCGAAAGTCGGACATTATTATATTTTGACGCCTTATTGACGCGAGTGATACAAAAAAATAAACGCAAGAACGCATTGGATCTGCAGACTGGTCAAAATGCCCGGACCACACCAACAGTGCTGTTCATCATTCATGATGCGGCCTGCGTTCTTTTCGACCTGACCGCGAGCCGTAGCAAGCACCCACTGAGACAAATACTTAAATACCAAATTGCTACAACAATTGGATGCTCATCGGTTCAATGCCTTATTGCAATAATCACGCAGCTATTGTACCAAAGAACGGCTGATTGAGTTTGCATATAGTTGTTAATTATGTCGGCTCAGTGAATATAATTCTGTGTCTGAAGATGTCGTGTTTACTGCGAAATGGAATTATAATAATATTAGATAGTAAGAATATCACTAAAAGAAAACAGTAGTGTCTTTACCATAATTAATTAAGTACATACAGAAGTTCATTTACAGGTGCGTTCTTAACGGTAGTGTGGGAATTAATTAATTGGAATAAATCATTCAATCATGTTTTTATTTACAATACAATGACAAGTACTTTTTCTGATTAGCGACATCTTCCAGATACTGTGCGACAAGGATCTTCTGGCCAACGGATGACATTGACAGGGGAGCGCTAGCATTCAAAAATGTAGCCAGAGCAAGAAAATCTACCTTGATTCAGGGAGTTTAGGAAGCTGTTTATCGAATTTTTAACACAAACATGGCAGTCAAAGAAAAGATGTCTTGAATGGAAATGTCGTTGAAGTCATTTTCTACCATAAGAGACATATCATGTATGTTCCACCGTTTTAGACGCGAAACATTGTATTAACAATAAAAACTACTGAAAATTAAAACTTTATTTATTAAGAAGTTTAGCGCTACGCAGCTATGGCATTAAAAACAATAATATTAATACTTTATACAGAACACGTACGAAAATAAAATAAATGGGAAAATCGGAAAATCTCTTGTAAAATTGGGGAGGCTTCCTACATTCGATCTGGCAGCCGGATTTTTGAATTTGACAGCGTTAGTTCCGACTGTCACCGTTGGCCAGAAGATCCATGTCGCACTGTACTTCATATGAGATGGCGTTCTTTATAATTTTTTTTGGATAGTGCTTATTTGTCAATTGTAAAACAGTAGTGCGTTATTATTATTAATGTTATTAAGTTACCAAAAATCCGATTTGAAATAACTCATTAAATTAATGGCATATCCCCGAAACGATATTTAAGCGACATTATATTCTCAATTTAATTTAAATCCATAGGTGTCTCCAATATCGTTCTACATAACCATCTCTTAAATTATAATAATAATTGTAATCTTTTTTCAAGCAGAACGGTCTTTTTAAAACTTCCTGCATGGTTTTTTTTTCTAAAAAAAAACGGGAGTTGACAGGCGGAGCGCGAATGATGAATTAATCCTTAATAGAGACGCCACAAACTGCTCAAGGCAAAATAAATATCACCCACCAAAACTTAAGTGGATTTTACGGAAAATGAAATGTTTTAACTTGCAGATTAATTCACTATGGATATCTGCAGTATAAAAATTTTGTGTTTATTATGAATATTAAATTAACGGACAGTGTATCATAACGTAACGTTGACATAACATGTTTTTTTTTAAATACCCAAATAACCAAAATTCCAAAAATATACTTTTGAACTCATAATTAAATATATTGCCAATAACGCCACCTTCTGAACACATTTTCTTGAAACATTTTGCAATGTTTTAAATATAAGCTGGTTATGCTAGCAAAAGCGAGTTTCATAAGCTTAGCTAACGCCGTTTCATTCACATTACGTGTTTTATATTTAAATATTAATATGAAAATCCTTTGAACGGTACAAAGTAATATTATACTTGCAAGTTTAAAATTTTATAAAAGATCTTTTGATATCGATTCGACTTGTATCCGTGTTGTTTATGGTTTATTTTGCGACAAACTGAAGGTATTTACGATAGGTATTGAAACTGTTATTTAAATACCTATCGTATGATCATAAAGACTATGATTGCTTATAATTTCAACCCAACCTTTCTTCAGTCATACTTACTAACAAAATAATGGTTTGTACATACTAACGGCAGCTCTTCTTCAACTTTAATCTTGATTGATTTCAGTCCGAAATTGCTCATGTAAATGAAAAAGTTAGCAACTTTGGGCGTCATCTTGAAAAGGTCAGGTGTTCCCAAGTTTTGTAGTTAGGCTCTCGAACTTGGCGCAATATAAGTTAAACTACACTATCGAAGTTTGATATAGGCCGCGTTACTTTGAAGAGTTGCTGACAGCGAGTATAGGCTTTAGTCTGCAGTATATTAGTTTACAAGACATTCATGAAGTTCTAAAATGTAATCTTGCAATAATAATCAAGCAGAGTGTTCCAAGAAACAAGTGCCAGTTGGTGTTCTAGCCCTGACAGCAGAGCGGGGAAACATTTTGTCGACTTTAAAAGAAGGAGGAAATCGATTCGGCCAGTAAGTATTTGATATCGCTAGGATTGGATAAAATTTGAGTTTGTTGAATTGTTCACCTATTAGGCCTCGTCGCCGAGGGCGGAGCGGGCGACGGCGCGCGCGTCTTGATCAATTTCATAGATTTGTGTGAAGCCGTTCTCGAAGACAGCGGTGCGGGCGGAGCGGGCGGCGAGCGCTGAGCTGTATTACCGCCCCCACCGCCCGCTCCGCCCGCTGCCGTCCAGGACGAGGCCTTAAGGTTTTCAAACACGTGTGCAAAATTTCGTTAGTGTTTTGTGTATTTCTCTAAGATTTCCACCAAAATCAGTCCAGTAGTTTTTGAGAAATATGTAATAACTAAAAATCATAAAATGATTAACCGCCTTAAAAAAACCGGTTAAGTGCGTGTTGGACCCGCGCACTGAGGGTTCCGTGCCACCCTTAACTGAATTCAGGGTCCACTTACTTTCACTTAACGAAAACATCACAATATATTGTGACAGCAAAAATAACTTTGTTTTTCATAGTGTTTGTATGAAAGACAAAGTTATATTTGCGGTTGATAAAAATGTGCAATATTTCAAAAACTACTGGTTCGATCTCCTTCAAACCAATTTTCGTTGCAAGTTTTTGTTGAGATCTACATCATATATTTTTTTCAAAATTTTCACTTTCTTAGTTCCAAAGTTAGATGGGGGGGACGCCCATTTCACCACTTTGGAAGCGTCTATATCTCAAACCTTACACTTTTAGAAAAATGGTTTTAGAAACCTCAACATCATTTTAAAAGACCTATCCATAGACACCCCACACGCATAGGTTTGAGTAAAAAAAAATTTTTAGGTTTTAGTTTCATGTATGGGAGCCCCCCCTTAAATATTATTTTTTCTTACTTTTTGTATCTGAATCGGAAAGCGGTGAACAAGATACACCTACTTACCAAGTTTCAGCTATGTGATGCTTTTAGTTTCAGAATAAAGTGGCTGTGACATACGGACGGACAGACAGACAGACAGACAGACAGACAGACAGACAGACAGACAGACAGACTTGACGAAACTATAAGGGTTCCGTTTTTTGCCATTTGGCTACGGAACCCTAAAAACTGACTAAAAAACTTTCTTTCTCATTCATTATTTTGGAGTCGGTGCAAAATGTCAGCCTTCGTACACTAATAGGCTATTAGTCAGTTTTTAGAGACCGTTGAATTTTTAAGTTATTATTTCATAGACATCATTATGTTATACCTAAAGTTATAATGAAAAAGTAATTTAAAGCAAAATTATGTCTTATTTTAAAAATGCTGCAAGATTTTCTAAACGCAATAAAAAAGCTTGGATGAACAAGTTAGATTACAGTTATAATCTGTAGATATAGATGCCTTTACAAAAACCTACTCGTATTTTATACCTGCTACGTAAATAGAACGCTTTCAAAGATGAAAATAAGAACATCAAAGCAAAATGATAGTATGTACCAGCGCGATCTAAATGTAATTTTATAAAAATGGCTATGACAGTTAATTAAAATACCTAAATATAAATACCTACCTAAATACAGTATGAAAGTTTTAGCTGAAACCGTGTAGAGCTAATTTAAAAGTAAAATCAATAATCAAAGTTGCTTATATTAATTCAGACCACAAAATGAAATTTACTCAGCCGCTTTACAATCGTCGACAACTGAGCACTTTATAAAATTTTGGTTCAATTGCACGGCCCGATGCTAGTTAACTCTTGGTTAATTTTTACAGTTTCTTTGATGTTGACCGAGACAGAAGGACGCGTTGACATTTTAAGCGCGTGTTAAAGCTTTTTGCCGTGCAAGTAGGCTTACTTGGGGAATGTTAAAATACTAATTGTTTCCTATCTGTAAATAACCTTAGCTTACAGAATTTTGATATCGGTTATTTTGATTTTCTAGTAGTGCTATTCTAATTTACAAAGTTTTCAATTTTACAGATTGTTTTATTAGTTGTTTGTGGTAATAAGGGTAGAAATGTCTGCTATTATTGTAGTTGAATGAGTTTGTGTTTGGTTAATTATAAAGACTATAGGGAACTAAAGTTTGTTTGATCTAGTGTTTCAAAACGATCGTTCACCAGTTTTTTTCTTGTTATAATAGAATGAAGGAAACTGAAAATACTCATAATAAATCACGGAATTGACAGAAAGCATCGTAATGAGTGTTAAGCTTGTTGATAATAAATCACAGAGCGCTCGCATAGGCGCAAAGCCCCACAAATGAGGGATATGAGCAAAATGTTTAGTACAATCAGGGGAAGGCGATAAATTCAGCAGTCAGAGAGGCCGATAAATCAGCATGAGCGGTTGCATAACACAAGCACGCGGTGTTAAGCGCGGTTGACTTTACTCACCGATGTTTTCGCGGCGACATTACCACGAAATTTAAAAGATAATTTTTGTAACAATACGCTGTAAGTAACGATTTGCGAAATCGTTACAAATTTCAAAACGAGTTGAGTGTCTTCCTGCAAAGATGTTTACAAAAATGCCAAGACTATGTACGGTTTCTCTAAAAATAGCTAAAAATACATAATGTTGTCTTAATTTCATTCTAAATTTTTAGGTATTTTTTAATAATAAAATAATAATAATAATAAAATAATAAACTTTTTTAAACCCTGGCTACTTTTTTCTGTTTGTTCTCCAAAAATATGTCGAAACGAACAAAAAAAAAGTTAATCTGTCAATGTCAAATGTCATTTTGCTTAATCTGTCAATGTATACTAAGTAATACAGTAATTACCTGTAATTGTAGCTATTTTTAGAGAAACCGTACATGGTCTTGGCATTTTTGTAAACATCTCCTTCAGACAGTATTATAGGTACATAGAATACATTCATGGCCTGTTTCACCATCGACAAATCCTACTACTATTATAAAGGCGAAAGTTTGTAAGTATGGATGTATGGATGTATGGATGTTTGTTACTCTTTCACGTAAAAACTACTGAATGGATTTGAATGAAACTTTACCACAATATAGCTTATACATCAGAATAACATATAGGCTACAATTTTTGAGGTTTCTAATGTGAGGTCGTAAAAAAACACATTTTTTGCGCTACTAGACGGGACAAACCTGAAGTCCACGCGAACGAAGTCGCGGGCAAAAGCTAGTAAGCTATAACCAACGGAGCTATTTGTCTGATACCTCTTACGAAATGACGTTTCGTATTTGGATTATTCGTTGGTAGTGCTTTTTTGTCAATGGTAAAACAAGCCAGGACTTTATCATTTTTGGGTGATATTCATTCACAAAAAAACTGAAAATGCAAAAAGGATTGTACACAAGAATTTTCGATCTCAATAAATATTCCGAATATGGAAATCCACGACATATTGGTTTCGTTTATTGGATACCTATTACATATTTACGTATCAGAACCCAGTGATACTCCACAGGGATCGCGAAATAACTTCACTTGCATATTGTGACGAAGTTTACAAAACCGGTTCGTTTGGTACGTGTGAATAATATAAAAATATTTTTGAGAAGCGAAATGTTGAGTATTAACTTGAAAATATACGCTATGCTTAGATACCTTCTAGCTAAACGTTAAGTTTGAAAGAACATTTGGGGTGCAATCAGTGATCCAGTAAACTTAAAAAAAAAACATTTCAGTAGTTTTAATTTTTTGCAGGTTTGTGTATGATGTGTGCTCAATGAATAATGCAAGTTTGTGGCCTCGAGCTCCGAACGGAATTTTGTCAAAAAAATTTCATTACATGACGGAATAAATAAATTTTTCGATCAATTTCTAGCCTCATTATTGTAGCATAGGTACTTACTCCCCTTGTGTTCTGAAACCGTACAGCCAAAAACTACTAATTTCGGATTAAATTCGCGAAATCCTAAAAGAGGATAAAAAATTACGAGATGTAATACATTCTATGAGATAAAATCAAAATAGAGCGATTTCATGGAACCATTAAGTGAAGTTTATTCAAAATTATTTTATTTTCCTTTAATGGAGGAGTATATACCTAAGGGGTAATACTTTAGGTACAGTTTCAAAACTTTTCAAAATATTCACACCTAGGTTTATTTATTTAGTAACAATATTTGTGCTTTATACCTTCTTTAAATATTAAAAATAGTAAATTCATTACTGATTAGCGATTTTCATGCAATTATTGTACAATTTTCGCTATGACAAGGTACGCCAAATAGGCCTGCTGGGACTAGTTATTTGGATTGAGAAAAGTAAATAGCCGACCAAATGGTCTGAAGTGTTCTATCCATCAAGTCAGATGGCTAAATGGCAGGTCCGCACTTAGGCTTAGCTCGTCACGACGTCGAGGCCACGGTCTATCTCAGTCATTGGCATGCCACTTCGAATCACTGGTAAAACACATCACATGAAGATAAGGCCACTCACCTAAAATTATGATGAGCTATTTTCACAACTGAGTCAATATCTGTTTATAAGTCGATACTCTTAACTTCTAAAAATATTACACGTGACTTTTTCTACTAAGTCCTATACTTTTACTTAACTGTTTTATTTATACAACTCAAAGGAAATTGGCTAATACTGCCAAAAAGTATTTTTCCTGCCCATGCCTACCTCAAAAGAGCCCATACTAAAATGCCCATACCTACACAACGTGTATAAATTAAGATACTTCATAAATATCCTTGTTCTTTTTAATCAAGAAAACAGCAGAGCTTTGATGTAATAAATATATTTTTAATAATAAGGAGAAAAATGCGACTGCTTATTTTGTCAAAGCATTTTCCCTTAAACATTGATTAAGGCGGTAACTTTTTCTTTACACTCTCATTAAACTCTGGTGCTACTTACTTCATGCAGAGTTATGTGGCTTTAAGCTGCTTTATGAAAATGTAACCGCAGATTGCGAAACTTGAAAATTCCATCTTATTCCTATAACACTAAGACTTAAAATGAAATAAAAAGTTACAGTTACAGTACGCTATAAAAGTAGGTAGGTAGTATTATATTATATTCTGTGCTGTAAAGTAAATGGACATATTATTTCGATGTCATTATCATAAAGTTTGGCGCAATGCTCAATACCCAAACTCAGACGCTTATTTTAATAAAAAATTTGACCGACCATCCGTATAACTTTTGAAGACGGTCAATTTTAGTTTTGTTTCATGATTATTCATTGTAAGCTATATCTCAAAAACTGCTGGACCGATTTTGATGAAACCTACACTGTACCCTAAGTTGAAATACGATATAACTAAAAAAAAAATATTTCTAATGACTTCTCGTTTTCGAGAAACCCGCGGACAAACAAACTAACTATATACGATACACTAACGACATTTTGCACACGTGTTTGGAAGCTTTTATAGATCAGCATACTCAAATATTATCAAATTCCAACGATATCACGTACATACATGTCGAATTGATAACCTCCTTTTTTGAAGTCGGTAAAAAAATGTACAAGCACTTTCTTATTTCTTTATGGGTCTTCTATACAACTTGTAAAGTGCACAAATTCAAAATTTTTAGCAACATTCAATTACGGTTAAACTGAACATACACATCTACATAAAAGTTTAGTTTCCTGGCAGACTTGGCAAGTGTATACCAGTTTAATTCAATAAACGCGCTATTATTCTCTCTTGATGTAAGCTGACCTCTTGCAAAAGAAATAGGCAGGCAGAATTTTGGAAGTATTACAAAATCCCTGTTTACTTTGCTAGACATCATAGCTGCCGACTGACGGAGAAACGACCTAGATTCTTTTTTTGGGTACCGCGCGCTAGAAAATGAAACCTTTCAGTATCAGGTGCTCTATTTTTGAATCATTCGCAAATATATGTACAAGTTTTCCTCGGAAAATCGATCAAACTTCAAAAATCAGTATAAATCTAGTGTCGAGTGTTTTAAAGATATAAAAGCCAGAAGGATAGGAGGAACTTTAAGACTGCTTCAGTTTTTGGATTGCATGTTATTACCGACACTGGTGACAATATGCAATGAGTAAAAAACTTAGGTTTAGGTATAATACACCCAACAACTTCGCATTTCATAAGGAACAAAGTCAATAATAATGATGATACTTACATTGAATGCCATAAACCAATTAATATTATTTTTAATATTAAATATTATACGACACTGAATATTAATATTATATGGAACCCAACCGCAACCATAATTTGAAAGTGGCAACTTTTTCAGGCGATGTCCCTCATCATTTTTACAAAAAGGTTGTATCTGTTTATAAAGGTGACAGTCCGCTAGACGAAGATAAATGGCGAAGGCACGATGACCCGTGACTCCAGGGTATATACATAAAAAATACGATTTACGATTAAGTTTGGTTTAGGATGATGGATGTAGATGGATAAATAGATTATAGCCTAAGATTAGTGTTCAGAAAAGCAAAGCGTATGTGTAACAAATGGTGTATTTGTTACTGACAAATACTAGTAGGTTGAAATAACTGCATGTCTCTCCGAAATAAGGACTGTTTATTCAAAATGGAATCATCGCATTTAACAAAAAGCGTCGCCTGTAAATTCCCTGTCGACATCATTAAGTGCAATGAAAAAAATACTGAATTTAAGCCCTCCAGCGCTGTAAAAGAACGAGGCTTTAAAAAGTGCGCTGTCATCGCGTTCGAGTTATTTAACTTCGACCGGAAAATTGCACGCATAAATAACAGATGCGCGATTCATTAACACGTCCGGGACCACTGATAGCTTGACCGACAGATAAGGATGGCGCACAGCAGTTGCGAAGCTACGTGCTGCTACCAATTTATCACCGCGCTCGGCGATTCCTGACAAAAAACCGGCTAAGTGCGAGTCGAATCTGCGCACTGAGGGTTTCGTGTCAACGTTAAACTGAATTAGGGGTCCACTTACTTCCACTTTTTGTAGACAGCAAAAAAGTCTTTGTTTTTCATAGTGTTCGTATGAACGACAAATTTAAATTTACGGTTGTTGAAAATGTGATATGTCTCAAAAACTACCAGTTTGATGTCGTTCAAACCAATTGTCGTTCATATTTTTTATTTTTTGTTTAGGAAAAAATGTGGTTAACAGGGTACACATACCTACCAAGTTTCAACAAACACTTGACGAAGCTATAAAGGTTTAATTTTTTGCCATTCGGCTACGGAACTCTAAAAAGCTGTGAGTAGGTAGATGAAAGCATTCACAAACAATTCAGAAAATGTAGTGTCTTATAGGGCTTACAAACATTCAATGTTTCCGAAAGCTTTGAAACTTGTGTGAAATATTTCCTAGGGAAATAAAAACTTTCTTGGAAGTTTTCATCAACCCGCACCTGCATTGCTTGTGAATTTATTTTGAACAAAATACAAGGTGTTTCAAAACAACGGGTAAAGAATGAATGGAGCTACTCAGAAACAGTAACTTATTAACTTTCTCCTAGAAACATAGTTCGAATAACGAAAAAAAATACTTCCCATGCTAAATCGGGTACATAAACCTTTTAATTTGTATGGAGAGTCGATATTTTTTTTTTATTTCGACCCTGTTTCTAGAAGAAAATTGTTAAGTTACTGATTCTGAGAAGCTCCCTTCAATCTTTGCCCGTTTTTTTGAAAGACCTTGTAATAAGAGAAGGAACTGGAAATCAAAAATTAGAGTACGCTGAGAGCTCGCTGTATGTAAGCTCCTTTAACGTCATGTATTCGCACTCCACTCCTCGGTGTAACGGATAGGTATTTTACTCGGTGAATAATTTACATGTTTCGGATATTGATGGAGCTTGCAGTTCATTCCACTTGCAAACATGCAATAGAACCAGTGTTACAATGTGACGTGGTAATTTTCAGACATATTATTATTATCTTCGCTCTTTACTAGCGGTACCTGCTACTGCGTCCGCGTTTTGAGTTTGCTCCCGATTCGATTTTTGTAATCGGTCAAGTAGTTGCCGAGATTAACGCGTTCAAACAAACAAACGAAGCTCTTCAGCTTTTAATATTAGTATGTATATACCTAGATAAAATATACTCTATACAGCTTAGATTTTTGAAGTTAATAGTCCCAAAACACATTAAAACTCAGTATGAAAATAACTACCATGATCTCTTCAGCTACTGTAATATTGTACCCGTGCACCAAAAAGTATACCAAAGATTGCTTATTGAAAATTACCATCGGAAAGAATTACACATTCCTATACAACACAATAAAAAGACAAGAAAAGCAACAGATAAAAAAGTAACCACAATAACAGCTAAAAATGTATACGGTAAAAGAACAACGCAATATATCATTCCAAGATTAATTAATCTGCTACCAACTGAAATCACAGATAAAATAAATAAGAAAAATATTAAAACAATCCTCAACAAATTCTTTCTAAGTAACGTTATGTGTTAGGCATAGATGAATAACTCGTCTAACTTAACATTTACAACTTTTACCAAAATGGCTTTCACCCTGTATACGCGCTTACTTTAACGGATGCGTCTGCTAGTGCAATGAATCTATTCACCCGATAAGGCTATAGATAGGTAGATGGTAGCTTTAAGCACGACTCTGATGACTCGGACTCGGTCCGTGCGCGACCGATGTCATTAATAGTAAAAAGTCATACTTAGACGTATACGTAGATACCTACTGCCCTTCTTTTTACACCGTAGCTGTAGCCTACCTAGCTTGTAATAATATAAACTTATTGTAATGCGACCGGGACCCTTTAGTAGTAAACAAACATGAAATCCATTTATTAATCTGTGACATGACCTTTTATGCTATTGGCACCCGGTTGCAAGTTATCGTTGGAATAATCTTACTATGTTTTCACTATGTCTATGTAGTTATACTATTATATTTCTCTCGAGCGTCCAACCTCGAATGTGCAGTGTCACAACAAACACCCATGTTTAGTGACACCAAGATTTGTAAACACTATGTAAAACATTTTACTGTGAAATAAATAAATAATAATAAAATGGATATAGGTCAGTAATAGTTCTATAGATAGCCCCAAACTGGTGTTTATACCTTTCTTTTTTAAGCAGCAAATTTAAAAAAACAATATCTTCCAAAGAATCCCTTTGAACATTCTTTCGAGTTCCGGCCAAAATTACGTCAGAGTAGGATATTACCACGGCGCGTCATCGTGGAACGATGTCATAGGAGTAGCTAGCTCGAAATTGCACCCATAATTTACGAAGTGCCATGTCCTTGAAGCCACGTGACATGGGCGTGAGATATACCAGTTTCAACGTGTTTTCTCCAACAAATTGGGGAGATACATCATTGGGAAACGTGAAAGTTGGGTACACGTGACTGGTATTGGATGATCTTCGAAATTAGGTTGTCGTATCGTGTGTGTGCTTGTACTGACTCCAAGTTTATGTTTCTGACGCTGCTGTTACCTACTTAGTTTTAGGGAGACTAATTCTACGTAAAATATTGTTACATCCTATTCACCGTCACGAAAATGGGAACGATGTTCCATGAACATGCAAGATGGACCGATTGAATTAAACGACCATGTTTTAAATATTCTTACCAAGTTAAAACGATAATACTCATTTTTAATTATAATTTTAATTTCAATTAATTATAATTAAACTTTTAATTATAGGTACAGTGAGATCTATAAGATTGATTGCAGTTGCGGTAGTTCTTACATCGGACAAACAAAGCGGTCAATAGCTGAAAGAGTGAAAGAACAAATCGCGGCTGTGAAAAACTTACAGGTAAATAAATCCGCGGTCGCTGAACACATCTTGCAAGAAGGAGTTAACCACTGGATGGAGTTACATGATCCGAAAATCCTCTCCACCGATCGTCATTATTTTTCAAGAATAATACGTGAAGCGATTGAGATTCGTAAGTACAAGAATTTCAATCGGGATGATGGATATAAGTTGTCATCGGTATGGAACCCAGTGATTAACAAGTGTAGGCCGCGAGTGTTACCGATTAATGCAAACCGCGATACCGTGAGTGTTGTTTGTCGAGGTGACTGTACTGACAATAATTTATCTAGTGTTGTGAGGGTGGCGGAAGAAACTTCAAGCCGCTATACTGACAATTTATTAAATGAAGTGAGGGTGGCAGAAGAAACTTCAGGCCGCCCGCGCAGACGATGCCGCGATCCACCAGTTGGCTCGTGACCACGGCTGTTGCAACGCAGCCGAAACGTCGAGCAGTGAGTAGCATTTACTCATATTAATATTTCGTGTTTAGACCCGTCATGTCTAATTCTCATAGGTACAGTGACACAAAATCAGGAAATAAAACGTTGTTTCCACAATGCTCAGTTGCAAATTGGTACAGGAATAGTTTTCTATTTCGTTCAATATCTACTACGTGTGAACGCCAGACCGACTGAAAAATAATGGTGACCTCAAATTGCACGCCAAGGGCCATATTTTTGAATCACTCGCGTCAATATTCTGAGTGATTATTGTTCGAAAATAGTAAAATTATTTTCAAAATAGCTTTCTTGAGGTTAGAAATCAGAATATTATGCACCATTTGTGGTATATTCTACAAAAAAAAACACTAGCCATATCGTATCAGGAGAACAAACCTAGTATGTTTTGAACGTTATGTTTGTTCTTATTTAATAAATATTGCTCAAATGTAATGATGTGATATATATTTTCGACACTACCTTATAAAACCCTTTCAAATAATATCACACACGATAGATTTCTCAAGCTTTTATTTATTTCCCATACAAAATAAATGATGACTCAGTTTTTTTCAGGTAATTCTGGTAAAAAAACTTATTTTGAATTTATTGACTAGTATACGTGTGACAAACGGCTAAACTGTTCATCGATTTGCTAATGTTGTTTAAAATTGGGCTCGAACGCCGTCCACTATTACAAGCATCTTGTCTTAAGAGTTTAATCGTAGGTATAGCATTATTTTCATACGTTATTTTCTTTACTGAGGCCTAACCCAAACACAAAATAAAGCTATTGTGGTTCCTCTTAACAGTCGCGGGCCTATTCTATCCTTTTATATCCACACAGACGGCCTGTTTGTGGAATTACGTTTTTAATTAAATGTTGAGTCTTATCACGTGCAAAATAAGGTCGGTATTAGGATGAGTAGAGAATAGTAGTGAAGGGGTAAACCACACTTGCTTACATCCATAATGAGACTTGGTCGCGCCGCGAAATAGCGCGCGTGGGAGCAATAGTACGCGCCATTATTACAGCACTCGAGGCTCGTCTGGGGTAACGGAATAGAGGTTAAGACTCGTAGACCTATCGCTGTAAAGATGAAAATCCCACCTAAGTATCGGGCTGCAGTGTCAATGTCAAGGTCGTTTAAGCTCAGTTCGTATACGAATAAAATTCACCAATCATATTTTATTTTTAGAAGAAAGTGCTTTTCCTCTGTTTGGGTCACGATTTCTATGCATTTTAATTTCTTCCGTGGGTTATTTTTTTTTGTTTTTTTTTGCTCTTACTACAAGTAGTATTAAACACTCGCTCCTCAGCCGCAAGAATTTGGTCCCAGGTAACGAGAACATTTTAGCTCGCTTCCGCTTAAATCAAAATATAAATTGTTTTAGACTACTGCTTCGGATTCAGATATAAGTCAGTAAAGTTACCCTGAGGTTGTTTTATTGAATCTCATCCCGATTTCCTACCGCAATAATATCTTCCTATCACAACATTGACAATAATTAATTGCTTTGTACATACGAACATAAAATGTTGGGTGTCATTAGCGACTTGGATGTCATCAGTGGATCGCAAAAAATGGAGCAGTACTCACTTAGTTCTGTGACACACGAGTGGCACTTTTTTCCGGTTTTTGGACTGTAAGTTGTCATTTTTAGGGTTCCGTACCTCAAAAGGAAAAAAACGGAACCCTTATAGGATCACTTTGTTGTCCGTCTGTACGTCCGTCTGTCAAGACCCTTTTTCTCAGGAACGCGTGGAGGTATGAAGCTGAAATTTATATCAATTACTCAAGTCTACTGTCCCTTGAAGCTGTGAAAAAATCAAACTTCTAAGCCAAAGCAATCAAAAGATACAGCCGTTTATGCCGCAAATTTTCGACACTTGCAAGGGAATCAAAACCTACAGGGTGCTTCCCGTGAACTCAGAATCTTGAAATTTGGTACGAAGCAACGTCTTATAGCATAGATAAAGGAAAAATTTGAAAACCATAAATTTTTTGTTACATCACATAATATATATTTTTTTAATAATTTTAAACTTACGACCCATTTCCTCATAAACGCGTAGAGGTATTAAATTGAAATTCATACCAAATACTCAGGTCTATAATACCTTTAAGCTGTAACAAAATCAAACTTCTATGTCAACGTAATCAAAAGAAACAGCAATTTAAGCTGCATATTTTGAAACTCGCAAGTACTCGCAAGGGAATCAAAACCTAAAGGGTACTTCCAGTCGACCTAGAATCTTGAAATTTGGCATGAAGCAACGTTTTATAGCACACATAAAGGAAAAATTCCGAAATCCTTAAATTTTTTGTTACATTACAAAATATATATTTTTTAATAAGTATAAACTTATTACTTTTTTCCTCATGAACGCGTAGAGCTATCAAGTTGAAATTCATATCAAATACCTTGCAGGTTTGTACGGAACCCTCGGTGCGCGAGTCCGACTCGCACTTGGCCGGTTTTTTTATGACGGCAATGGTAATTATTCCGATGTTGTTGAGAATTTGAAAGCGCCTCTATCGGACGAAAAACAAAATAAAAATTTGACACTCGAAGAACATAATATACTCGTATTTCAATAATTATAATTAAATAGATCGTTTAACCTATTTCTGGACATGACATATTTACGTTAGTATGACGTCATCTGTGGTAATACTTTCGAGCTTACTACACGACACGGGAGTGCTTCGTGCTACCGACTGACATAAATTCGCTACGATTACGTGAAAATTACAAATATGTCAAATTTTCGTGATTGGGGTACAGTACCACAATCACGAACATTTGACGTATTGGTCACGATTGGGGTACTGTTGTCAGCAGCTGCCGTTATTTTTTGTTTTTGTTCCAAATAAAAGAACGATAAAAGAAATATGGTTACTTATGTCGACGGCAAACTGTCGTACGTGTACCCCATCCTTAAGGGGAAAACACTCTGGCTTCAAATTATACTCAATGAAAAAGAAAGGATTCCGGCAACTCGATATTTGATACCACTCATACTTCGAGAGAGAGACTTGTTTACATATTCGCGGAACGTGTATGCTGTGAACTATTGATTTGTGTTTGTTCCGTATAGTAAACTCATCTGAGTAAATAGGACAATGAAAAATATCTGCCTTATCTTTTGTTAAGATATTATAAATGCTATTTCAATAATAACAGATTTAATTTAAATATTTTATGCTATTTATCATCTTCCTAAAGAGGAATCTTACTTTTGTTGGAAGATCTGTGTCTGACTATTCCGTAATTGATGAGCCTTGTGATTTTTCAAGCAACGAATGGAAAGAAACATTCGCTCTAAATTATCTTCACTCTTATTGGATCTGTATCTAAATCCTAATTAGTGAGTATTTTCTCTTCTAAATAGCTTTTATTGGTAATAAATGACGTAGGGAATGATATTGTATTTTCACATTCTTTATTTTTATCCCTAAATTACCGTATCTTCGTAGCATCGTGTAAGCCGTCCGTAGCCCGTAGCAGTGATGTAAAAAAAGTAGTCCGTGGCAGGAGACGTTACACAAAGGCTTTACATTACCACCTATTTTATTGTATTTGTCATGCAAACTTTTGAAGAACAACATATTCACAGAGAGCACACGTTCTCAATTGAACTACGAACAATCCCAAGTGCCTCTGCTTGTGTTTGCTCTCAACATTGAAATTGGGTTTTTCTCTTGCATTGTGCGGCAACGGTGTATCCGTTTAAATAGAAGCTTTAGTGTAGAAGGTAGAAAATCTACACGTTCCTTTTTCAGTGCCGTTTCCATGCGAAGGATTTTTGTTAGCGCTATTTGATTGAAAAAACTTTTTTTTTTCAGAGCTTGGTATTCAAAGTTTTATTAATCCTTGCAGTGTATAAATCAAAAGGGCTTTTATTGTCTTTGGAGTTTAAACGAGAGTTATGTTACTAAAATAAGGTGCACAACTCGAATATTCTGATTGAAAGAAAAGCACATAAAATGTATACCTACTCCAAATCGGTTAGATTATAGTTAAGTAGAACCTGATATCTGGGAACAGGATATTATAAAGAGATATTTGAAGATACAGACAAAAATATTTCATTGCTTTTGTAGTTGATGAGGATTAATAAAATTTTGGGATAACTCTCCTTTGTTCATCTGAATAAGCTTATCTTTGCCGGATGCACATTTGTTTCTGAAATTGCTCGTATCTATAATTCAGCCGCTTAGAGAATGCTATTTTGATAAAATCATAATTTACTAGAAAGAATGTCAAACTTCCAGACTTTGTCAATTTTCCTATTCATTTACTATCAACATTGAAAACATCATAATGGCATTCTTTGAGCAGCGAAACTATAGTAGACTAGATTTGAATAAAATACTCACCAAACTACTGTTGACGGCGGGCAGTGTACCACCGGCTCTATCAAACTGAAATATTAATTTTAGCGAAGTATCGGAAACCAAAAAGAAATATAGAGTGGAGTATACGAGTAGGCGTTTCCACGAACGTTGTTACTTTATACTCTTCGAGCTCTCGACAAAAATCCCGGAAAGGCATTAGGCTCTCGAAAACAGCCATATTCGCTACACTTTTAAGGTATTACGAGTTACGACACACACAACGCTATTTGGAACTCTTTTTTCATTAATAGCAGTGTCAGATTGTGTTTCCGTTAAGTAAAGGTTTAAAAATTTCTTGCTATGGAATTACATCACCCCAGTTTCACTTATTTTATAAGTGGAGAAGTATGAAAGAAGTATGAAACTGGCTTATAATAGGTGTCGCGTCCGCCCGCGCCGTCACTGCCTGATGTTTTGAGGTTAAAAGATTCTATCTTTTATCATAACTGTTGAACCGATTTTGAATAATTTTATAATATCACGATTATAATAACAACAAAGAGACAAACTAAAAGATATCAAAAATACATTTTATTTTCAAGCCATGAAACTAATTTCAAATCACACAACTCTCCACTGAACAAATAAAAATATATCTTTCTTTACATAACTATCATTATTATGTTCGTTCAACTACTAAGCCCCTACAATGTAATCGCAATGAACGGTTTCAAAATAGTCCCCGAAGTGGAAGAGATAAAAGTATTAGAAAACGCCCAAATAACAGGGACTGTCACAAAGTTGTGCGAAATCAAAGATATTCAGTTGCTCCCGAATGGCCTGAACTCTGTTGGCAACACCTCGAGATATTTTCCCACATTGCTCCTGCAGGGAACACTATAAATTTCTCAAAGACCTGGAATAGCATTTATGTCGGTGCGAGATAGTAAATCGATGCATACCTCGCATTCGCACTGTTGAGAGGTTTACCAGAATGACCCGTATGTTAGAACCAAATGGCGATTCTGTCCGTATATTCGAATTTTATGTGTCGATAACAACCAATTCAAGGTGTGGTTTATGCTGATACAAGCACCACAATAGGCAACTATTTATGGGCTTGATAGAGTGGTTCGTGTTTCTGTGACAAAACAGTAAAGGAAAACCATTCATTAATCAATAAAATAACGACGTATGCGTTGATAAATAATATATCGAAAAAATAATACGTACCGCCTAATCCTTTTTGTGAATGGCACTCACCTGTCGAACAAAGCTATACTTAGGCTGTACAAAGCCGCACTTTGTGACAAGCCTTCCCCAATTATTTGCTTAATTCGTTTACCCTCAGCTCACTTACTCGGTTACATTTCAGGCTAATTCTGTCAGGCAGCTGCAGAGAGTAGAGCTACAAATATAAATGGAATGTATGTAAGCGACTCCTTCAAAGTTGTCCACTTTGATAGATGGGTCTGAACTATTCCAAACACTCTGCTGGTTGTAGCGTAGAGTTATTTATGATCAACTTTTATTGCACAGCAATATTTGAAAGGAATACAAGACAGTGTACAAAACTTTATCTTACACAATTAGCCCGCCTCTATTACCATCATCATCATCAATATTCAGTTTAATACTTACATACATTTATTTAATTCTTACCTCTTTAAGGTCGGTGGCGCTGATTTAATCGCGCGTAAGGGGAACGGCATCGTATTGACTTCTTAGAGGGTGAGCATTAGGTTGATGTGGTTTTTGGGCGGGTTGAACAACATTCAACTTCAAGTCATTACCATTGCTGAAACACTATAGATAGACTACTATAGTGGTGGAGAGTCTGACTTATCGCTTGCATATTTGACGTTTTATAGCATAACAACCAACTTTGATCCTATACTTTAAATGAGCAATTATTATTCTGGATCTTGGAAACGACTCCAACGACTGTCATGAAATTTTGTATATAGGGAGTTTTGGAGAAAAAAAAACAATCTAATTTAGGTTTCATTTTCAGAATCACCTAGCAACGCCGTTTAACGTCGCATCTGGTGACCACAGGGGAGGGGACTTCCGTAGAACGGACGAAAAGGTAGCCTTAAGTTCCCAAAGGCCTGCCATGATAATAGCCTACAGGCTACTGCGGGGGCGACGGAGTGCATGCTTTAAGCGAATCTCCATCGTCTCACTTAAGGCGGATTGAGACCGCGGAGGTTTTAGTGGGTAAACCTGGACGTACGAAGGAAGTCCCACATAACCCACTGCCCTCACCCGGGCAGCGGGTATGCATATAGCATTTCGTCCGCGAAAAATAAGGATTCATTTTCAGAAAATTATGTTACCATCGTATTTTAGGCCCTAATTTCATTAGCACAAAAAGGTTAATTTCGCCGCTAGCGAGCGCCGGTAACTCAGCGTCTAAGCTAAACTATCACGGTATGGTCACCCAGATATAGTTGTATTAAGTTCGAAGCAGAAATCCCATCAGTCGTCTGACGGCACAACTAATCCACTAGCTTATTTACTTAAACATGAGCTGCTCTGAATAGTAGTTTACAAAAAAAATAAATCACACTCTCGGTGACAAGGAAACAATTGGGTTACGTAACAATGAGCTTCCGAGGGACATCTATAGAGATATTTGTATATTGCCATGATTGGACGTAAACACTTGGAAAGTGACCCAATTTGATTTGACTTGGTATATTGACTTTTGTTTTCTTATAATTTGTCTGTGGGGGCTTAGAAATTGAAAATGATGCATCAACAAGATGGACAAATAGACTTAGTAAATGTCTTTCAGTGGCGGAAGACTAGACATACTTTAGTTTCCCTGTCAAATAACCATGTGGCGTTCGAAATGTGCTGAGACAAAATTATGTTTTCGTGTATTTATTGAGTAACCTGCTACTTTGAAAAAAATATGATTCAGCACAAGACATCTTGTGGCTATGATGACGATGATTATTTTTTAGTATTGCTCTAATGTTAAAACGTTTTATTATTTTCTTATTCATGTGGCTATAATTCAGAATGCTTCATTGGTTAATCTCTAAATTAGTGTAATGTAAAATTCCTTAGATTTAATTTAGTTAAGTTGTAAATCAACTTAACTAAATTAAATCTCGTAACATACTACCCTAGTCTGTTACAGATCAAAGGCAAGTTATATTTTCAATATCTCCAGTCGTAAGTTAGTTCCAGGTAGAGGCATAAAATAAACTTTGACATTAATATCATAAGGCTCATTTTAATGTGACTTTTAAAGTGCAATACCCAAAGTCATATAGCAAATTTTCACATTCACATTTCGCGTGTCTGCTCTGAACAAGTTCGTGTTACATTTCTGGAGCTATCGTATAGGTAACATTCGCAGATAACCCAGCCATAATTGCAGCGTATTTTGTGAAGTCACTTTGCATTTACTGCTTTCCTTCCTATTTCGCTTGCCTACCCACACCTGGGTCTGCCATAAAATTTAATCTACACTGTTTCCTTCCTACCATTGTCTTTATACGCTGTTACCGGGTAACTCCGCTACTACTTATCCCAATTTTATAGTAATGCCGAATTGTAATGTTATTGTAACTGCTCTGCGACTGAGCTTTGGGACAAATAAGAACACGAAAAGAATAAATCATCATAATTTTTATTCGTATTTACAAGATATTATTTACATCCACTTAGTGTATGGTATCAACTTCATTCCCTGTACAAAACTACTGGAGTGCACTAACTCAGCTTTCAATACTTGAATCAACCGTTGGAGGGTATTTTACAATTTTGACAACTGTGTTAGAAGGAATACTTTAAATTAATGGGTCAATTTATGTCTAACCAAAGATTAAAATGTAAAAGTGTACTGATGAGGCCTGATATTAGGCAGGTCTGCGTGATAAGCGGAGCGGAGAGCGGAGCAATCGATCGCGGCGCGCGTTCGTCCGACATCACACTGGACGCAACTACGATACGACGCCCAGTCGTATCTGCATTCCTAGACTCCTCTGCGGCAGACACACTGCTTACCTCGGGCGGCACGCAATTAGGTACTTTTACCTGTTAAAAAAAAAACTGTTGTAAACCTAATAAATCAACTTGAATACGCATCGCATTGAGCAAGCTGCTGTTATTCGATTTATTGTAATTGAATATGTTAAAAGGGTAAATTATCTCACAACAAGATCTAAAAATGATTTCTTAATCAAACATAACAAAGCAATATTTACTTACTGCGGGTTGCGTTAAGTTCACTTTCTCTTGACACCTACGCGCCTGGTGGGCGAGGCAGGCCGCGTAGGCGATAGCGTGGGGGATGTAGCTCTGCTCAACCACTCCAGCAAACAATGTCGTCGCCATTGGACCTGGAGAAATTACGTATTTTATTAAATGTTCTAAATTTACACTACATTTGTTATAGTGCTACACCAACGCAGCTACAACGCAAGCAACGCTAGAATATGTAACAACCTTTTAACATTATAGATACTTTCAGCTTGTTGCTATTTATATCTATTAGTTTAAATGTATTGCTGTTATCTAATCATTGAGTGATGCCCATCAAGTATATTATTACAAAATCAAATTTAATAGAAAGGGGGTTTAACTTTTAGCAGTACGCAATTCGTCTAATGTATTCATAAGTCATTTATTGTCTTAATTAAAAAAAAACCCTTCATCTACAACAAATTACTACAATGTGGAGATATATCTTTACTCAATCTTAATTTAATGAATAATTTTATGGCTCGAGGCTTGAGACTAATTATTCTGATAACCTACCTAATGCATATATCGGCACATCCTCCCCGCCATGCGTGGCCCACTGCCGAGGGACTGCGGCGGCGTGGACCGCATCAGCCGGCGACGCGTTCGATGCGGTGGCGTTCAGCGGTAACGCTCTCGGCTCCGAATGACCCGGCCCCGTTCCGTACAGCAGCGTCGTGTACCGCAGCCCGTCGATGTCTGACACTACTGTGTCCGCACCTTTAGATGAAAAATATTTGGTAATATTGTAGTCATAAGGGGTTTTCTCACCGAGACACCATGGCAACGTGACCGGCTATGTATCCAAGCAGATAATATTGAAATGTATGGTACTTTACTTACTAGACGACGTTTGGGCTACCGTACATTTCAATGTTATTATACTGGGCTATCTTACACGCCAAACATAGCCGCATTGAGAGTGTAGTAAATATAACTATATTATGATCATGTTCTGTTATCCAATAAAACAGAAACACTAAATGGATCCAAATAATTCCGTTCGTTAACGAATAGAGTATCAGAAACTAATCAAATAAATTGAAGCCAACAGCAGCAGCAGCCAACAGGTAAAAAGTTGATCCAAAATTAAATCACCTACATCTATGTTTGGTACATATCATTCAATAGATATTTCTCTTGATTCGGTTAGGTATCGAGTTTTGATTAATTTTACAGGAATCGAAACAGGCGCAAACAAAATATTCGGCAACTAATGATTTTTTTTAAATAAAATAAAGTCATACGTTTATATTGTATTCTATACAGCCCTAATTAGATAGTTGACAATATACCAGAAACTTATAGGAAACCTAATTATTTTCTGGACAACGTGTCGACGTCATGACGACGGTACCTTAAGGTAAAAGTATCTGTCCACCCGTTACGGGAACAACACCGTATCAACTGTTGTCAACTATCTGCACACCCTGTCAAACGGGCTGTCATTGTAATTCGCTATCCGGTGGCGATCCCATGCCGTGGCGTTGCTGATTCCTTTACGTAACTTGCTACCGTATGGTTGACGCCTGGTTGGTGCTGATCCCATTACGGCTGGATAGATGTGCTTGAAACCTTACGCTACGTTGACGGCATATCGTCAGAATATCATTGAACTCCGAAAAGAGGTAGCTGGCGTTACTTAAATCAAAGATCCCTTACCGAGTACAGGGTGTCCCCTTGGCGTGGCCTGTCCCCCAAACGTCATGACGTGTCCGTGATCGGCGGTGACCACTATCAGCGTCTCAGCAGGGTTAACTCTCTCCAGTGCCGCTAGGAGAGCCGTTTCTAACTCTAGAGTCTCGTCCAGCGCTCGGTAGGGGTTGTTATAGTGATGTGCGTGGTCTATTCGACCGCCTGTTTAAGAAAGTATAGTGTTAATCAATGCGCAGTTTTAGCATATTCTTTGCTTATGTCACGAGTTTACCACCCTACTATTAAAAAAAATGAACGGGCATACTCTGTGTGAGGTATAGTCTAGCTAGAGACAAGCATAAAATAAAATAAAATAAAAACAGTAGTACCTAATGTGGGAATACTATGTGTGGATGGTGTCTTCTGCTGTTCTTAATATGAGTTTCTTTGAACAAAATATTTATTCCGATATAAAGTAGAAGTTTTGATTTTTCATTGATAGTTTGTTTCACATGATACTTTATTTATTACCTTACACGCAGCATTTTTATTCATAAAGTTGGGTTTAGGATTTTCATGATAAAACGACATCAAGATACATCTGAGAATACAAAATGATGCCATAAAACGAATTCATCCTATGAATATAACATGAGCTGATAATATCCTGCGAGAAAAAAAGTAGTTATTATCCGCCAAAAAATAAAATATTACCATTCTTAGATGTGCGCATAAATGAATACTGCAAATGTTAACATTGTAATACTAAGAGATTTATGGATGTAAGAAAAATATGTTTTATCAGAATAGGCTATTTTATAGCATTACATATTCATTGTTGTAACAGACAGGTGAGTATATTACTTTTTTGTTCGCACAAAGTACCCATTTGGAATGAGTGATGTTCGGTCGTTAAGTAACTCGTATCAACATCAATACTTACTGGGATTGGTATTGGTTATTTTTCTAATGCGCCTCCATAATACCTACGATTATTCATAGTCACAAATATGGGCACTTTTCTTTGGTCCTGGATAGCACCTTACGTAGGGACCTTACTAAATATAATAAATAATCATTAATTTACAAGCCTGCGGAATCCTAGTCATGACTTTACGTGCCACAAATGGTAGCCAGATCACATACATATAATAAATAAAAGATTCACTTATCATTACGTAAATATTCCCGAGCAGTGACATATACACACTAGAGAAATAGCAGATCAAGGAGGATTACAACTTTCAGTAGCTAAAACACTACCAGTGACGAAACCACGGAGAATGGTATCCTTCAGTAGCTTCACTTGACTTCATCAATCATGCAAATATTGCACATTTTAAAATAAAATAAAAAATCTGTTGAATAAACCAACCTTCGATTAACAAAAAGAATCCCTTCTCATTCTTCATCAGTATGGACAGAGCGGCGCGCGTCATATCCGCCAGCGAGGGGTCATCGGCCTTGACCGCGGTACCCGCTGTCGCTCCCTCCTCCGCGTCCGCTACCGCTCCCCGCTCTGCGTTGAACTCCATGTGCGAGTACTCGAATAGACCTGCACAGAGGGCATAGGTTAGTCATTAAAGTCGTTTGTTTTAATTGTATACCCATTAGGGCAAATAAAAACGTTCTAAAAAAGAAAAAGTCTTGAAACACTGCGATCCAACATAATAATGCGTAACGTAGAGTTTTTTCCACTTTTCAATTGTGGTACCACAATTTGCGTGGATTCATAAAACACACCCAGGACAATGGACGGAAACGTTAATTATCTGCCATACTCGTAAAAACAGTTCATTGTTATTTGTAGAAAACAACATTGAGCCCTTATTTTACTCCGAGGAGCCATCTTCCACCCGGTTATTTACGATGACGAAACGAACATTCTCGCAGTTTTTGTGGAACTGGCGTTGCAGCCGAGTGTCATTGAGTAATCGTCTTAACCCTCTAACAATAGTGTTCTTGTGACGTTTGTTTATTTTGCAAAATAAAATACTCTGTTGATAGTACTTGTAAGATTAAAGTACTTGTCTAGAGTCAAGAGCTACATGACTAGACAGACCCTGATAAAGAATTATTTTTTCTAAGAAAAACGTAGATAAATGAGAAGTACCTACACATGCTTTATATATTTATGGTTATTATTTTTCACCTACTTGTAGTGTAGGTTAATATCAACTGCTTTACCTTTTAAGTAGATACGTGAATGAGCTAGCGATATTATGCATAATTCATATAAGATGCCATCCACAGCATACGCTTCTGAGTGGCATGATGACAGGAAATTCCATAGCTCTTGACTCTAGTACTACTACTGCTACTTGTTTAACTACTTATGCATATAAGTAGACTTCAATACCCAATCATGAAAAGTTTTTAACGAAATATTGAACTTCGGAAGATTCTTGTCGGCCATTCACGTCTAACTTTCTTAAAAATGCCGTCCATAATGCGGACAAGCTTGAAAACTTGGGTTACGTAAGAAATTCACCCTTTGAAAAACTTTCAGAGATTTTTCATATCAGTACGAGTAGTTTTATTAGAACTCCACCGAATTCATTTCAAAGTTAGTGTCACGACTCTGTACTATTTTCTTCTTATTTGCACATAATTTTCCTTTACTGCTCTTACTTTGATACTTTAGCAAGAAAAGTATAGCTCAAGATTGTATCCAGATGAATCTGAAACTACCATATTCTATGTTACAAAGATCGCCGCCAACCCCTACAATTACCATTTACAAAATGTAACTGCAGATTTCAAATTATTTACATTTCAAATTATGTTCATGGAGGCTGTTAGAGATTAAAAAGGATTCATGGGTATTAGGGAACCGATCACAAAGAGCAAAATGTGGGTAGGAGGGTGAAATAAATATTTACAAATCAAAGCGAGGCAAACGATTTAGATCGCTTTGTGGGAGTTCAATTGAAGGAATTGTAGATACTATTATGTTTCTCACTTGATATTTTATCTGACTCGAACTCCGAGTTCGATAGCGAAATCAGTATTAACTAACATGAAAGAACTTGCTGTAGTTAGTAGCAGATTAACAAATGATTCTGCTTATATATCTTACATATTATTGTTTATGTCTTATGCGCAAACAAAATAGTAAAGTTTAATTATTGCTTTAGGCATTTTGAAATGTCAATTAATAAAAAATATTTCCCTTAATAACAAGCACAAATAAATAACGAAGAAGAAGATAGTCGCGTAACAAAGTGACGAAATCTAATGAGAATCTTAATAATGTAAAAAGCCTGCGGTAACGCGAAAAAGGAAATAAATAAAATATTAGCTACCAACACTTATTTTGAACTGAAAAGCCTAATATTAGACTTACCTAACAAGTAATCAACGGATCTCGGATCCAATTTCGCTAGCTGGTCCCTTGTGTGTATGTACTGGGCTCGCAGGCGTCGCCGCTTCTTTTCCCTGGCCCAATCTTCCGCCAGGTTCCTGCCGTCCAACCTCCTTCCTTCCCTGTTTGGGTGCTCTGGGTCAGAAGTCACGGTAGGCAGGAAATGACGTCTCCCGCCCCCCATTATAACCTAAAACACATTACGCGATCAGGAAATTTTGAGATTGGAGCAATCGTTACACTTCGTTGTAAAAAATAATTCGAGAACTTATTTTGTTTTTTCATTACTTTGGTCACAGATTATCTTTTTGTTTGTTTCTTTTACAAAACGATGCGCAACAAATCTAAGTTAAAAACATATATTATACTCAAACGTTTACGATGTCAAAGAGTTTTTACAAATTGTTAAAAACGCTCATTCGTGCAAGAAATTTGAATAATTTCATTGATAATAACATTAATAAAACCAATCTAAAACAGTTAACCCTTTTAAATAGCCCAAAACACAATTAGAACCAATCACATGTGTTTTTGTACCAGACAATAAAGAATGCATAGCAGACAGCATAAAGAGATCTAAGTAAATGTTTTGCAATATTCATGTCACAATATCACATTTAATCAAAATTCCAATACCCATATAGCAAAATAATTATGGAATCTTTTAGATGCTGTTACAAATAAATGAAATGTGTGGAATATTATGTTACGTTGTAATGATGTAAGGTTTTTTGTTGGTTGTTATTTATAAGGATAAATATGTTCACTACACTCGAGTTAACGATTGTTTTAACGAAATAATTGCCCTAATCGTCTGGAGACTTAATTCAAAGAAGATAAATGTGTTACAAGTAGACAAGCATTAGTATACTAAGCGCGATCCATTTATCTTCTATATTCGATAAACTTTCATACGGCGTAAGTCTATTTCTTTGGTATGGCTTTATCCTTACAGTAGTAGGCAGCACGGTGCGTGCGTGCATACCGTGTGTGACGTTGACAAGCCCACTGATGTATGTATGTAAGTGGTGAGCAGTACCCCAATCACGAACATTTGACGTATTCGTCACGTAATCGTAGCTAGTTTACGTCAGTCGGCAGCACGAAGCACTCCCATGTCGTGTAGTAAGCTCGAAAGCATTACCGCAGATGACGACATACTAACGTAAATATGGCACGTCCGGAAACAAGTTAAACGATCTATTTAATTAAAATTATTGAAATACATTATCTTATTCAAGTGTCAAATTTTAAGTTTGTTTTACGTCCGATAGAGGCGCTTTCAAATTCTCATACAAATGATTACGTTACCATACGAATACTTTGACGCAATTATTCGCGATTGGGGCACACTAATAGTACAAATTAGTACATTAAAAACCTTACGTTTATATTCCTCCCAGGCTCATTCTCCACCAGCTGCATGGCTATATCCTTGCAGTCCTTCCTTACTGTGGGCGGGACGCGGCTGTCATCTTCCCAGTAGCGTGACGGCGCGTGCGCATACAAAGCCGCCGGTGTAGCGTGCGTGATCCGCGCAGTCGTCACTATGCCGCTTGATTTACCTGTATGAAGAAAAAAGAAAATGTCTATTAGATAATAAAGGTATTTGATTTGATTTAGATATTAAATTGATAGATACTCATAATGTTATTCACCAGCGATCGCGGGTTCAGTTCTCGCAAGAGGCAAATGTTTGTGTGATGAGCACCTAAGTAATGGATGATGTATGTATTTAAGTATTTATGGGAGACGCCCCTGTCATAACCGTTGTTTGGTACTCCATAATACAAGGAAGAAAATTACTTCAAAATTGTCAGGCGCATATTTATTTAGTTGTAATAAATTATAATAATGAAACAAAAAGTAAGACGAGTAAGGAATTGGTTTCTTACAGAAACAATGCACTGTATTTAGCTTAATTGACAGTTTTTTTAAGGCGCTTAGTTTTTTTTATAAACTATAAGGCCGTGATAGTGATAGTAACATAATTAAAACGAAATAAATGCAAACCACTGACGAAGAACGGTCAAAGTAAACTAAATATCTGATATGTTTAAAGTTTAAATCAAAATCTAAGAATGTCAGTACCGATTTCATGAGTTTACGTCGGTTTTACTTGCTAGCGACGACGTAACTTTTGTATGGAAAATTTTAGTTCTTCAAGTGACCGCTAGGGGCGCTGTGCAATTTTCCATAAACTTTTTTTAGTAAAACCGTCGTAAACTCATGGTAACGGTACAGATTATATTTTATTGAATACATTCTAAAAACGTCTTTAGTGAAAACACTGAAAGTATGCCTATACATTTATTATTTATGTTGTTCTCTCTAGATGCCTTTTCTCCATACAGAGTCTATAAATTAGAGGAGCTTAACCGAATTCAAGATAATGTCACATTAAATAACATCTGATTAATTTTGTTTTGAGACACGCATGTACGGCATTCAAGCTATGAAAATATTAACTTAAAAGCATACTTACTAATCTAAACAGCTTTCGCAAACATTCACCGCTAAACATTAGGTTAAGTGAGAGGTGCTTACCCACAGCCCGTACTCAACCTCGAAATGTTCGCGCATTAGAATGCATTTCCTGAAGTTAATCCTACAGCTTCAAACCGACCTTTACGATTTCATACCTGTAGTTTAGTTTCTATGTAGGTACGTATTTGCTATGTAAATGCTTAAATTATCAGGTTAAGTTGATAACCTTAAAATATTATCTATTGAAGGAATAAAAGGTAATTATAATTCAAGACAATTGAAAGGCATTTTAACACACACACACACACACAGCATACAAACAGCTTCGTGTTTTACTTTAGTTTGAATATTTTTAATGTTTAGTTATAATAACATTTTTATATCTTTTCACATAACTTGAGCTATAGAAGAGCTCCTGACACAGGACTTATACTCCTACTAGGTAGATCCCAAGCACTAACATGTAATTTTGTGATGGACTGAAATAAATACTTTTAGTATTTTTTTTGACAGTGAATGACTGTAATAAATGTTACTGTGTGGAATTGAAAACATTCGAGAATGTAACTTTTATTTACTTATCCGTTATTTCAATTAACACTAAAGAAAAAAGTTAAGGGTTTTTTACCTAAAAGAGACAGACAGACTCGATGAAACTATAAGGGTTCACTTCCTATAGAACCCTGAAAATAATATGCATCAACGGTTGGGCTTAATTAATTGTAAGTTTTATCTGATTACACATTCATTTCATATTTAAAAACATCACTGCAAATGAATTTTCTCGTACCGTGTTCGTATTAAATACAAAATTAAAGGCGGGCTCCAATTAAACGTGCTTTTCATTTCATTGTATTGCCATGTCATCGGAGTTGTGTGTGAGATGAAATACAATTAGAAATGCCGGAACACTGACTCAGCTTACTATCTACAGATTATAGTGAAACTGAAAACGTATAGATCTGGCCTCAATAATATAATATGCTACAGTAGGAATGACGGTTAATAAAATGTGAATGTTTAAAACATAAATAGATTTTTGCATAAATTACATGAAATTTAAAGAAACTAACAACATTATAAAGTGTATTTAGATATCCTCCATAAGTAAAAGTTATTATTTACTTTAATTATGATTTGTAGCTTTAAGACTAGAGTCAAACAAAAAGCCTAGTCACAAAATATCTCTAGTGGTCGTTTATATCATTGACTTTCAGAATACAGCCAAAACTAAATAGAATTCCATCAATACACGTGTTTAAAGTTCTACCGACCAATTTCTGTCACTGTATGACATGCTATAATTGCGGATGTCGGCACGCGTGGAAACTACATTATGTACAAATCATGTAACCGTCAAAGACTCGTGGTTTGCGGAACATCACTGTCGCATTCCTATCGAGTGTCACGATGTCACGAATACGAGACGTGTATTATTGTTACCAGCCCGCAAATGTCACACTAGAGGGTCCCCGCAACTTCGTTCGTAATCGTATTGAAGTTTAAAGAAAGTATTTTAATATTTTTTTAGTGAATATGTAACGGTATATGCTTACAAGATTTGTATTTAATCCGAATTCGCCATCCTAGTAATTCTCTGGACGCAAACATCTTAATCCAGTTTCTATTACAGTCGGCGCGATGGGGACTGAGTCGTGAGGCTATAAAATAGAGATAGAAATATGCAGCGCGACGCTTTATCGGTAAGTGCAAGTGACATAGACATGACTCTGACACGACTCATTTACCGCCGACTTTAGTTTTGTTACATCTGTGAAATATTGGATGAGCGGAAAAGGTGCCTTAAAAGTGGAAACCGTAACACGGTTTAATTGTTGTGAACCTATTCATTACAAACCGACAAATCATTTTCTTCACATTATTATTGTAAAGATGCCCAGTAGAAAACAACAAAGGCCGACCTCAGTACAAATCCTTTATCATATTCCTGAAGTGCGCGCTAACATCACATCTCAGTAAAATGAAATAGAAAAGCACAATAACGACGCTATGAACATCGAGAAGCAAATAGAATAAACTCTTTGTTTGATAAACGATGTCTTCAAAATGATATTATGTTATTTGTTTACGACTTCAATATACGTTATGAAAAATGAAGTACAATCATCTAGGTTTTTATCAAAACAGCAATGAAACGGTACATTCATCGCAGGCTGAGTATGACATAGGCAATAAACTATGTTGGTATGTGTCTTTTGTTATGATTTGTGTAGCGTTCTTTTGGGTAGGGTAAACATACCGGTTATCGACCGTTTAAGCGACTTGTTGACTTCAGAGTTGATTTCTATCATAATGCTGTACGTCAAGACTTTGGAAAATAATGGCATTTGGGCTTACAATAGTCTAGTTTCATAAAACCTAACGTTTATATACGTAGCAGTGATACATAATTTTTTAAAAATATGTATTTGTAAATATAGCAAATATACCGGTTATCGGCCTTTTTACTCAGTTATCGTCCACCAATGCACTGGTTATCGGCCACCTAATGCTCAGTAGGAAAATGAGTGTTATTTAATGGCTCATAGGGCTCATAATAGTATGAAAGTAAAACAATTTATAAATTTAAAAAAACGGTATATTTTTATTTTCTTCTGCAGCTTAAAAATACAATTGCGTAAAGTTATATGGGCATGATCGATCATACATACCTCATTTAATACGGGATTGAGTCGGGATTGTTTTATTTATCCTATCCTATTTAAAAAAAAACAAGAACAATTCCAATACCAAGCAGCACCATCTACCATAATATATGTATCAATTAAAACATACAACGGGTAAATAAGGCGGCGGTGTGTGGTGATAAAGGCTCAAGTGCTAATTTATTTGTGAACTAGTTTCGCTCGTATTTTAGAGTGCCAAATTTGACTAAAATCCATCTAGCAATTGGAAGCATAAATGTTATCAAACATAAACATACAAACAAATGTAACAGTCAGAAATAAGTTACTTTATATCATTTATCGGTCTTAATTTTCTAGGTCGGAAACAGATATTTTTTTTACCAGTATTCGGCCGCCTTTTTCAAGTCGGCCGGAAATAGGTTTTGTTTAGACTATTTATCGGCCGCCACACTTTCGGTATTTTTAAAGGTCATATCTTTGGAACTATGAGGTATACGGGCGGCCGGAATCTGGTCTCCACTTCACAAAATTATAGCTGTTCACTATTATAATAGAATCTATGTTGGTGAATATAAAGTTTCCGCAATATGAGCAAAGAGAAATGACGTAATGAAACCGGTTTTGCGACCACCCGGTCGGAAAGTAGATTTTTAAACTAAACGATAACCTGTTGTCCGACCACCAAAAAAATTACAAATTATTTAAAGTTTGGTCAGTTTGGGCACTTGAATATTGCAATTAAACATGCTAAGTACCCACAAACCATTCCATTCACCAATAAAACAATCGTAACACTTAAAAACTCAATTTTGAAAATCAACCCACCTGCTATTTTTTTGGCTAAATTTGCCACGCGTCCACATACCAAATTTTGAAATGGCGACAGGTGGGCTCAGATCGCAAATTTCGAGGATATACCGTTGGATTATAAACCGTGAGGTTCGTCCGGGTCTAATGTCGCAAAATTGGAAAGGAGCTGTCTATACACTCTTTATTATTCGTAATAATGTGCGAAGTGGCCGAAAAGGGGTAGTGGCCGGTGAACCGGTATGTTTACCCTACTTGGTACAAAAATAGTCACTTTTTAAAGCTAGCTTTGAAAAAGAGGAATAGACGAAGCAAATAAAACAGAAAGGCGACAAATTGCTCCAAAACATCTTACATCGATGTTTCGCGAACGAAGAAAAAAATGAGTCGCAAAAACGACAAGATTGTGACGCTTTCTTTGAAAATTTGAATTTCGAATTATGATTTGTACTACGAGTTGATGACCGTGTCATCAATTCATGGAGCACAAAATTTGTTCGTGATGTCAGTTCCATACGCTAGTATAGTTTGGCAACTAAACTTGGCCATAGTAGTTCAATAGTCGGCACCGGCAAAATACCAAAATACGCTCTCGCTCGCTCTCGCTTTCACTCCATATAACTGTAACGGAACGTCCGTCACTCCTATAACTGGCAGTGATTGAAAATTAAAATCAAATTAAAATTCATATTGCAATAAATAAAAATTAATTATTAAATTAGGTCGTGTGTATACAGCCTTAGTTTAGATGCGCGGCGACGCGGCGTCTTGGCGGCAAAACTTCAGGAATCGCTACTGCGCATGCGTAGGAAAATGTCGCGGATGTCTCGACCCGCATAAAAGGAAAAGCGCGGTATGGAAAAGGGCTTGTTCGAATACAATCGTCTTACCGGTGAGACACGGGTCAGGCATTCTAGTACTTGGGTACGTGCCTTTGTTGATTTCGAGTTATACTTTGCTTTTAAAGATTTTTATTGATATTTAACTATCAAATTTTCATTAATTAATAATAATAAAGTTAGTTTTGTGTAACTCGAAGTCCTAACGGGACGAAGTGTCCTGGGGTGTCCCATGGAAACCGAACGGTGATAACGTGAATGGGACATCTTAACTGGCTAACGCCGGGATGCAATTGAATGTGTCTTATATTGCAAGCGTTATATATAACAACGCTAAAGACACACTTTCTAGCCAGAGTAGCTGGGCTGAGCAATCAGGCTGGTGAAAAGCTAGGAAGGTCTCCCCACCTCTATGTCCGGAACCGACTGCGGTCCAAGTCCAATTAGCGGTCGGATCCACATACACACGGAGTAGGTTAGGTACACTAGAGGATTCCGCCTCAATCCCTTTAACTAGCTTAGGAGTTACATCCCTTTACAGGGGGGGTGAGCTCACACACCACACATCACACGTTTAGTTTAAATGTGAGGCTGCGCCTCTAGCTTGCAAATGTACACATAATAGGGATGCTAGGCCTAAACAGTAGACATAAATAGCAGCTTGGTCTTGGGAAACATCTTTTGTCTGAATTAGGTCCTCCACTAGTTGCATATTCAGTGTTGCGCCTTCGTGGCGAAATAGACGAGTACCTTGGGTATCGTCTGGTCCTCTGGATAGCATTAGCAGTCCAGTCTGGATGTACCTGGTATGTGACGAACTGGTTGACTTATGAAAGACTCTAGATAGATTTCAAGGAAAGCTTGTTGTTAGGCAGGTAGGAACGGATTTTATATCTTAGGGATTATAGGGATTTACAACTTAATATGTAATATTTACATACATAATAGGCAGGTAACTACAGACTATATTGTCTTAGGGAATCAATAGGTAATATTTACATACATAATAGGCAGGTACCTACAGACTATATTGTCTTAGGAAAGTTATAGGTAACAATTACATACATATTAGGCAGGTAACAACAGACTATATTGTCTTAGGGAACCTATAGGTAACAATTACATACAAAATAGGCAGGTAAATACAGGCTAGATTGTCTTAGGGAAGCTTTAGGTAATATTTACAAACATAATAGGCAGGTTAATAAAGACTATAATGTTCTAGGGAAATGAATAGGGTTTATCTTTATGTAGGTAAATTCATCCATGAGAATAGGGAGGGGTTAATCGGTTCAATGATAGATTTTATAGGATGACGACTGATTTTAACATTTGAGTTAGGGAATCTAGTTGTAATAAATATAACAACTAACCACTGATGTTAATTCAAACACATATAAGAGTTGACCATATGGCAATTCTGTAGCCACTAGTTGTACCATGCGGGCAATTATGCTACCTATCTTCACTACATCACTGATGAAACATCAGTTTAGCATTATTAATCAAGATATTTACAAAGAATAAAGTCAGTCAAATTCTATGGAATTATATCATTGGAAATGGTTTCATATAAACCTAGGAAAGTGTGTCCTAAGGGAACAATACATAGTCAAGTACTATTCTACTTTATAATTGGAGTAAAACTCCTAAGTAATAAATAACTTCAATATTATGGAAACTTAATTTCAATTGTTTTCTAAGGAAGACAAATATAATCTATTGATTTAAGTAAATTTACTTCAATTACAGTTACCAAAGGTACTGAATATTTACTCAGAATAAGGGTTAATTATGAGAAAAGTTATCTCTGCTTGCAAGAAATTATTGCAAAACTTACACTAGATTTGTAGAGATATTCACAATCTTAGTGTTACTGTTATTAGATAATGACAGATATTACAGAATAAGTTCTGAACTAAGGAAAGGTTTCCTAAAAAGAGAATCAACTAAAAGAAAGATTCCATGTATTTATTTATATTTATTTCTATTAATTGAAATATTTATTTATTGAAATACTTACTTATATTGATTTGAACTTTTAATAAAACAGCTTGATTTGCATTGTTTGCAGTAAATTGAGATGGTTGGAATACCAAAAACTTTAAATGGATGTCCTATTAAAAATAGTAAATTCAGTAATTATTATTTCCTGTGCAAAATTGCCAAGTAAAGTAAATGTAAATTTATGGAAAATCACCAAACCTGGGACTAGAAATGATTCAGTTCCAAATATATATTCTAATCATACAAGTTTTGAGTGAAGGACAGCTCATTACTTTAGTCTAATTAAAATCTCTTGATGATACAAGGTGATTGTATCAATTAGAATCTGCACAGGAAAATCTTGTGGCAGAGGAACTATTAGTAAGGAGCTGAGTTCCATGGGGACAGGCGAGAGACGGGGCCTGTTTCCTTTACCACACCCACATAGGCTTTTATTAATATTTGCATAAACTTATCCTTATTATATCTATTCTTCATAACCTTATAATATTCAACTCTATAAATGATTTATATTTGAACACATATTATCTTTAAACTTATAAATTAAATTACTTACTTACTTATCAATAGTTTCACATTCACTTAGGAACGTTGCGGCTTTGCCACCTTTAGGGAAAGGAAGGATAGGTTCAGGCAGTAGGAATTGTTAGGGTTCAGTAGGTTAATAAATGATTTAATACAGGGTTTGTCGGATTCCAATTCTCATAACATAAAAAGAATCAGGGTTACTTGTAAAAGGTTCACAACATCGGGTTTCACTAGATGATCACTGGCCAAATTAAATATTAAAATTATCCATACCACAATGTTTAAAGCTATCAAGGTTCTATGTTCTATTTAAACAAGGTAATTAATATATAAGTTAAATTATTATTAGGTGCTTGAGTAGTTAGGTTTAGTAATAAAATAGTTAGAGTAAAGTTAGAGCAGATATTTTATAAGTTATTTAGGTAGAGATTTTTATAAGATGTAGTAGGTGAGGTAGGACGTTACAAAAATGGTGCCGTGACCAGGATGCACGTTACAATATGTACCGCGTGACCAGGATGGCAGTTACAACAGGATTATGGGAGTACTACAGATAGATTCATGGGAGCTTGATAGCAATTGGGCAATGTGGTATGTAATTAAAAAGTGGGTGGTTAACCCACAAAATGTTCTCGTGGATAGGATATTGTTTGAGAGTTGGAATTTGACAAGGCAAATGAATTGTTTTGGTTCAGGTGTTGGAGAGATTTATAGGATAGAACTTTAGGATAAAACATAGGAAAATAGATCACTGAGCACTGCACTATTATTCTTGAGGAAAGCGCTGGGGCAATTGATTTGATTCCAAAGCTTCTTAGAAACAGTTCCTAGTAGGTGTATTGTAATTTCAATCCAAGTATGTCGTAGGTCATCCAGCGTAAAATCAAAATCTTCTGAAAGGAAAAGGAACTTTTAAGTAGTTTATAACCAACAAAATATAATGTTTCAATAGCGAGTCAAAGTAAATTGCACTTCATAATACGTACAATACTTGTAGAGATAAATTCGGTGTGTTGATAGATAATCTTAGGTATTTCCTATAAAAATAAACAATATTCGATGTGGTGAAGTAAGCGCGGGATAATACAATACAATCAATATCGATTTCACGGCCTGGAAACGGCCATAGAGATGACGTTTAGTTAGTCGGCACAACGCATTATAATCTATGCGAAAATCAGGATCCACTATTTGGCACAGACTATATGGAAAAAATATGTCAAAGCGCTGTCTAGTGATCAAAATAAGAACTAAAAGAAATGTCTCTATGGAGGGTTCCAACTTTAGGTATACTCTCCCTAGACCTGGGGGAAAATCTTGGTGAAAGGAGAATTTTGTAGTGAAAATATTTACGAATAATTATGGATTTACTGAAATAAAATAAATAAAAAAGATGAAAAATAATCATTTTACCAATCAGAATTTTAGACGAACTGAAATCTTGTTAGAATTATTAGTAATTTAAAAAAAAATGATACTAAATCAAAAGCTGAAGTATTGGATATCAAGTATTTTATGTCTTTAAAGAATATTCAGGTGAAAAAATATATTTATATGTCTAATTTTGGTGATTTGTCAGATAACTTATTTATGAGTCATTTTATGGTTAGGGGTAAACGTAATCAGAAGTGCTGGCAGCCCTATCTGTCAATGATTGAAAACTTCAAAATGGCAGTTTGTCTTTGTTTACTTAATTTAATTAATTCATTGTATTATTTAGCAGTTCCGTGATGCTATTACAAATGAAAGACTGTGTAAAAGAGCGTTTAATAATTCCCGTAAGTGATTAGTGTAAGACAGTATCGGTTAATTTCGTACAAGGATCAACAATGTGGATTTGTTTATTCACGTCAAGGTTAGTACTAACTTAATTAATTTATCGCTTAACATTCGGGCTGATTCTTATCTCTGATGCCTTATTTACTAAGTCTATACTTCTAGTCATACCGGCTAGTCGGGTGTCTGGGCCGGTTTTTATCGGTTTTGAGCACCTAATCTAACCCAATCTATAGTAGATGAAAATGTGTGTAAAAACTTCATCCAAAATGCTCTGCCACTGGAATATTTAACCAAAATCATAGCCAGACACCCGACAAGTGAGCACAAACTCTTAGGAAGCAGTATAATGGTAGCGACTACAGAAGTTTTGAAACTTAGCGTAAAAGTATTTGTTTACATTATGTTTATTTATTTTACACAGTAAGTGCTAGGTAAAATGTTATAATTTAATTAATTTTAGATTGTATTAGTCGACTGTCATCTCACACCTTGTAAACGTTTATTGTGTAGGTTGGCCAACTTCAATGCAAGAAAGAATATACAATACGGAACAAGAGAATATTATTGATTTGTGGTTTCTCATTATTTACACCTGAAGGAATCTGCTCAGGGCAGGGAGTTGAAATATTTCTTCAATAAAAAATTATGTAAGTTGTTCAAAAATTAATGTTTACTATTCTCTGTATTAAAAAGCAAACCTATTTATTACCTGTTAGAATAGTTAGTATTAAAACAAGTGTCAACACATTAAACTAAAGCGAACAAGTCTAGGTGTGTAGTTTTCCAAAGTAATAGTATGTTTAGAGTAATAATTACTAGCTTGTATTTTACATATTATTAAAAAATAACCTCAGTTTAGAAAAACATATTTTTTTTACTCCTGCCAGTTAAATTTCATTAGTGTGTTGAGTAGTCCAATAAATTGTTTGCTCTGGTTCTGATTTGATTATTATATTTATGCTAAAAATTACCAAAAATATATTTTACAGGGTAACAGTTTATACAGGGTGTAAAATAAGTATGAGTCAAATTCAAGGAGGTGGTTGTCAATCGAAAATAGATTACAGGTAAAATATTAAAAAAAATTAAAGAAGATTATGATAACAAAAAAAACTTTTTCAAGTTTTATTTTTATTTTTACTGTATTAGAGACCGGACTCTTAGCCTTGAATTCGGCTCGTACTTTATTACACCCTGTTAAGAATTTTAGGGATCCGTGGACACTTTGTACCTGATATCTACATTTTTCTTTCTTATACAGGGTGTAGATAAAAAGTACGAGCCAAATTTAAGGGGGTGGTTAAGAGTTGAGTCTAGAATATATGAAATAAAAAACTTTTTTTAAACGAGATGTTTTCGTTTGTATGGGGAAAATGTCAACACCTTACACATGACACTATAAATAGCGTATGTAAAGCTTTTTCAGTTTTAGACTGATTTCATAAAATTTTTGGGTAAATGTAACATAAACGTCTAATGAATGCCTAATAAATCAGACAAATACCAATCAGTTGCTTAAACAGGCCGAAAGCGGAAAGCAAAATGGCATTTGACATTAACAGATTAGGTAAAATGACATTTGACATTGACAGATTACCTTTTTTTTTGCACGATTTGACATATTTTTGGAGTAAGTATAGACAGGAGGAGTTGCCAAGGTTTTTAAAACTTTATTATTTTATTACTTAAACTACCTAAAAATTGTGATTAAATTAAAACTACATATGGTATGTCTAATTACATGTATTTTCAGCTATTTTTGGAGATACCGTACATAGTCTTGGCATTTTTTCAAACATCTCCTTTTTTTTATATTTTTCGTTCCTTGAATGCAGCTCGTTCTTCTTTTTACAGCCTGTATTTGTGATGGTTGTATTATAATTAACAAATAACTTGGGAACTCATTATTTTTTCAGATGAATCCATTGGACAACAAGAAAATTTTGTATTAAGTTGTCTTGTCTTAGTTGAAATTATCTAATTATTTTTGTGGAAGCCTTTTCTTCGGCAAAATGAAAATAAGATTTTGCGACTGTGGTATTCATGGTACGTAATAACCCACAATAATTGTCATTTGCTACATATTGAACCTTACTTTCTCGTAATAAAGTTTTAAAGTAACTTATTAATATCAAACTCAGACTCGTAAAACTCAGTTCCTACTTTCATAGAGCATTTTTTTTTCAATTTTCATTTAATACATAGACTTTAAATAAATATCATGCTGCATGCTATTTGTAATAAATATTAAAGATGCTGTGATTTTGTCTTTCTGAATGAATAATTAAATTGAATATTTCTGTGTTAAGGTTTTTTCCCACTACACATAGCATACCTTGACCGTGCTAGAAACGTGACAGGCAAATAAATATAATTAAAAATAAAATGCTTATGCTTTGTAAAATCCTTTGTTTAAATTTCCGGAAAATAAAAATAACTGTTGTTTTAATAACGATATATTTTAATGAAAAACTGTTCATGTAAAACTTGATGGTATTGGTAGAAGAAAACATCTTTCATCTTTTTACCGACTTAATGAGAAGTCATAGCGAGATGATAATTTATTAGTTAAATCAAGTATATTTCCGCTTAGGGTACAGTGTGAGTTTCATCATAAAACTGCCCAGTAGTTTTTGAAACCCTCTCAAAAACTACTGGGCAGTAAATAACTAAAAATCATGAAATAAAAAAATAACAAATTAAACCTCTTATAAAAAGCAGGCTTTCATATTAACTGACTTTTTTGTAGTTTTAGTATTTTTTTGGTTTCCAGTTCCAGTAACGTAGGTGTCTTTAATTAGTTGTCCACATCACTGGTACACTTATAATGATTATATAATGATTATAATAGATTTGAAGTCAAAAGAAACGAAAAATAGATCAAGGTTATGGCAAATAGTAACTTTTGGAGTCGATGCTTGATATGTGTAGATTAATGGTGTACTTACGCTTGACATTTTTTTTTTAATCTTATTTCTTAATATTTTTTGCTTTACACTATTATCGCAATTAAGTCTCTAAAAGAAATAAATCAGGATTGGAAAAAAAAAACTATAAGTCAAGTAGCTCCAAAATTATTAAAATTGGAATAGCACATAATGGGGTCAAAGTTGTTGCAATGGAGCTCCCCCATCGCCTCTTAAAAGGATCCGGTCTAATTACCATCAACCCTGTATATAACAGTGCAGTAGTCAAGATAAATATGCCTTAAAGTAATATTTTTTCTAACAGGACTCAATCTGGACGTGTCATTCATCAGTTAGCTGCACAATGGAAACCAAGTCCGAGGTGGTGCTGTTCTTCGACCAACTATTCAACTGTGTTAACGGCGCGACGGGTTCTGTCTGAGCAAGGAAAATACGAAGACCATCTCTGATTTTATCTGAAAGCTATACAAAAAACTTTCTCTTGCCATTTGTCTGTTTAAAATTAAAGCATTGCGTTTGTTTAACCCCGACGCAACTTAAAAAGAGGTAGTATAAGTTTGACCGTGTATTATGTCTGTCTAACTCTGTCTAATTGCTGCAATGTCTATCAAAATGATATATCTAAATATTATGTCCATATATTATGCGAAATAGGCGTATTTTTGGTGTATTACATTTAACGTCATAGCAATTCCGTATTGTACTATTCAATCTGCATTATATTTTATTGTATTTTTTTAACCAACAATTATATTTATTCAGTGTTTCTCAACTGTTTTTCTTTCAGGATTTGTCACATTAGATGTGTTCTGCGGTCAGGTCAATGTTCTCATAATAATGTGGGCTGAAATCACTTTGACCTGATCGCAGAACACATCCAGTGTGACAAAGCCTTTTCCTGAGCAAAAAATAATATCACGGTTTAGTAAGTACCGTTAATAAATACCTATTGGATAACGATAACGTTACATTAGTGAGCAAGTATAATATAATCTATGCCAGAGAAGCCATAATGTGAAAAAAATTTATGTCATTCTTGGTGAGCCAGCTGTCAAAATATCTCACTAACTTAGGTGCCCACAAAGGAGCGTTTCCTATCTGTCTTTAGACATACTCTTACTAATCTGTGATCGATTTAATGTCAAACACGGTCTCCCTGACAGTTCTAGTGCTGTCCATACGCTAGTGTTGCTACCGAGTAATGTCACAATCGATTATTCGTCTAACGATACCAAAGCGGGAAATTTATAAATTAATTGGATTCGTATATATTTTAATTAAATTAAAAGCATTCAATTAAACTCGTTAGTAATTTAAATTAAAAATAAATAAAGAGTATAAACAGGCAGGGTTCAGTCAGCTAAATAAAATCTTTTTATAAACCATATTGAAAGGTGATGTCTGACACTGTTGAATTATGAATGAGTTTAATTAGAGGATTGAATAATTGAATTGAGTAAGAATCGATTGCTTGTTTCGATTAAGGTGTAAGAGTAAAGCGAAGATTTTTTCTTTCTCTATGGTAAGAGTATTTCATCGAATGTAGCCAACATCCGAAATGTGATAACGATTTCGAATATCGGAAACATAATTGAGTTTGTTATGGGAGTTGAACCTACTTACTTGGAGTTCATAGGTACATAATAAGAAGGTGTAGGATAATAGCAAACTAAGAATGATGTGTGTTGTGTTAGGCATATACTGCTTAGGCATATACTGCGTATACTGTTTAGGCATATACTGTTTGTATATAACATTGAGATGTTAATTCACGCCATCTGTGTTGTTTTGAATTAAATAAGTAAATGTTAGAAGGAAGATAATCTGTATGTTTGTTGGGAGAAAGGAGTGATAACTATTAGAGAAATGTAAAGTTATTTATATAGTGGGGCCGGATATACTGTATGGGGCCGGGGAATCTAAAGTCGTTGATGAGATGTGATTTTGAATGAAATAAGTGAATGTTAGAAGGAAGTTATTTTGTATGTTGTTGTGACTCTGAGAGAGAGAGAGGAGATAATTAGTAGAGAACTAGAGACATGTAAAGTTGTTTAAAGTGGGGCCGGGGAATCTAAAATTATTTAAGAGATGGATTTATGTATGAATTATGTGAATGTTAGAATGAAGTTATTAAAGACATATAAAATCGTATAGTCTGGGGCCGAGGCGTGGTGGCACTTATACCATCATAGCTGAAGAGCCTAGTTTCGGGTTCGACTCCTGAGCAGGTATATTGACCGATAATTATTAGGCTGGTTCTGAATGATTATGCTTTTCCTCACCTGAAGGTTGTCTGGAAGAAATTGCTTCAAGCAATAAGACCGCCTAAATTGTGTTACTAACAAATATATAAGATGCCTTCTTGTGTAATTATGGTTATTATTATTATAATAATGAGTTTGTATGAAGGAAAGAGGTGGTACTATCAGTGGGTTGTTTTAAAATGTAGAAAATTATGAATATTTACAATAACCATTCCTGATTAACTATTACTAGGTTATTGTGTATGGTGTGGTATATTATATTGGTTGAAGTTAGCTAAGAGAATAATAACTGGGGGGCCGGAAAATTAATAATGATATTATGAGACTTTTAATTATAGTGTTAGAAGAAGTTTAGGTGGGTAAATAAAATTAAACAAGCGTACCCATAAAATAAAATAAGGATTCAACTTTAATGAAAAAAAGAAAGGAAAGTAAGATACAAACTTTTGAGTGAGTTGGAATAAATGATCTTTGAATGCCATTGGTGTTAAGTCCATCTTTTGTGGTTGAGCAATAAATAAAGTATAAATAAATAAATAAATCTTTTTGATTGTGGTGGTTGAATGTATTCTGTTAGAAAAGAAAAGATATGATGTTAAAGTGACATTGAGACGTTTTATTAAAGTATGCAAGGTAGATGGTTATTTCAAAATTATTTGGATTTTATTGGAGGTTATCTAGATATAAAAATGAATTGTTATTTGTGGTAGTCTCGCTAAAATTCGAGAACGGCTGAACCGATTTGGATGATTTTGGTCTTGAAATATTCTTGGAATTCCTAGGAAGGTTTAAACGGTTCTATATATAAAACAGGGACGAGGCCGCTCAGGGCAACGAAACGAAGTTCGCTGGGACCGCTAGTATAAAATAAAGAAAATTAGGAAACCTACAGTTGAACTGGAGGATTGTAGAACTCATAGGTGACATCAGGCGAACTTGTAAGTAGTAGCAGGAGTAGGTAACCTAAAATCATGTGTAAAATATTTAAAGAAGGGTTTTGCAGTGATTGTTTGCATATTGTACTAGAGGAAATTTGATTGGTTCTACTCTTACAAAGAGAATAAAATTGCAGATTCAGATATGAGTCGAGAGAAATAAAGTCATTCAGCACACAATAAAATTGAGTGGTTATTATTTGTACTCATATTTGAAACAAGCAAATCTTAAAGTAAAGGTTTATTAGAGTACAATTGTGAATAGTTACGGGGACTCTATGTTGATTATTGCATACTAACAAAATTTAATATTAAACAGATTAGAAAAAAAAAGAATGCACATGTTTAGGGGGAATTAGGGCAATGCATTAAGCTTATTTACATAATTAATTATGAACGTAAAATCTTAATTGATATTGACATAATTTGCATATGAGAGGTTCAGATTCGAATCGTAGAAATGGGAGTTTCTCAATACACGTTAAAATAGAGTGGTCCACATTTGTATTTAAATCTGAAGCAAGTAGCTCAGTTGTTGTAAGAATTAGTCTGGGTGTCTTTTGCCTGGTGGAGGATAGCTCTGTGGTTGAGAAGTAGAAGGTAAAACTGACTGCATCGACAGAGGGGAACCTGAGGCTGTAGAAACGAGGTCGTGCTATCTCTGTGGAGGGATCATCCATTGGATAATTACGCAGAAAGATTCATACAAGTAAACTGAGTTAGCTCATATAACTAATTATTTTGGGGTATTTAATGCATTCGACATGTGTCAACATAAGTGCTAGGTAACTTAATAAAATCATAAAATTTAAATTTAAAAAAAAAATACTTAGTATATTATGATTTGAAGTTTAGAATTACAAACTTAAGAGGTAGATTAAAGCAAGTTTCATAGTAGGTAATATTCTAGTTAATTGAAAATAAAATACCTGAAAAAAAATATAAAATATTTCTTAACTTTGATTAAACAAAAGCGTTGTGTTGATAAAGTCCTTTTAAAACAGATTGGGCAGAGTGTTAAACCCTAGTATAGTCTGAACCATAATTTTATTTGGTTTAAAAGTAGTCATGTTGTAGATTTATAGAGAATTAGGAAAATCTCTAGAGACAAGGAAGAGAGATAGAAAACTGTATACACTGAACAATTAGGTAGTAACAATGTCCATTGAGGAAAAAGGAATGAGTTTGTTAGGAAGCTAGTGTTGTTATTTTAACTAATATTTAAATTTCGTTCCGGAATTCCTTTATAATATTATCTTAGATTGTTATTATAAGTTGTCACTGTGAAGTTTGATAGTTTGATTAGATCTTATCTTATCATTTCGATGGGTTCAAAATTTATTGTATATACCAAAGACAAAAATAAATAAAATTTAGAAGTGATTAAGTTCAATATTGAGGGGTAATTCAAGAGGGCGTGCTAGTCGCATTGGTAGTAACAAGCCTGACTGAAATATTCCTGATTCAAATCATTAGAATGTTGGGCACATTATATATTTTGAACGTTTGTTATAATACGTAATAATATGTCTTTTACTGAGAGACTGGGAAATTGTACAGGTTCGGATGGTTACAGATTGTTAAGTTTTCTTGAGTTTCGATAGTGGCGCTGTAGCTGTAACCAGTTCATATTAATAACGATTTGAAACAAACAATTTTTGTGGTTACCATTACTTAATTTGTACACGTCATTGTCATTTGTGCTACTTAAAGTTGCAGTTTAGAGGGGTTAAAGATAGATTAAAGTAAACGGGGGTAACTTTGTTTATCATAATGTTCTAACGGAAAATAATGTGGCAGTTTTATTCGAGAGATCATAGACTATAGGTATGCGGAAATTTGAATTTCTAATATTCAGGGATAAAATAAATAACAATTACCTATATATTTATTTCAGAAGTAAATATTTAAACATGCTGATAAAATAAAATAAAATAAAGATAGAGTTTCACATTTCATGTGACGTGTAGTATGTCAAAATATATCGTAAAATTCGGACCGAAGTGGGAACTGTCAAAAAGACAATTGGTAATTGGTTGTCTTGGTTTGTTTGTAAAGTTTTCAATTTTCAATATTTTAAATTGTGAGAGATATTGTTGTGTTAATAAGTATTTAAAGTTTACATGGGAATCGAGAGGTTACTTGCAGTTAATAGAATGGGTATTACTGGGGTTAGTTAAGTGGGAAGAAGGCAGAACAGGGGACGAGTTTGGGTAGTGAAGTTGATGGTTTTAATTCTCTTTTTATGGGTCGGCAAGTTATTGATTCTATAGTAACGTATGTAATTCAGAGGAATTGGGTATTGGGTTGTGCTATGACAATTTGGAAGGAACCTAAGGACTAGTTGTCTTATTTAGTGAAACATCTAACTCCACCAAGAGAGAGCAAAGCTGTGCTATCATTCAGAGTTGGTGTATTGGTCTGAAAGGGGTAAGGAAATTAAGAATAATAGCCAATAGAGGGATCTTTGATCAGTAATGATATGAGATAGATATTTTTTATATTGATATAGAGATTTTATCACTTTGATTTACTTTGTAAATATGGGAATTCTGTTGGAAGGTTGTCTGCCAGTTAGAAATTGTAGGTAGGTTTATCGCTACTAATAAATGTCGTTTCGCTTTAAACCAACCTGGGGCCGGCTGTAACGGAACGTCCGTCACTCCTATAACTGGCAGTGATTGAAAATTAAAATCAAATTAAAATTCATATTGCAATAAATAAAAATTAATTATTAAATTAGGTCGTGTGTATACAGCCTTAGTTTAGATGCGCGGCGACGCGGCGTCTTGGCGGCAAAACTTCAGGAATCGCTACTGCGCATGCGTAGGAAAATGTCGCGGATGTCTCGACCCGCATAAAAGGAAAAGCGCGGTATGGAAAGGGCTTGTTCGAATACAATCGTCTTACCGGTGAGACACGGGTCAGGCATTCTAGTACTTGGGTACGTGCCTTTGTTGATTTCGAGTTATACTTTGCTTTTAAAGATTTTTATTGATATTTAACTATCAAATTTTCATTAATTAATAATAATAAAGTTAGTTTTGTGTAACTCGAAGTCCTAACGGGACGAAGTGTCCTGGGGTGTCCCATGGAAACCGAACGGTGATAACGTGAATGGGACATCTTAACTGGCTAACGCCGGGATGCAATTGAATGTGTCTTATATTGCAAGCGTTATATATAACAACGCTAAAGACACACTTTCTAGCCAGAGTAGCTGGGCTGAGCAATCAGGCTGGTGAAAAGCTAGGAAGGTCTCCCCACCTCTATGTCCGGAACCGACTGCGGTCCAAGTCCAATTAGCGGTCGGATCCACATACACACGGAGTAGGTTAGGTACACTAGAGGATTCCGCCTCAATCCCTTTAACTAGCTTAGGAGTTACATCCCTTTACAGGGGGGGTGAGCTCACACACCACACATCACACGTTTAGTTTAAATGTGAGGCTGCGCCTCTAGCTTGCAAATGTACACATAATATCCCTATTATGTGTACATTTGCAAGCTAGCTAGGCCTAAACAGTAGACATAAATAGCAGCTTGGTCTTGGGAAACATCTTTTGTCTGAATTAGGTCCTCCACTAGTTGCATATTCAGTGTTGCGCCTTCGTGGCGAAATAGACGAGTACCTTGGGTATCGTCTGGTCCTCTGGATAGCATTAGCAGTCCAGTCTGGATGTACCTGGTATGTGACGAACTGGTTGACTTATGAAAGACTCTAGATAGATTTCAAGGAAAGCTTGTTGTTAGGCAGGTAGGAACGGATTTTATATCTTAGGGATTATAGGGATTTACAACTTAATATGTAATATTTACATACATAATAGGCAGGTAACTACAGACTATATTGTCTTAGGGAATCAATAGGTAATATTTACATACATAATAGGCAGGTACCTACAGACTATATTGTCTTAGGAAAGTTATAGGTAACAATTACATACATATTAGGCAGGTAACAACAGACTATGTCTTAGGGAACCTATAGGTAACAATTACATACAAAATAGGCAGGTAAATACAGGCTAGATTGTCTTAGGGAAGCTTTAGGTAATATTTACAAACATAATAGGCAGGTTAATAAAGACTATAATGTTCTAGGGAAATGAATAGGGTTTATCTTTATGTAGGTAAATTCATCCATGAGAATAGGGAGGGGTTAATCGGTTCAATGATAGATTTTATAGGATGACGACTGATTTTAACATTTGAGTTAGGGAATCTAGTTGTAATAAATATAACAACTAACCACTGATGTTAATTCAAACACATATAAGAGTTGACCATATGGCAATTCTGTAGCCACTAGTTGTACCATGCGGGCAATTATGCTACCTATCTTCACTACATCACTGATGAAACATCAGTTTAGCATTATTAATCAAGATATTTACAAAGAATAAAGTCAGTCAAATTCTATGGAATTATATCATTGGAAATGGTTTCATATAAACCTAGGAAAGTGTGTCCTAAGGGAACAATACATAGTCAAGTACTATTCTACTTTATAATTGGAGTAAAACTCCTAAGTAATAAATAACTTCAATATTATGGAAACTTAATTTCAATTGTTTTCTAAGGAAGACAAATATAATCTATTGATTTAAGTAAATTTACTTCAATTACAGTTACCAAAGGTACTGAATATTTACTCAGAATAAGGGTTAATTATGAGAAAAGTTATCTCTGCTTGCAAGAAATTATTGCAAAACTTACACTAGATTTGTAGAGATATTCACAATCTTAGTGTTACTGTTATTAGATAATGACAGATATTACAGAATAAGTTCTGAACTAAGGAAAGGTTTCCTAAAAAGAGAATCAACTAAAAGAAAGATTCCATGTATTTATTTATATTTATTTCTATTAATTGAAATATTTATTTATTGAAATACTTACTTATATTGATTTGAACTTTTAATAAAACAGCTTGATTTGCATTGTTTGCAGTAAATTGAGATGGTTGGAATACCAAAAACTTTAAATGGATGTCCTATTAAAAATAGTAAATTCAGTAATTATTATTTCCTGTGCAAAATTGCCAAGTAAAGTAAATGTAAATTTATGGAAAATCACCAAACCTGGGACTAGAAATGATTCAGTTCCAAATATATATTCTAATCATACAAGTTTTGAGTGAAGGACAGCTCATTACTTTAGTCTAATTAAAATCTCTTGATGATACAAGGTGATTGTATCAATTAGAATCTGCACAGGAAAATCTTGTGGCAGAGGAACTATTAGTAAGGAGCTGAGTTCCATGGGGACAGGCGAGAGACGGGGCCTGTTTCCTTTACCACACCCACATAGGCTTTTATTAATATTTGCATAAACTTATCCTTATTATATCTATTCTTCATAACCTTATAATATTCAACTCTATAAATGATTTATATTTGAACACATATTATCTTTAAACTTATAAATTAAATTACTTACTTACTTATCAATAGTTTCACATTCACTTAGGAACGTTGCGGCTTTGCCACCTTTAGGGAAAGGAAGGATAGGTTCAGGCAGTAGGAATTGTTAGGGTTCAGTAGGTTAATAAATGATTTAATACAGGGTTTGTCGGATTCCAATTCTCATAACATAAAAAGAATCAGGGTTACTTGTAAAAGGTTCACAACATCGGGTTTCACTAGATGATCACTGGCCAAATTAAATATTAAAATTATCCATACCACAATGTTCAAAGCTATCAAGGTTCTATGTTCTATTTAAACAAGGTAATTAATATATAAGTTAAATTATTATTAGGTGCTTGAGTAGTTAGGTTTAGTAATAAAATAGTTAGAGTAAAGTTAGAGCAGATATTTTATAAGTTATTTAGGTAGAGATTTTTATAAGATGTAGTAGGTGAGGTAGGACGTTACATAACGGTGAGACAAAAAGCTGTAGATCCGTTCAGCAGGCAAAGTAGAGCGCATCGTGCTGCTTCTCGTGTCCGATACGCTGCTCACGGTCATAGTATTACGGTGTATTGGGCCCAGCCAGACCTTAAGGGTGGAAAATAATTCGGTTAAAATGTCGACTTACCAGCTTCATGAACCCAGTCAATGAGCGAGGTGACTTTCGAGTTCATGGTGGAGGAGCAGATGTTGAACCGTCCGTTTGCATCCAAGCCCAGGGTCTCGTAGCGCGCCTTCACGCCGCAAAGGAGCGCCGTCGCACACGCCGACGACTCGCCTGTTTGCGCATCTATGTTGTACGTCTGTGCAAAATAAATTTAGTGTTAATTATAAGTTGACAACATATCATGACGCAATGGAAGTTTTTGCATTCTAAATGATTGGCAATCTTGGGGAGTATTGCGATCCAACTTAATCCGTTCAATTTCCAGACAGTTTAATTTCCACTCAATGTAAACGAATATTATCAATAAAATAATATTATAATAATACAATAATAGTATGAACATTAATATTTATGGTGTAACTAGCGGTCACAGTGAACTTAATTTCGCCCCCAGCCCGTCCCGCCCCGCCCGTTTTATGAGAATTTTCTTTGCTCTAAACCACACGGAGCCCGAGACCTTTCCAACGAATGCAAAACCATGGAAATCGGTTCGTGCGTTCTGGAGTTATAGCGTCAGGAAGGAAACCCCGACTTATTCCTATATAGTAGATTATTTTATAATAAAATTATCAAAATAATACGAAGTTGCAATACGAATTGCTAATTTGACAGAAAAGCAGAGCTGCTTAACTGTTAAAGCTGCATCGCAATACGCACCCTTATAAGATAAGATAAGATAAGATAAGATTTATTTCTCGCCATAAATGTTACAAAATATAGTGATACAGTTGTGAACTATAGCTAGTGATATTAGCTTAACTTAATTATATCAAGTTAGATGTACAACAAATTGGTAAATAGAAACATTGTAGTTGCACAAGTAAAATAAACCACAGATATTATGGCGGGCTAACACCTGAATTAGGAAAGCTCCTGTCGCTCAGGTTGCTAGCCCCCCACCCCGTATAAAATCACAAAAACCACTTAGTAAAACAATCGATTACAAGTAAATAGTAGCAGAAAATATATAGTTTAGATACTAAATACCTACATAGAACAGCACATGTTTAATATTAAATCAATAATACAAAGGATAACACAGACGTGTTGTTAGCCGAACCGTTTTTACGAAAGAAATATATAACACAAATTGAATCGAGCGTAACATAAAATTAATAACATTAACTATCTACTAAAGTTATGAATTTATAATAAGGATTTGTTCCGTTGTCAAGTACGAAAGCGCGTGTAATTCTTTTTTGAGTACTGATTTTAGCCTGGATCTATTCAGATTAAAAATTTGGTGGAGGTCATTAAAATATCTGTAAAGAAAGGGTCCGGTAAAGATTATTTGACGCCGAGCAAACATCGTCGTAAAAGAGGGTACATGTGTACGAACTCGTCTTTTGTGTCGCGGGAGCTGTGCGGGATCGATCTTTCTGTGGTGACGAAGAATTGAGTTAAAGATGAATAGTTGCCTAACGGTCAGTAGGCTCGCTTCCTTGTAAAGTTGGTCCGTAGGGTACCATTTGGGTTTATATAACATGACCTTTATAACTGCTCTCTGCGCCCTTTCGAGTTCCATTAGATATGTTGAAGCTGCACCACCCCATACTGGTATGCAATATGTCAACAGAGATTGACACAGGGCATAGTATACTGAAGTAATCAGTTTTGGGTCGGCCGAGTCTCGAAGGTTTTTGAAAATATGAAGAAGTTTGCGAACCCTCTTACTTAGTGCAGTTATTTGAGGTTCCCAGTTAAGGTTCTTGTCAATAATAACACCTAGATATTTATGAGTATCGGTTTGAACTAGACAGGGGCAAGTACATGAGGAATTTGGAATATCTGAGATACAAGTAAATGTGTGAGCTTTAATGGTGAACGATGGTGGTGGTTTCTTAGCATCGGTAATTCTAAAACAAACGAACTTAGTTTTCGGGACATTGATGGTAAGGAGGTTATCATAAGCCACCCTAAAACTTTTTTGAGACCATTTTCAGCCGACTGTTGAACAAGAGACCAAGATTTACCACGAAATAGAAGGACAGTATCGTCAGCAAATGCCAGCGAGCTGCCGTTGGTAAGAGTGAGTTTACATAGATTGTTAACATACACAAGAAATAAGGTGGGACCGAGAGTACTACCCTGCGGAACACCGTACGAGATGGGGACGCTAGAGCTGGTGGAATTTGACACTCTTACAACTTGCGTTCTATTTGTGAGGTATCCAGTAAACCAGTCCAGCGAAGTTCCACGAATCAGATACAAATTCTAATTTGAACTAAGCATAGCAGTGCCTACTTTTCGATCAAAGTATAATATTAAAACTAAAAACTTTTGTATTTATTAAAACACAAAAGTTGTACTAAAAAGGAATTTATTAATTTAACTATTCAAAGAAGCTTAAATAAGAACTTCTTAAGCCTTATTAACTTAGTTGACGACAATGACTAAATAATAATCAAAATTCAGACTAGTAAACATCGTACAAAATTAATTCAAGTCTATAATAATTCAACGAAGCAATTAAACTTAGTAATTATCTACTGGTTATTAAACTATATCAACAATGAATCCAGATAATAACTTCAGAAATATAAAACACTTTAATCATAAACAACCTTTCATTAGGCTTTGTGTATTACACCAAGGCGGCCTAATTGAAATATATAAGGTCAAATCGTTTTAAGTGATAATATTTTAAGTGTCTTTTTAAACATCATAGAAACAAAACACTTTCATTATTTTTTGTAAAATCGAGATTTCATTTTTATTACTTTCTTTAGCAAAGACTAGTTTTTTCAAAACAGCACCCTGACAATTTAAAAAGTTATCTACTTTATCGGCTTCGCCTCTCTCAATCCAATGCCCAAATCTTCTTTTTCTCTAAGCTTAACCTTAATTAATAAAAAAATAAAATCTTAAAAAAATATTACCTTAGTCTCCAATTTTCTGATAAACTAGCTGACAAAACCCCAAAGTGTTTCTAACAAAAAATGTTTTATTTATTGTGCCAAATCAGCCCTTTAAATATTATCACTTGAAATGAGGTGACCTTATACAAGCTGTGTAAATTGTTTTTATTGGTAAATATATTTTTTTAAATCGTCAATAGGTTACAGTTATGTATGCAATCTAACGGATCTTAGGCAAAGACGGCCCCTAACAAATAATGTTCCATCAATCGGACCACCTCTAAAATACGGCCTACTTACTTATTCCGAGGTAGTTTTCCATTTTTATTGCTCTATCTTGGTTTCCCAGCCCGGATTCATATAAATTCCCGATCCTCAGTTTGAATACTTTCTTTGCTTTGACTCTCTTTCATAAAATCATGCATGTTTCCTTTCAAAATAATCGACGACCTTCTTTTATTATTTCAAATCAAATTGTTTTCATGAAACAATATCAAATTATCAAATTTATATTGTTATAGATGTTGATTGATAAATAATCATGAAATTCCCTGTGGCTTCTGAGAAACCAAAAACAATTATGCCTGGATGATCTCAGTGAATTCAAATAAATACGAAATCAAAACTTGGACTGATCTTACAAGTTAATTAAAATTCACTGCTCAAAGGTTGAGGGCGAACAACAATTCGATTTTAATAATATATTCTGAAAGATGAATTCGGTTGTTTGTCGTGATCCTACATAACTTATTCGTCCTCTAGTTTATGTAATGAATAATTTGTACTCTAGGTTGGTAATAAAATGTGCAAATTGGTTCAAGTGTCGGATTTCTCTTCAAGTTTCAGCTTATTTGCGAGTGCAGGGCGGAAACGGAACTGAAGAGAGATAAACAGGCTTTACCGCAGCAAAGAGACCGCAGAGACGTGCGCCAGAAACGAGGTAACGTTACAAATAAAAGGTTTTCACGGTAATCGGGAAAAGTGCTTTTTACTTTCATACGTTAGTTTGTTTGCACAATTTCGTTGTAATTTTAGCTTTATGAACTATTATTTATGTCTGAGATGGAATTGTTAATACGCAGGTGTGTGTTTAAAATTTCACGTACATACCTTAAAACAAGTACATTTTAAGAGAGTTAATGTTTACAGCGAGTTTGCATAGTTTAATGCTACGAGAATGGCTACGAGGCTACAAAATTGCTACGAACCTTTTAGCTACTACGAGAAACATTCACATACTTTGTATCAGGATTATATCACTCAAAAAAGCAATGATAAGTCAGTGACAAGCGCGACGCGTATAATATGTATAACAAGCGGCCCACTTGCCAGTATGTCGATTGATGTAATTCGTCTTTTTATCATCACGTCGCGTCGCACCGCGCAGCGTCACGTCGCTCACATACGACATAGGGTTAGCTACATAAGCTTACCCTTAACCTGGCAGCAAATAATAGTAGTACCTTAGCCAATGCGACAGCTGGAAACGTGTCCCAGGCGAGGTCAGTGTCCTCCCCGGTCTGCCCGCGGCGCTGCCCGCGCATGATTCGCGCTGCCGTGGCCGTTGTTAAACTCATACCGTCGCCGACGACGAGAATTATGTTCCTGGATAAAAGAAAAGATAACATATCTTATGTAATAACATGTAAGAATATAAATAAAGTCGAAGACGATGGTTAAAGTCACTTTCTTAAAATTGGCAACTGTTCAAAACAAAAGTAATGCTAAGTTGGACTCGGCTGATAATGACTTACCTAAAGCTTTCTTTTAGACTAGGGTGAAACAATTGTACAACATCTTATACTAATCCAAATAAACGTCAAATAATAGATACAGTTAGGAAATATATTAAGTACGGCTAAGTTATGATAGTGCCACTGAATTTTAGTTAGCGCTATCTGCGAGAAACTTTATACAAATGAAGTTCTAAATATATTTTTTTATTACTTAGTGTCTATTTGTCTATGTTGAACCAGGCCCTTAGACTACTTTCAAGAAATAAATAAAAATTAAAGAAGAACATTATAAGGTTTTTCCCACGAATAAAAGCTCATGGTAGATAACAGCAGACCTGCGACTGAATTGCCGTGTTATTTTGGCGTTTAGTTCATCTTTGTTTTTTAGCAAAATTAATCAGTACAAGTCTTTATCAATATTTAGATCAAAGCCGATAAGATGCGGATGGCTGAACACGTTAACTCTTCTCAAGACGTACAAGAGGCAAGAGATCCCTATTACGAGTACACTCGATCCGATAAATTAAATTAAACTCAACCATCACTAAGCTAAATTATAACGGGAAAACATAATGGAAACTCAAAGTAAGGGTTATCAATTACGATAAGGATCCTAAGTAGGGACAGACCTAATAGAAAATAGAACATAAGTAACGACGCGGAAATATTGCTTTTGAAAGTGAGTGGTTCCAATTTAATTTACCGGTAAAACTCAATAATGTGGTTTTATCTTGCTTTTCTTTTGCCGTGTCAGCAAGTAAATAATATATCTGGTGTATGAAGCATGTTATAGGCAACTGTTCAAAACAAAATCCTTTATTTATAGTTGATTTTTGTTTTTATAGTGTTTTGTCACTAAACACCTTAATAATATAAAGTTTGTATAGTGTTCCTCGTCTGTTACAGAGTCACGGTTGCTTTTTACAAGTGCAATTTATATCCTTTATAAATGTAAGAATTGTTGGTATTACAATTCAGTTTACTATAAAAGCTACGTTATAATATCTCTAGGTACTTATAATACTACAGTCACGGCAATTTCAAATGAAAGGACAAAACGGTCTGACTTTAATAAATGTGAAATTGGCGCCTTGTTGGACAATTTCGTAGGTAATTTGTGAGTCTCTCTGGGCCGACCCTCGCAGTGTGTTTGTAGTGTATTCATTCTAGATTTCAATGTATGGGCGAAACGGCAAAATTTATAATTTTAGTTTGTTGCTGCTGTGTTATAGCTCCAAGTGAGTACATTATAGAACACAACTCTCCCACCCCCCCAACCCGCCGCTTCACCCCTCCCCCCCTTGATAAAGGTCCCAAATTTCACATTTCCTCTATTTTCAGGAAAACTATACAAGCTAGGACAAAATGGTTAAGGACTAAATTATTTGTCAATAAATTACCTACAAATAAGTATTAACATTCATTTTGATACGAGTTATAGTTTTTAAGCTATGGAGCATCAAAGAGTACTAAAAATGTGCGCTTAGCAGAAATACAACATTTAACACAAAATAAACAATATAATTTATAAATTTTCACAAGAAATGAGTTTCTGTAGTACATACCTATCTAAAACAAATCAGTATCGTCAGTGCTATCTTCTAAAGGTTTGTCGAATCTACTAAGGCCCCAATGTATGCATATGGTGGAACAACGGAATGCAGCTTTGACATATCCACATACTTTCCTGTAGCCTTTTTTGCAGCTGCATGATATTGTTTTCAGTATCAACTGTAGAGCTTGATCAAAGTATGCATTGAATGCTGACAAGCTGAAGAAGGTGGTCTTTTCATAATAACACCTACACCGTATTGTTCTTGAGAGTTGGTCAAGAAGTGAAGTTGAAGTACGTAAATGTTTCGTAACACGATTATACTTTTTTAGGTTTGCCTAGCCCCATACTATGCAAGAATATATTTTTCTCCTGCCTTTTTACCTCCTCGCGTTAGGCATCAGGAGTTATTGTATCTTGCAAGTCGATGTTATATGTTATTGAATAGACTAAACCTTTCCTGTGCCTTAGAATGCCGAAATTATGTAGTACGTCGAAAAGACATTGTCGTGGTGGTTGGGCAAGACATTGATCTGTTGGTTCTTTTACTGGGACTGACTCCACCACGTAAGAATATATTCTACTACATCTGCATTCTACAACAAAGGAAAGGTTTAGTCTTTCCTGTTTGGTAAAAAGACCGAGTTAAAAGATACAATAAACGTTTAAAATAACCCGGATGCTTCACGCAAGCAGATAGAAGAGGCAGGAGAAAGATTTATATTCTCGGATAGTATCATAGTAGGTACCTAAAAAGTATAAACGATATAAGAGAGGTTCACTTTTACAAAAACATTGATCTGAAGAACAATACAGTGGTGATATTATCAAGGTTTCCATCTTCAGGAGCCGCTTGTCAGAATTCAACACATACTTCATGTTCAATTATGGCGAGCAAATTCATTCAACCCAGAAAACTGAAGCTGGAAAAAAATAGTAACTTTGTACCCTAAATACCACATAGGCACCAGCTCCACAGTAGATACTGAAAATAGTATCATGCAGCTGCAAAAAAGGCTACAGAAAAGTATGTGGATATGTCAAAGCTGCATTCCGTTGTTCCACCATATGCATACATTGGGGCCTTAGTAGATTCGACAAACCTTTAGAAGATAACAATGACGATACTGATTTGTTTTAGATAGGTAAGTACTACAGAAACGCATTTCTTGTGAAAATTTATAAATTATATTATTTATTTTGTGTTAAATGTTGTATTTCTGCTAAGCGCACATTTTTAGTACTCTTTGATGCTCCATAGCTTAAAAACTATAACTCGTATCAAAATGAATGTTAATACTTATTTGTAGGTAATTTATTGACAAATAATTTAGTCCTTGACCATTTTGTCCTAGCTTGTATAGTTTTCCTGAAAATAGAGGAAATATGAAATTTGGGACCTTTATCAAGGGGGGGAGGGGTGAAGCGGCGGGTTGGGGGGGTGGGAGAGTTGTGTTCTATAATGTACTCACTTGGAGCTATAACACAGCAGCAACAAATTAAAATTATAAATTTTGCCGCTAAAAAATCTAGAATGAATATACTATTGTTAATGATTAGCTCGACTTGTATCAATGTTGAACATGTTCCTTATAATTGAATGAACACTAGGTATCAAAAGATATTTCAGCGTGTTATTAAAAAAATAGGTATTACCATCATGAAATGAGCTTAACTTGCACTATTGCAAGTAGCATGATCATCATGATTATCATTATCAACCAAAAGACGTCCACTGCTGAAGATAGGCCTTTCCCAATCTTTCAACAGCGACCGATCGCAAGCGGTCTACAATTACGGTTATTCCCTATATATCCATTCTGTCTGTCTACTAGAGATAGAAATGGTTATCTACTTTTAGATTGTTTTCTCCCTATAAAACTAATGGTAGTATGAAATCCTATGTCCGGTCGAGGAAATCCTATCTGCAGTCGAGAATAGCTAGGTACCTTTGACTATAGTTTGCATATAGGGAACGGCTGTTAGTGTGATCCCGCGATCTTTACAAGGTCGTCTGTCCATCTTCTCGGGTTGTGTCAAGCAATTACCATGATCGCAAAGTAAACTCATAAACAGCTAGGGAACCATAGTAACAATCACGTATCAAACACTTGTTATGTTAGAGACTGACTAAAGTCTAAATTAAATAAAGTTAAAATAATTAAAGATTTAAGATATCAAAAGTTTAAGTATGAGCATATCGAAAAACTTTCCTAACTTTTAGTACGAAAACGTGCTCCTTAATAACTTCATAGTTATGTTCAGTGACGATCCTGTGCCATGGCGAGTAAACCGCCATATAGTTGCAGACATACCGCCATATAGTTGACGACGCGTTTGGTGTATTGGTTAGCGCTCCTGACTATTACGCCGGCCGTCGCGGGTTCGAATCCCGCAAGGGCAAATGTTTGTGTGATGAGCATGAACATTTGTACCTAAGTCATGGATGTTATATGTATTTAAGTATTTATGGGAGACGCCCCCGTCATAATCGTTGACTGGTACTTCGTAACACAAGGAAGAAAATTCCTTACCACGAACCCATACAATTGGTGTGTTGTTTGGCGCATATTTATATTTTTATTTATTTAGACAACGAATAAAGCATTATCATAACGTAATACCCAAGACAAATTTTAAAAATATTGTTATAACTAGATCTAAAGTCTATCAAGCGGGTAGGGTACAGTCGACAAGAAAAAAAATACAACTTTTTACTTTATCGTCTCGTTAAATCTCTTTGTATGGAATTTTGAAGCATTTGTTCTATCCAGCTCGCAATTAGCGACCTCTTGTCTAAGCGAAGAGCGCTAGAACTAATCTCACCGACAAGCGCTAGGCGGGCCACGATTAGTATTCTTTCCGCGAGTACGATCGCACCTAGCTCGAAATATAGGTTCCATTTGTTGTAAGGATGAACGCTGCTCGTATTTTTCACTCCTTTTTATAGATGTTATAGTATTTTATGTAGGTTTACCTACGTCAGGAACATCTAACAAACAACAACTATTCTCAAATAGACAATTCAGAATATCTATTTTCAATTCTGTGAACGATAGGTTTTAATACTTTCTCGATTTATTACACATTACGTAGTTTTCCAATAAATAGTTTGCAAGTATCAGCTACAAATGTTCAAACATCTAAAATTATTTGGGCTAGTAAATAATTAAGAGAAATACGTTAAATACAATGATATAGATAAAATCAGTTTGTAATTAATAAGTTCACTGTATTGAGAGAAGGCAAGCTATTCATAAATCCTATATAATAAACAAGACACGATACTCACAATACACATAGTAACTTAATTTCCCATTCTTAATGGTAAAAGAAATGAGTCTATAAAAGTCGAAAGAAAGAGGAATCCGTGCCAAATCTTGAGATCGGGCGTAAAAGATAATGACCGTGCACTCTCAATTACGAAGAAAGATTTAACACGGAAATTCCCGGCGTAACTTACTTTGCGACCGGGTTTTTGTCGGCGGCGTATTGCAACCGCTTTTGCAGGGTTTCCTGTGCTTGAGTGTACCAGTAGTGGCGATCTGGGAAAAATTTTTTAATTAAGTTACAATAAATGTTTAAAAAAGTCTTATCGTACTATCGAGGTCACCGCCGTCTTAACACCTTGAGAGCCAAAATCGCTTGCACCTCGCGTCGTCTTTTGTTTAAAGTGACGACCGTTTTTGAGTCGTCTGTGCAACCAATTTCTGTTTAAAAGTGGTTAGGCGGCAGAGACCTCAACCGTAAATGATGATATTAGGTGAAGCCAGCCGATAACGTGCCAACCAAAAAACAAGTAGTCCCGCATTCAGAACAGCAGATCCCTGAGGCTTCATACGCACTGGCAAGATAGATACAAAAGATTATGGCTTACCGTAAGTCTCCTTAACCTCAGCCTTCATGGGCGCCGGTGACAAGACCCCCGTACTGATCGTGGACATTATCATCACGACGCAGCACCACCCGCGCATGGTTCACAAGCCACATCGGTGCGGGGTTCTGCCGCGCCCGCACGAAAATAGCGTCTTCACCTTTCTCACTGCGACCTCACTCGATAGTCACTTGTCATGTCACACGCGTGTGGCATAGCGGCACCTGTAACAAACAAAAAACAATGGTTTAGGCATTGAACTACTATTACGTTTAGAATGTTTTTTTAACACTTTCAGTTTATTTGTATGCTTTAAAAGATGAAATAAGAAACCAAACATTGAGCACGGGCGGACAGTTGCTCAAATTGAAAGAGCATTGGCCCGGTTAGCCAGAAAGATGCTGGTTCGAGTCCCACCCGTGCGCAATTTTTGGTTTCTTATTTCATCTTTAAAAAAGCAAAAAACGGTATGAAAACACGATGTAGAACGGTTTTCTGAAATGAAAAAGATAGAGGTTTCTCCGGTGAAAAGATAGAGGTAGAACGGTTTTCTGTGATAGTTAACGCGAACAAACCGGCTTACATACGTCGTCAAGAAGTTACTATGTTGTATGTATGTCACAGATTGTTATACATAGCTTGTACAAAAGCGACACAAAATGATATTTGTTTGGCTTTTGCCTACATGACTCTTATTTATAATGCAAACATTGCTTTCACTTCACTCACATAACTGCGGAATTTGTGTTTACGAGTTAACGTTTCCGAATTTACTTTGAAATGACATACGTTTCTGAGTATTCACACACATAACGAAAAAGATGAAAGCAACAGTTAAATTGTAGACATCTTGCTTCAGCTACCTTTTTAAATAAATCGGTCATTTTCACGGCGTTTCATTTGGTAAAACGTCAGAACTCGGCAAAATATGATAATAGACAGAGGTTCCCAAATATGTTCGAAGATTATCGTGAATTATTTCTCAGGCCAAAGTTCACCCTTTACGGAGATAGGGGCCATGAATTAACGTTCAAGTATAATTTAGAACAACTTTATGTCAGCCTTTGTAACAAGGAAGTCATGAATTATTTTCGAAGCCATAAATCTATGTGTAACGAATCAAAATAATTTCTGAAAAGGATGGGGTTATGTAGGGAACAAACATTACCAAAAGGGTTAAAAGGAAACCCTTTGAGACATGATTCGCATGGTAATACGGTAAGCCTACTTGTACTTCCCTTGTTTTCGTTACTCACTTATAGGCAGGTTCCTTCGTTATATTGGAAAATGTTTCTTTAGGTATGTATATCTCTATTAAAGTGTTATAACTAGACTGAAAAGCCAAACTTATTTCTTTCCTTTGATATGTATACTGTACTGGCTGGTACTTACTACATATGTGTACTATCATGCAGTTTTTATTGCTCAAGACTCTCAAATATATCCAGATGTAGGGCAACATTCAACAATGTTTGTTAAAAACTACGTTTTTAACTTTCCAATCGTAAAATGAGGATGGTATATAAAATAACAATGTAGCGTCTTCGGGATAGAATACAAAGAAATAAAATTCACACATAAAAAGGTAGTAAAACACGATAAAATTGAATTACAAGATGATTTTTATTGGAATAATGGATTTGCTTCGAGAACATTCTTGTCTGAACTGAAACAAACAATAAGGAATTCCGTTTGACCGCATAGTCGGAACTTCAAAGTCAAAGTTACCGGAGTCACGGCTTGTCTCTTCCTACACAAACTATGATAGCCAATAAGCAAAGTTTATCTTATCGACGAAGTCCCTAAGCGAACTTTCCTGAAATAAATTAAACCTCCAAATTTGTTCGTTTATTTATTCACGCTAATCATCGATACGAAGAATTATTCCAATTAAGAAAGTCAGCCCCTGTATACTCAGTAATTAATATGTAATATTATTCTGTAGGTACATCTTATTAATTAAGCTTATTACTAATGAAATCGGTATCAAATTAATCATCCCATCAATAACAAGGGATTATTTTACTTTAATTTATAACATTAACACCTCTGTCTGAGAACACTTGCCTGCGACCAAAAAGCCAATTAAAACTTATACAAGTTGTTTATAGCAAAGTTTATTTCTAGCAACCCCAGATGAATATCGCTACGAACAATACGTACCTAAATTAGTTTTAGAATTCAAAACAATGAGCAAATCAAACTACGAGTAATAAAAGCTTTGTTTTGATACCTTCTCATCTTCTTTCTCTTTCATCAACGAAACGACATGGTAACAAAATTTTATTTTAATATCATCCATCTCTCCTTATCCATATCTTGTAATGCAATGTCGCATAATGTCATAAAGACATGCGAAAATAATCCCAAATTTTCTTAATTCCCATTGCAAATCTCGATGTTGTTCAAAAGAAGTCTTAAAACACCTTTTAAGTAACACGATTGGCATACCTATGCTTGAATGTCAAGCTGTTTTAACCACATCAACGTTTTTTGGGTAACCATATCTTATCAGCTATATCGAAAGCGATTGTGAAGTGGTTTCGTGCAAGATTAAGGGTCGCCATTCAGGCTGCCCATTAGCGGTGGCGTAAAGAGTAAACGGGACTCGTTACACAACTTAATTACCTTTTAATTTAACACGATCATTTTAAACACAATAATATAACATTTTCGGAAGCTCAATAATAAATAATGATAATTTATGTTTTCATTTATTGCGCTTCGCATTGCTTTATTAACTGCCTCGATTGTCAATTTTCTTCCTACGCAACCTTTGATGTTACAAGAAAGACATTTTCCGAGAAATATAATAAAACAGTAAGTATGTTTGCACACACATTACTTATTAATTATTTTATTCATTATATATCACAGCAAACCTGTATGAAAATATTTCTACAAAACCTTATACAGTGTAATTTCTTGCGATATAATAAGTTAATCAATAAATCTGCTAAAAGTTAATTTGCTATTTACCCCTTATTCAACAAAAAATCATTTTGAAATTTAAAAAAATTGCATTTGATTGAAAATTAGATCCTTACTTTTATTGATGGCATAAAATCTTCTTTTAAACTAAGTAAGATACACTTAATGCCATCAAATGTGATACCAATTGAAAGTTGCATTTATAAGCTAACTACTAGAGATTTATTTATTCTTTAAAATAGCCATAATTATTTAAAGTAGAATTGTACAAAAGTAACGCCTGATTCTATTAATTATATAATAATTTCAAGCAACTAAAATGTTCCAAATTAGCACCTAAAAATTATTTCACGACTCGCTTAGTCACAGCTCTATTAAAAGTAATTAAGGTCCCTTTGTGAAATATAAAAAGCTTAGCCCTGATAACGATAGCTTTCGGTCCGTGTCATTACGTCTAGCCAGCTAATTACGTTTTTCTTTCGTTACGTTCGCGTAACGCTGGCGATTTATGCGGCCATTGCACGGATTATATTTAATACAGTTTCTTTTTTACCTTTATTTTCATTTTTGTTTATTTTAAAACAATCATTAAAGATTTTTAAAAAGAAATGACTACATCTATAAAAGAATGCTTAATTGACTTGATCTAACGTTTATGGAAGTACCATGTTATGTTGCATATTGATATATCTAGGATACCCTTTTACAAAAGATTGTATTGAAATAGAGTCTATTATTAAAAGATAGACTGCAAAGTTTAAAAATTTAAATCTGAGCTAGCACGTAGATTTCAAGTAGTATCTTATCTAAGTTAGAGCTAAGTAAATAAATCTTCTCTGAACTCGAGATTTGAGCAAAGGATAGAACTATTCTAACAACTAAAGAAGTTTGTATTTTTATCTTAAATGCGGAATCCTCATTGATGCGACAAATAAGGGTATCGTATTTAAAAATGTCAATGGACCAGCATAATGCTAGCACACATCACCTTCCATCAGATACAAAATTAATCTTAATCCTTATCTAAATACTCCAAATAGTTATCTTTATACCAACTTAATCATTGTTTACTAACTCAAACAATTATGAGTGGGCGTTCACGTAATCTGAAATTATATTAATTTCGTTGTATTATTAATTGACTTCAAACTTTCTGTAAGCAAAGAACAATTAACTTGAATACAAAGTCTTGTCTATTAATACTCGTATTGTTTATTTATAGAAATAAAACATATTTGCAGTCAGACATAATAAATATTCGGGTATTATTACCATTAATTATTACTGTATTGGGCCAATTGTGTCAACATTAATAATTGAATAGAAATTTTAAAAAACTCTACATTAAAACAGATATTAGAGGTATATATATAACGAAAATCAGCATAAGGTACATACAGATTAAAAACAGAGACCATGACTCGTGTAACCGGGTCGAAACGTCGGGAAGGTAAATACCATTTTTACCTTTTAAACAAATGAAAGTTGCATAAAATTCCGTGATATTGTTAATTTTAAATTAAAAACAGTGGTAAAAATCGCAAAACCATGCCATAAAGTGAAACGTACCGTAATCATGTCACATAAACATTGCAACAGCGGAATCCTAATTAGCGGGCGCAACATTCCCAGCTATTATTAAGCTCATGCCTTTAATAACGCGATTAGTCATTACTACAAAACGAGTAACCAGTATTAACGGTCATTTCATCCAATTTTCACTTATCAGACTTCGCTGAAGGAATAACAAAGGAAAAAATATAAAGTATGTATATTGATGCTTGTCACGCAATACAACGCAGTTATGATTCATTTAGTACCTTCAAATAACTAAAAAGTTAGTTATTACTTATAAAAAACGATCAATCATAACAGCTTGCTCCATTAACACGTTCCGGGACAGTGCCCGCCTACAGGCGTGAAAACAATAAAACATCTATTGTGTCTGGAGTAGTGTCCCGGAACGTGTTAACTACAGAGTTTGTTTTTTCACCGACTGCGGAAATTTCACTTAAAAATTATTATTTAAAAAGCTCTAAGTTTCCTAGCGATCTTGTATCTAGAATCGCATAATCGAACTTATTTCGTGTGGTATTTCGATTGCGAGTTTGACCGTTTTACAGAAAAAAACAAGTAGTGTATAGATCTACACGTAAAAAAACTACCACACGAAAGAAATTAAAACGCATGTAAATCGTGACCATAAGAAATCAGATACAATTTTTCAATGAGAAAGAAAATTCGATCGGTGAACCTTTTTTCGTACACGAACTGCATGAGAATTGGCTTCTAGGAGGCCAATTCATAAGCCACAAAAACAAAAAAGTTACGAATACAATTTCAACAAACCTTCAGAGTTGTATTCAAATTGAAACCGTAAATTAAATTAATTGTGCCCAGAAACGGAAGCATAAGGAGCTGACAGTCTATTTAATTAACATCTTGACAGGCGCTTGAAACTTTTTTACTAAAACGTGCATCATAAATCCGACGTCCGTCAAATTATGCTCCCCATCCCAAATTGAGTTAACTCGTGAAGGCTGACTTTCTTTGCCACAAGAAATAGAGTTATAAAAAATACACTTATTCACTTCACACCTTTTTACCAAACAATAAAAAAAACAAATCAATATTCATCCTTAAAGGCATGTCTAATGGAACTGGTCTAAGTTAGGTGTATATTTAAGTAGTCATTTGCAACAAACAAGAAGGGAAAGAAGACTTTAGGCCTTTAAAGGTTGTAAAAATCCTATAACTATAAACATTCTGATAAATTCCAATAAAAATAGCACAAAAATCAAAGAAATTTCCCAATTTGTGTAATATTTTTTGTTTGTGTAACCGGATGAAAGGATGTAAGTAATATTATGCTTTATGGCTGGTAATCATATATCACAGGTAATGATGTGTAACGTTGATGTTTTGCTTACGCAGGTAAACAAAACAATGCCGTCATAAAATATGTGAGAGTAATGGTCAGAGATTTTTGTTATTATATCTTTCCAGGAAAAAAAAACTGAAAACAGGAAAGTGACTTGCTGATTGACTAATTTACTGTACCAAATACACGTTTTAACAAGAAGGCTGAGAGTGAGTTCATTATACCGCTAGCTTTTTCCGAGTCTTATTTAAGCCATCACACTTTTGGCGACATCAAAATAGGCAGATATAAAATTATAATTTTCAGAGCGCTAGCTCGAGATCGTTTAATTGCACCTAAATGAAGCATTAATTTTCTTGATTTATAGGTCAGTTAAACGGTCTCGATTAATTTATTCACTCATTAAAATGTAAACGACACTTGCGCAACTAATTTATTTAATAAAACGGGACATATCCCTTGTTTCGGGCACAGTCCCTGTTTTCCAGGTAAATGTACAAAACAGTCCCCAGACACCGCTTTGGCGTCCGGATATGCACCACCACTCAACCGATGGTCGTGTGGTTTACCCCATAAAATGGTTGTATACGAATGAAACGAAAGCTTTCACGCGGCTTTTGTTTTTAGTACTTACTGTTATTTATTGAGCATCACGCCATTTTGGTTGTCGAATGTTTGTGCACTTCAATTAATACGTAAGTAGGTTATTAATCATCACCACAATACTTTTAACTGTTTCAATCGAAATTAAAAAATGAATTGTTAATTAATTTATGCAGTTTCCTCATAATTATTTCAATGGAAATATTGAGGCGTTTGGACCATTAACATTTTCTGTTGGCTTGTCTATGTTGAAATATATTGAGGTCGCTTATATTATAAGCAATTTACTAACTTTTAAATATAATAAGAGAATTACATAGTGGCTTCAGTTGTCGATATCTAACGAAAGTGGGGAATTTTCCCAATTTCTTGACATGTTTTTTGCCCGCTCGGTAATCGCATTACATTAAGTCAACCTCCAGTTTTAGATAGGTACTAACCTAGATCGGCAATTGGCCGGTGTCAGCCTCATCAATCTCTACGTGACCTTAAATCCCCAAAAATAGCCGATGAATTCATACAGACAGCTGGTCTAAGGGTCACGAAAGGAGGGGAACAGATATGAATTATAATAATTTAATGAGTTCTTATTCCATTTGTTTCCAGGTGTTTTACGACGGTAATTAAAAGTTTTAACATCAAAACTTCATCGTTTTCTTTAGAGATAAGCAAAAGTTTCAAAAATAAAACTTTTATGGCTGAAAGAAAGCGATTACACGAAATAGCTTCTGGACATAATAATTTTGTGAGCGTTTTAAACGGTGAAAAGAAAGTGATTCATTCTTCGCAATGTGATTTTGTTCGGAAGCCTTAAGGAATTGTACTGTATCGTAAAATACTTTATATTGGATTTCGTAGATTCCCAGTTTGATATTGAGCACGGCATTTGTGGCTAGCCAATAATGCTTGTAAAAGAACACGAAAACTCAATTTCCCGTATAATCCCACGATCTTTATATTTGAGCGCAAAATTGTTTTCTTGTTATGGTCCGATTATCCCTTTCACTGCGTGGGAACGTAAGTGTAAAGTTCATTTATAGGCCGGCCATAATATTTTACGGTCTGATTTTCCTTTGCAAAAGTGAAGTGGCTTTTTGTTAGTAAGGGTAAATCTGAAAATAAATAGGCAACGAGTAAAAAGGCACCAAGTGAGGCAAAATCCATCAATTATTTAATTTGATTTAAAATGTGCACTGTAATGGAATGTTGTAAGAAAAATAACGGCAAGTACATGCTGTGCTGACTTGAATTTACTCCAAGTAGGTAATTTAAAAGATGACCCCTTGTTCTAAAAGCTTAGTACCATGCTAAAGTATTACCCGACAGTGGCGACAATAATAAATCAATCAAATCAAATCAAGTTTATTTCTCATCACAAACACATTATAGACACGGCATTAATTTGTTACAATTTCATTTATATTTATATAAATGAAATTGTAACAAATTAATGCCGTGTTAATTAATATAGTTTGTGTGAGACTGATGCCTATGCTAGGTAAGAATAGCCTGTGTCAGGTCATCAGCCTCCTACTACAGTGAACCATCATAGAGCTGCGGATATTTGATTTTTATATATAGCAGTGCTATACAGTATTAAATATATTTTTTTTATGAAATGGGTTCGCTCTTGTAGCGACAAGACCAGGAGCTCTATTTTTGAATCACTCGCTTCAAGATGGCGAGTGATTTTCGTTCGAAGATGAATTAAAAGTCTAAGGAAATAACTCGTTTTTCGAAAGAAAATCACTCGTAATATTGACGCGAGTGATTCAAAAATAGAGTACCTGACGTGACATAGACAGAGACGATGATAGAGCGAGCTCAACCAGAATAAAAATCTTTTAAAAATAGTAAGAATAAGCCTGTTCACTCGGACTTAATTATTTTTTTTGTTAAAATCCACTGGAAACACGATTTTTGGGTTATACCTATATAATAATATTTCATTGGATCGGGTAAAGAGTTGTTTTAAGAATTCCATATGAGTACGTATATTTTAATAGCAGAAGTTTGTGTGCATGAAAACTTAGTGAATATATTGTATATCCTATTTAAAATAGTAAATCATCGACCAAATCATAACTATTTCTACTTGTCAGTTGCGTTTCAATGTCCATGTTACCGCAATAAATAAGAAAAATTAATAATTTCCCTAGAGACGGTACGATATAATTCCACCAGAGGCCAAATCCCCAGGGCTTTTATTATTAAGAGTTACTGGAAGATAACGCTGCCGTGGACATAAACTTTCAATATTTTTTCACGAGCCGGGAGCAATCTCGCCTGAATCCCATAGGACATGGGATTACAGACTTAGGCCGATTGGCGTTCCCTCGAATGATTCAATTATACTTACAACAAAAGATTTCTATTGTCCTTTTTCTAGACAAGAATAACAAGACGGCGAAATGCGAAATTCAGTTAAAAGGGTTAGGTTTGTTAAGCGAAACGCTCCGAATGCGGATTACATTGAGTTTAAGAGAATTACTCGAGTTTGCTTACAGAATACTTACGATACAAATACGGTAACGAAATAAGGCACAAGTATGCAGGCAAGTTACCATGGTTCATGCGTTGTTGAAGATATTAAGTGTTCACCAATACCTAGGTATACATTCCACTTAGGATTATAATTTGTGACATAAAAGTAAGTTGTTTTTTTTCCGTGTTTTCCAGTTAACCATGCAATCATAAACTTGATGTGTAATGTCTTATAATATTAACTTTATTACAGATATAAAAACGTTAAATTATTGTCTCATAAATTAAAATGTTAACGTCTTTAAATTTAAAAGTTAGCGAGCCAATGTATGAATCTGTAGAAAAATACAGCGTTTATCAAGAAGATAGCACTCAGTGGGAACGCGAACTTTCGATGCAAAAAGTCGACGACAGTATTGTCTGTAGGTCTACTACGAAAAACAAAATCCATCAATACGATTATCGTTTTTCGGATCCGAAACATTTTTGGTATGGAATCCTTACTACGAAATGCTTCGGATCCGCAAAACGATTATCGTTTTGACGGATTTCGTTTTTCGTAGTAGGCCTTCTGAAGCGAGAATACTAAAGATAAGGCTACAAAATGTAGACTTAAGACTACAGCGACGTAGCTTCATCACATTTGAATTCCGTACGATCAAAGTGCTGAGTGCACATTTCTCTTCAGATGATAACTAAATTGATATTCCATATGCATACATACCGTTATTATGTAGATAGTAATGCGAATATGCTTTTCCCTCAGACCGGGAAGGGAGATAGTACTAATGTCTCTGGAGCTACATTAATACATGATTATGAGCATTTGATAAGGAGTTATGGCGCGGTAACAATATGCGTGAAAGCAATTTTCGGGGGAAATCGGAAAAGAAGTTATTACTTTATCTCTACTGACGCAGAAGGGTCACGAAGTTACGGGATGGTTATTTTTGTGATGTATTTTATTACGTTTTTTCGATATTATGCAGGATGGAGGTATTTTTTATGTATTTGCCATTTACAGCCCAGCCATTTGTGATATTTGAGAGATTCGAGATCATCAAGGAAATTATAAAGAAACCCTTTGAGTCAAAATGTTAAGTAATCACAATCTACCAGTCACCCTTGAAATTGAATCGAAACTTTGCTCGTCTGCCAATAAGTATTCATATCCTCCAATGACTGATGAGGCTAATGAGTACTGAGCGAACTTTTATGGCTACAAAGCGGCTTACAAGTTCCACTGAATTTTTTCACGTCTCATTTACTTCGCACTTTTTGCGATCTTTTGAAGCTGTTTTTTTCCCAGAATCATGTTTTTGGAATAATGTATACGTGTCTGTAAACTATCTTTGTAAAGCACTATAATATGAATATTATTTGTGTAATATACAGTGTGCATATAAGAAAAAGAGTTTTTATGACTTGCTTTAATTGAATAAAAGGTGATATAAATACTTAGTTTTGTTTCAACACCAAGTAACTTCAGGCACAGAATATACATTATAATAATACCTATTACATACTTCGGGTATGTAGCTACATATTGGCAATTTATTCTTATACATACAACAGTTTTATTACCTTACATACTTTTCATCGCTAGTGATCCTTTATACGCTCCACGATATTCGCTTATTTTATAACGGATATTTATTCCTTCACGCCATGTTAAGCGCAGATTTAGTTCAGTTACTTTTCCTATGAAACGATTTGGATGTCTATCAAACCACTTCAAAGCAATATGGGTCAGATTGTATGAACGTTTGAGCAATTATCACAACGTTTTCCACTTTCCCGCTCACTATTCAATCTTTGCCGGTCACTTTTCATCATGATTTCTAATAGTTTATTTCACTGATGATCAAAAAAATAAGGAGAAATCTTCAGGGGTCTGATACTCGCTTGGATGGCATATGATTTTCATTAGAAAACGAATTAAAAATCAACGGAATCAGAGCAAAATATACCTTACCTTAGTACTCCCAAAATTTAGTAAGTATTTTTTTTCAAGCACTCCTGTATAGAGTTAAAACGATTTTCGTTCGAAATCGGAGCTTAATCAAAGAATTTCACACAGCATTTTGACGTGAGTGATTTAAAAATAAGGCCTCAGAAAGGCCCAAGAAAACAATTGATTGCCTATTGTGCCTGGAAGCACGTTGCTTGAAGGAATAAACGTACATTTCGTTTATAACATTGAACCAAAGTCTCAAATATCTCTGTTGTTATATCAAAACTTAGAACAAACGGTAAAATACCGTTCACGGATGTGTTTATTAACATTCTTTTGTCATTATTTTGTTCACGCCGCCGCCGGCGGCCTATGGATGCATAGGCCGCCGGCGGCGGCGTCACGGATGCGAGACGTTTTAAATAACCGTACAATAGACAGCACATCAAGGTTAAAATTGTTGAAAACTACCCTTATTACAACAGCATAAGATATCGCAGGGTTTACCTTGACGTACTGTTGTCCGAACATACTCGTATTTGTACGAGATTTGTACAAAGAAATATGTTCATTGTAGGTAGCAAACCTTTATCTTTTAACTTCAGTTTCAGTAAGAGCACAGAATATATAATGTCAGAGTAAGAAACCTTAGATTTAGAAATGATTCTAATATCCCTTATTATATGAGTCGGTACTCAGTATTACTTTCAGTGTCGAAGAAATGAAACTATATGTTTATTTCATCTGACTTTGATGAAAAATAAAGCCAAATCGGATACCGCTAAATTGCCTCTATTCCATGTTATAAAAACTGTATTCAATGTGTTTGAAACTCATTTCGTTTCTGTTTGCATAGGACCGACTCAAAGAATTAAGGTATAAGGGTAGCCAAATATTACTAATTAATGAGATGTGTGTGAATGTAAGCAGCATCAAAACAAACATGGCAGCCGAATTTCAGTTAACTTTCGATGCTTTAATATTTCTTAAAAGCTTGTTAACTACAGCAAAAATTTGCATAATAAGTGCGGACCACAATACACAAGATAAGAGGGGGTTAAACCTGAAATATAACAGGGTTCTTGCGAATAAATGTGCGGATCGAGGTTCGCTTACACTGTATTTTGCTTTGAAAGTTTAACATGGAGCTAGAAATACTAATCCTACTTAATATTTCGCCAGGCCCGGCCACGCCCGCCGTATGTGAATAATACAAAAGGACGGCAACACTAAGAGCCCGCTCATTATTAAGGGACTCTTTACTTAGGGAACGTTAAGTGAAACTGACAAAAGTTAATCCAGCTAAACTCAGCGAAATTCCCGTTTCGATCCACTGTGAATATTATTTACTAACTGAAACTGTAAGTAACGCTTCAATAATGCAAAATAGAAGCTTTATTAATAGGCTTATAAACTAAGCTTTAAAACTATGATTTTCATATTAACACTGACAGAAGTGGAGCTTTATTTTTAGGTTTTAAAGTAAAGTAAAGTTAGCCTGTAAACATCCCACTGCTGGGCATAGGCCATATCTCAAGTTCATACTTGACTCATACTACCTCATGGTAGTACGAGCCTACGCGGGCTCTGTGCGTATTGGCGGTAGAGTGTTTGCAAGCAAAGCAAGTGAGCAACCTTGCTGTCAGAAATTCAGAATTTATCAAGCCGCTTCTGACTAGGCTTAACGACTTATATCAACCGATGTTAGCGGAGGCCAACTGCTTAACGTGCCTCAGAGAGTAATTAATATACAATAAAACGTTTGATGAAACAACATATCGTGCGAAAAACGTTACTGGTACCTGTTCGCATGTGATATCACCCTTGTTAAATCAACGCAATTTCAAAGACATTGAAGCAAACAGTAAATAACAAGGTTGTTATCGCCTTGTTTTGTAAGCAACGTTGCGTGTCGTTTCCTTCAAATAAGCTATGTCTTGTGTCTCCAAATTGTCACAAGACACGAAAGTGGGATCACCGGTGCCTCGTCATTATTTTATCATTATGATTTACAAGATCATCTGAAACATACCTATAAACCACTAGTTCAATATATGAGAGTCGTTGGTGCGTTTTGTTCCACGAAGTTTTCAAGCTAAGTTTGGCTCAAGTTGGTTGACAATGTTCTAACACCACAAAATCGATAAAGCATTAGGTACGCTTAAGCTATGGAAATGATCTAATCAAATGTTTGCTAGTATAATCCTAGTACTTACTTACCTCTATGATGGAGGTATGCCAACGTTATTTATTTATTTACTTCACTGCAACCAAAAAGAAAAAAGAAAGAAAAGAAAAAAAGAAAAGAAAGTTTGTAAAATGGCTTAGTGATAAGAACTTTTATAAAGTTAGTGACATTTTTAATCAATAGTATATAATGACGAAATTGACATAAATAAGATAGGGGTTCACAATTAATATTAACATTTGCATGCCATATAAAAAGGTAAAACGTGAGTGCTATATTTCTAATGTTATCAACACCATCTGCATATTACCATGTTTTTAGCAAATAAACAATTTCATTTCATTTCATTTCATTTCATTTCAAACTCACATTAAAGTACCTTCACACCGCTATTATATTCGTACTCGTACTATGAAAATTTCAAACTGTAATATGTGGATAAATTCATTCTCAGATTTAAATTATAGTTAATTACCTATTAAAGATGAGTATTCCAATAAAAAGCATTTCAACTTTATTAAAACTTCTCCGTATTTTATATTTTAAATCCCTATCGGGTTAAATGAATGTTCCTGACATTCACTTTATTTATTAATTAACAGAAATTCGAACCCGCTCTATTTAGGAATTGTAAAGGCTGACATGGCGTAATTCATAACGCGCGCTTTTTCATGATTGAATTGAGCCACAAAAAATCGAACCAGTAAAACATTGGTTAAACTACACTGCTTATTATTTTACACTCAGACCCGGTTTCGTAATTGATAGTTAACTTAAAAAAAACTACCTTCTGACATTAGTTAAAAACTCACAATCGTAAATATTCAACAGCTGGTAATCTAAGTGACTACCTAACTTATGTACAAAGTTTGGAGATGTAGTAGCTAGCTGTCACTTTAATCAGTCAACCTATAACAAAATATATACAATGCGGCAATTTAGATTACAATTTTATTAAAAGTAAAAAAGTAAAAAAAGTAAAGTTAGCCTGTAAGCATCCCACTGCTGGGCAAAGACCTTACCTCAAATGTGAGGTAGTATGAGCCATACTCCACCATACAAATTATTATTAATTTTATAAAATATATATTTTTAGTTTGGTAAACGGTAGTTTACGGAATGGTAGGGTAGGTAATGGTACGTAATTACCGAGTAAAAAATACTCGTAACTAGTTTTCGTGCGAAACAACAATCAGGCCATGCCGGCACCCAATCAAGCTTCGAGAATTCTTACTCAAACTCCTTTGAGGGAGTAGGTAAGCAAATCATTATCAGGACTTTTGAATGTTCCTTCGATAAAACTTTGAATGGCTGTTAGCATAACAAGTTCTGCGGTATTAGGAAATAGCCAGCGCTCTGTTTTTATTGGCACGCGACGACAAGGCCACGAAATTACAGAATAACACAATCAAACGATCAAAGATTAACTTTTTATGGGTTGAAAAATCGGTCTGATCTGAATCTAATAGAAAATAGGTACCTACTCATAACTACCTACCTATCACACAATTATGTACTTTTTTATGTGACTATTTTTTATAATCTTAATTTTCACGTTTTAATTTTAATAATTCGCTAAGAATACCTATGACCAAATACAAAATTATCTTTGTAACTATACTATTACATTTTCGTACATAAGGAGCAGTTCGAAATTGAAACTTAAACTTTAAAGCAAATGTTAGGTTATTAATTATAACTCAACTAGGAATGCTGGCTTTTTTCTCATCATTGTATATATTTAATAAGCGACATCGTTAGCATAGATCAAGGGGAATAACTTCGAATAATGTGCTTTGATTATCCCTACTTCTATGCCATATAAATAGGTACATACGGAAAGTATGTAGTGACCATAACTATGACGTCAAGTCACTCCTTACTCCGTCCCTTCGCTGACCTATGGAAATGAGTGCTCTATTGAGCGGTAACCAACCATAAGTATTTCCCTCCACTTATGATCCATAATACCTAAAGCATATTTAATCAGCTTTACTTGCTCGCATGGAATTTCAAATTAAATCCCAAAGCTTACCGACCCAGCGTACTAAATTATGTGCGGAGCTAAGCGAAAAATGGTGAGGGAGGTCTTTAAAAACCCTGTTTATTTATTTTTTTGCCGTGCTTTTTCCTCCATTTGTATATCTGTTTGATCTCATAGGCTATACAGCTACCTGTCAGCCAAATCCAACGTAAGCAAAAGATTGTTGATAAACTAAGATGTGGCGGATTAAGAAGGATCTTGAATTTGAAAACCCACAGGTTGCGTAAGTTTAAATTATGCAATAATCTTACAAAGGAGCACTTAATCTTCATCCGAAGGCGTAACCTCATCCCGCCTACTCAATCATGCTACACCTTGCCATATCCACTTGCTCACCGACTTTTCATAGTAAATTACACGTCGAAGAAGCTTAGGTTAAACAATTTTCTCGCGCCAAATTTAGTAAAACCAATTTTCATGTTTTGTGAACGGCTCCAATAAAGCAGGATGAAACAACGTTACAAATTCTATTGCAAATAAGTAATGTAAGATCTGCTATTTTCAAACAATATGCTATAAATGGCTTGTCAGACAAGATGGGGAAAGTGGAATAGAATTTTGTCATTTCTTTTGGCTTTGTAAACTTTACCTTTCATTAAACATAGTTACGAGTATTAGGTAGGTACGCCGTTTTCCTGAACATCTTGTTATAATTACAATTATTATTATTCATTACCTCTTGTTATTATTTATACATTATTCATCACATACAAGAAAAATAATAACCTAACAAATCTTAACATAAATTATGACAATAATAATCTTTAGTCGACATCAAATCAAAATATCCGAAAATATACTCGTACCTATTTAAAACTTTAATATGGCGGAACTAAGGTTAGCGATTCGTGCGATCAGAATCTGCGTCATGAAAGCGGATGGTCAATAAAGCCATTCGTAGAATATTAATACAATTTGGCAACACAACAATTCCCTGGCTTTCCATTAGGGGGGTTGTTTGGAGTTTCTCATGGGCTCATGGGTATTTTGTCTGAGTGCTATCTGTATAGTTGGTGGGTCGAACCACAATGTATGTTAATACAGTAGCTGTACCACCATAGAAAAGACTTCCTACTTTAGTCCTTTGAATCTTGTTTTAAACATTATTTCTGTTTTCCTTCAAGAAAGTCTTCCGACTTTGGTACTTATTTCATATCTTTTGACGAATCACCTAAATATTTCAATAAATTAAAAATGCTGAGCACAACATCACTAGCTTGTGCAGGGTTTCGATCCTTACTATCTTCCGTCCTCCTCACTCGCTTTATGTTGTCACGTTGTCACTCTTTACCCTGATTTGAGATAGCAAGGCCGTTTACAAAAACAGGAAGGTAGATCTAAAAATTATACCAACGTTCTAGAAACAACCAAGCGGTAGTCGGTTGGACTTGAGAGGACGGTGGCCTCATTCTTTGTTCGACCGCTGCGCCGTTCATTGCTTTTTATAAGTGTTGAGTTTTCCGTGATTGCTATATGTTATTTGGTAGTGTGATTTATTCTGTGATTTAAAAAATTTAAAAAAACTAGTTGAAAGTGATAAATTTTTAAGTGTTATGCACTTAAAATGTGGAAGTGAAAAGCAAATGTCGGTGGATTTACGGACCTAATTAGTTATACTAGAGCAATATGATTATAGATAATAATATTAGACTACTAGACTAGAGCAATATGATTATAGATATTAATATAGACGACGTGTTTGGTGTATTGGTTAGCGCTCCTGACTATTACGCCGGCCGTCGCGGGTTCGAATCCCGCAAGGGGCAAATGTTTGTGTGATGAGCATGACCATTTGTGCCTAAGTCATGGATGTTATATGTATTTAAGTATTTATGGGAGACGCCCCCGTCATAATCGTTGTCTGGTACTTCGTAAACACAAGGAAGAAAATTCCTTACCACGAAACCAGACAATTGGTGTGTTGTCTGGCGCATATTTATTTATTTATTTAAATTTATTATTAAACACAACAATGTCCAGTCCTCCCACCTACCCATAGATTAACCTAAATAATTAAAGATCTAAGTTCTGAGTGCAAGGTTCCGAGACCAGATCCCGAGTGCTAAACAGAAGGTTCTGGAGACCCACTGTGCGAGTGCCTCGGTCTCCGTCCCGTGTCCCAGGTTACATGACCAGATAGTTCCGACTTGGTCGGCTGGCTTGAGTGTCCGAGCGCTGACCGGGCTAGGCAAGGTCAGCGCTGTACAGTACCGCGGTACAGTACAAAATCTGCGTGTGAGTTCCTGAGGCCGAGTTCCGCTTCCGAGGTTCCCACAAATGGTCTCAGACCTTCTACAGCACAAAGTACATGGTCAGAATACCGAGCCTCATGTTCGAAGATCTAATTTCCCAGTTCCTTGGATTCTACCTTTTGCCTTCTCTGTTACTTCTATAATACATATTAGTTGATGTAAAGTATCTGGAATCAGTTGGCAATGGCATTACTGTGAAATTATGTTTTATTTTCTGTTGATAATCGCATGTTTATGTTATAAAACAATAGAAAATAATAAAGATATCGGAACAATAATATCAAAAAATCAATTTTAAAATTCTTAAATAAATTATAAATGTTATTAAAGATTACTTATTTAGAAATATCAGACTTTTAAAGAACTTTTTTTACAGTTTAAACAGGAACTTTTTTAAACCGTCAAAAATAATAAGTACATTTTACCTTACCACTTACTTGAGTCCAAGCAAATGAAATAGGTAGGAATTGTTGAAAATAATAATTTTGTTATACAATACCAACTGGTACACAGTTACACGTACCTTAGAAAAAAATCGTATAATTTGACAAAGGTATTATATTTTTATGAGTACATGCTCCTAATTACGGACAGTCTACTACAAAAAAAATACTTTTGGTCACCACCCATTACACAGACTTTCTGTGCCTTCATATTTTGTGAGCACATAAGTTGCCTGCCAAGTATGTAGGTTTTAAGTCTTACTATAAAAAAAAAACAACAAAAAAAACCTACCAAAAAAATCATTGCCCACGTAAGATAGAAAGTATTGTATTTTTTTTGTAGTTTTATTAAAAAATGCTTTGCTTGCAAATGCTTTGCACACAGACTTTCTGTGCCTTCATATTTTGTGAGCACATAAGTTGCCTGCCTGACTCAAGCGAATACATACAAAATGTGATTTTCTACCGTGAATAATGTGTGAGATGTTGCTGAGAGCATTCTGTAATATACATGAATACTTAATTCAAACGAACTCATGAAGTTACATTTCAGAGACAATGTAAGTATGTAGGTTTTAAGTCTTACTATAAAAAAAACAACAAAAAAACCTACCAAAAAAAAAATCACTGCCAACGTAAGATAGAAAGTATTGTTAGTAGTAGTTTTATTAAAAAAATGCTTTAAATGAATAGTTGTTATAACAGTAGAAGTGAAAAAAAATATTCAGGGTGTTACAGAAAGTGCAGCGAATTAATAGACCCACCAACATCAGTCGGTCAACAAAATACGTAATTTCTATAACCATAAATTTAGTCTCATAAAAATACAAAGTGAAAATTATATTTCATCTAATCTAATCGTGCAAATTCAATATCATGCAAATTAACCTCACAGATTTTAACGTAGGTAATTCATAGATTCCGTGATTTCGCATCAATTACAATTTGGACTCGTATTACATTTAATGAAATATTTAATACTGATAAAATTAAAAGCGTATTTTATTTGAAAACTGATACCGTTGAGAACGAGGCAAAAAGCTATCAAATAAAGCATTTTAAGTGAAACGCAGGCTTTAAATAAAACACGTGGAAATTAAAAGGAGTGGTTCAGTAAATTTTACCTTAAAATTATTAGTATTTTTATTTGTGTTATTTAAGGTTAGAACCTTAAATAACACGCTTTAAATTACAAACCAGTATGTTATGTTATGTAATGTATGTGGTAATAAAACTAGTTTAGCAGTACTGATCCACTTAAACTCAGTAATATCTACCCAATCTTAGGAAGTATATTTTATTTCTTGTATACTACACACGATTCTAAACTACTCCGTGATGAAATATGGCTTCTTGTTTTTTACAGCCTGTATGTATTATTAGCAAGCATTGTAAGTATGTTATTGCAAATCAATGAAATGAAATAGTTAAGCACTGCACTTGTTATTGTAGGGATTCTATTGGTCGTAATGTCAAAAAACAAAAATATGAGCATACACAAAAGACTGATGGCTCAATATCCTTCCGCGGATAGGCGTATCATTTTTTAGTAATTCATAAGGGCAGGTTAGTTCCGATTTACACTACTGCCATGTTTCTTCAGCGCTCATGCTGCTACCTTCATTTATCACAGGAGCAATAAAGAAGCAGCCCCATATTTTCGCGTCGTACCCAACATGTTGTGGCTAATGATACTGTTCGCAAATAAAGGACAGGCTTTTAGAATTGTGAACACGTCCCCCTACTGCCATAAAGGAAAACTTCATGCTCGGTTCATGACAAATGATAGCTGATATTATACTCAAATGCATGGGAAATATCTGTGTCGACTGTCGAACTGTCTTGCGGAATGCTTTTTACTTTATTTTGAATAGATTCGGACGTGATTATTTGAGATCGTCGTGAGAAGCACGCTCTTCTCATTTGTTATTCCTCTTTTAAGCTGCGACTTCTCATCTCATCAGCTCATTTTAAGTTCAAGTGTTTTTAATTATCTAATCAAAGCAAGGGTTTTGTAGTCTAAAATGAAAACTGACACGCGTTATAATTTATATTTTATTCCGAAAATTTAATGTACCCTTTTACAAGAATTGATTGTTAGAATAATTTGCTGTTTTCAAAATAAAAAAAGGATCATCTTACCAATTACAGTTTTATAATGTTTGTATTTTCCATGTCAAATAAAGAGTAGGCACATGTGCCTTATTATTAAGTAAGGACTCATAAAACCATTAATGAGTTTAATAATTTACGTACGTAGAATAATTACGAAAGGATTGTAATTTATCAAGCGTTCTGAACAACGGCATTAGTAAGAGCCGTAACTCACGAGCAACATTGAACCAACACAAAACAGATGCAAATTCTAGAACAAACGGCGGAAACCGCGAACCGGTGCCATGTGCGCTGCACGAGATATGAAAACAATTGGAAGTCACCAAACTTCCATTTAGGTGCGTTTTCTAATAATTAGCTTTCAGTGACCATTGAATAATGCCCTTATTCATAATAACTCAAACGGTCTTTAAAACCTATCTGAGCTGTTACACTGTTGTGTCTCATTCTTTCTTGGCGCTGTCATCATTTGACAGAAAGTGACAAAACAGTGTAATAGCTAAAATTGGTTTAAAAGACCGTTTGAGGTATTATGAATAAGGGGGTATAACTTTATTTCGTTTTTATAGAGTTTTGTTTAAACTAATCAAACCTAATATTATAAAATGCACTTGTTAAAAGTAACTGTGTCAGGCAAAATCGAACCCTGTGGCTATAACGCAAAATTGACGAGGTGACGCAGCCTACGCGCTATTAACTTGCAAAGTTTTACAGGCTTGCCAATGTGTGGTGGTCGAGTGGTATCGGTATGCGCGTTGGGATGTGTATGATAAGCTATATTATTTAAGTTTAATTTAAAGACAATTTGCTACTCGCTTTTTGACGAAGAGCACACATAACATGTACTATTAGACAGATAATCGAAAGCATTACTATGGAAGACAGCACAAGCACGCATGGACAGCACTGGACCTGTCAGATAGATTGTTTTGACATTAGATCGATATGGATTGAATTGTATTATCCCGCGAATAGACTGTATTGAATATTGTTACGGAATAAGATTATTTATCAAAACACCGAGTTTATCCTTAAGGTCTGGGCACACAGCCGGCGCAGCGCGACGCCGACGCGACGCCGGCGGAACGCCAGCGCTATGAGTCAGTCACACTGCAGGCGTGACCGTCCCGCTGGCGTCGCGCCTGCCGTTCCGCCCGCGGTGTGACGTGATTTCACATTCTTATAAGATGTCAAGCGATTCAGAAGCAAGCAGCTTTGCTTCTGTTTCCTTTAGCTCGAAAGAAGAAAAAACACAAATGACTGTGGATGCATCAGGTGAACGAGAAGAGAAATTAGTATGGTGAATGTGTAACCTCTGACACATTTTATCAGACGTTCAATTGTTGCACTATTCATTATTTTGGTCCTAAAAGTTGTATTTAAATACAAAACTCCGTCCCGCCGAGCGCGACACGTCCACGCTCCGTCGTCTGTGTGACTACTAAATACGAACTCCGTATAACACAACGCTTGCCGTCCCGCTCACGCCGCGTTCGACGAGACGGTGGCCCGTCCCGCCGCGCTGTGTTTTGTATTTGCGCCCGGCGCGACGCTGACGTGACTTGCCAGTTACCGCCCCGCCGAGCGTGGCGGCGCTGTCTGTCATTTCTCCCATATTTCTATATTATACAACTCGTCCAACCCGTCGGCGTCGCGTCGCCGTCACTTCGCCGTCCCGCCACGCTGGCTGTGTGCCCAGACCTTTAAAAGTAGCAAACTTCGAGTTTATTGATACCTGTAGCAGGATTACAATTAACTGTCAACGCTTTCTTACCACTTTTATAAGATAGTTCTTTTTGCAAATCTACCAATCCTGTTGCCTGCTTCAATAAAAAATCTAAGCGCGTCATGTACATGCGTACGTCAAACGCTACATTTATACATATTCGCTATGTTTCCGCATAATGTAGTCTGTCCAGCTGAACCCACGTGATGATGGCTTAGTCCAACGGATTACTGCATCCATGCATTCTCAAACATCCAAAGCCTTGATTGCAATACGGAATTTTCTTAACACCATTTTTCATTGGAGTTTAGAACGTCTTTTCGGTTTAGTTCTTTAAAGATGGGTGGGAGGGTGAGAGGAAAAAAATAAATGTTTAGGTAAATTGTTTTCCATGCATTGGTTTAAGTAGATTTGGTAGCTAACAATGTAGGCATTTTGTGGTAATTGTGATACATATCTGATCAGGAACTAAAAACTAAAGGTTGCCATCTTTGATTTGTAGGTTAAACGTGTCTTTGGTTACGTTTTATAAAGTAGAAGTTTGTGATTGATTTTTAATTTTTAAAGTGGAAAAAAGATTAGCATTTTTTTTAATTTGATTAATAAACTTTTCTAATTTCAATCTTGCTGATTTTCATACAAGTTTTTTTGCCTCGGTAATTTAAACTTATATTGTTATGTTAAATGTTGGGGACACCTGAACAACAGCGAAACATTTTCAAAAAAATACGCTTTGTCACAGCTATGCCGCGCCGCTATAAAGCCCGCGGGACATGATTTGAAACGTCAGTTTTTTTTTTTTAAACTCAAGTTACGTTTTTGCATTTTTATAGGAAAAAAAGGAAACTAATTTGAGAAGCATTTGTTTTTTTTTCAATATATTACCCATAACGTAAAAAGTATTTGACGAAGCGTACAAATGACTAAGTAGGAAAACCTTACATAGCTTACCCTTGCCTCTTACATTTGACGAAACCTTTTAATCAACTGTGAGAACGCTATGAACTTTAAACAAAACTAAAAATAAATTAATGTAGACGAAAACGCAAATATAAAAGTCTGTGTTTGGTGAAAAAAACATTCAAATATGTTTCGGAGCTTACGCCATTCGGATCTCAATCGGAGTCCTTACACTCTAAACCCTTGGGCTATATTAATATCAACTCGGGAAATACAAGGCAACCCGCAAGATCGCTTCAAAGAGAAAATGTTGGCAAAAAAGAGCCGAAAGGAAATGAATCAATCGATAGCAAACATCAAACCGACTCGCGCGCTCTGTAGCTTTGATGTAGGTCCTAAAAATCGTCCTCCAGATGAAAACTTAAGCTTAATACACACTCTTTCCCTCTTATTCATAATAACTCAAACGGTATTTTAAACCTGTTTTAACTATTACACTGTTTTGTCACATTATTTCTTGGCGCTGTCATCATATTTTGACAGAAAGTGACAAAATAGTGTAATATACCTAAAATAGGTTCAAAAGACCGTTTGAGTTATTATGAATAAGAGGGTTTATCTTTCAAGTTCTTTTTACTGATCCTAGAAGTCACTTGCGATGACTATGGGCCAACAGGTTGACCGTACTAGTTTTCAAATCAAGCAGCAGACTTGTTAACTCAACTTATGGTTGAAAGTCGTTACCATTGGTTGAATCATTACGTTTGTGCGTGCTTTGAATAAAAATATTAGTGGAGTTATTGTGGATCAGAGGTTAAGTTGGTATCCTCACCTGGAACTCACTATAGGGAGGATAAGAAAACTCATGTGGGTTTTCAAATCTATGAGACATGCCATGAGTACCGAGCTACTGAATAGGATATATACCGCCTTAGCCCAATCTATACTAATATATTGTATTTCAGTTTGGGGGGGAGCAGCTAAATCATACTTTCTTAATCTAGAGCGAGCGCAAAGATCACTGATAAAGGTTATGTACTGTAAGCCTCGTAGATTCTCTACTGAAACCCTATATGTCCACTCTAAGCTGTTGTCTTTAAGAAAACTTTACATTTTACACGCGATATTAAGGTATCATAAAACGTTACCCTTTGATCGTGCTAAACTTGACAGGCGACGTAGTTATGATGTGGCTCCTGCTTTTCCTACTCGTACAGTCTTTGCAAGGCAGCAATACATAGCTCAGGCCCCTTACCTCTATAATAAAATTAACCGTAAGCTTAGTATTTACCCCATGCCCCTATTTGAGTGTAAGAAAACGATAACTGTGTAGCTCTCCTCTCTTAATTACGAAGATGTAGAATACCTTTTGGTGAAAGTAGTTTAACTTCACAAACATAAAGCACAGAGACATGCGCTCACGCAATGCACACTATTCACTCACACCCATACCCACGCCCTCATCCATGGCCATACACACACAAACACACACACACACACACACACACACACACACACACACACACACACACACACACACACACACACACACACACACACACACAAACACACACATACACATCACACACAAACATACACATCACACAAACACAATCAATTTTTATTTTATTTTTTATTTAAATTTGATTTTTGAGTTTTCCTACTTGACTGTACTCTGTTTTAAATCCAGTGCAACCTGTACAGACATAAAGTTTTTGTTTTTACTTTTCCACCTAGTTTATTAACATAATACAATGTTAAATATCTTTATTGTTAATCATAAGGAAGAGCGAGGCTATCCCTACACAAGTATCACTTAGATAACTTTATGGGAAGCCCCGGCATTATATTTTGTTAAAGATTTGAAGAAATAAATGGATTTTATTATTATTTATTTATTAAAATACCTTTATTATTATTTAATCTCGATTTGACAGTGCCCATTATTGTTGATAAATTGATTCTGACGTATTGCTTTGTTGATAAATTCATATAATTGGCATACCTTTTTAAACGGATTCAGGTACGAATTACGATTTTTCTACTATCATACTTAGGTACATACCTACTTTTACTACTACTTTTCTGCTTTTTTACACCATTTCAGCCGAAATACGTTTTATTGAACACAATTTTAATGAAATGTATTTCGGCTATACAATAAAGAAAAATAACTTTTTGACTCAAAGAGTTCTAATAAATTACTAACTAGTCGCTACAAGGATAAAAAAAAAATATTTACATTGGCTTCGTTTGATTTGTCAAAGTACCTTCGTGTAAGAATTGTATATATTCATTAACAATTTGAAGTGGCACATTTCATAGAATCGTTAAAAAATATCGTTTTAGTAAGATTTCCTTTTAATATTGAGAAGACTGCTCAAAGGACTTTATTAATAACCTACCTACCTATTTAGATAGTACTTGGTAAAAGTTTGACAATGTAGTTCGTGAGGATTATAACCTAAAACAGTGGGGCACTTACAAGAGAAAAAGTAAGAATCAGTGGCGTAGCTACACAGGGGCCAGGCGGTGCAGTGCCCGGGAGGAAGCTCAAATTCCTTTCGACATTTTCTTCCATTTTCTAAATCAGTGTCATGAATTACAATCAATCAGTATTAATTGTAATTGATGTCATCAGTGTGTTATCTTTTACAAAAAGAGTAAGGCTCATGTGGGTTGCGTTTATTTTTTTTTACAAAAACTCCAAATTGAAGATGTTGTGGTGTTTTCCTCTTGCCTTCCACAATCCAACGCGTAATTTATATCGATACTGTCAAATATTTTTATTACACGAAAAAGAGCTGAGGATAAAGTAGCTGAGCATTTTTAAAGCATTTGTATATTTAATACAAAAATAAATAATTTAATATCTTCTCCGTATAAAATTAAGCGTAGAATTCAATATTTAATATTTTCAGTGTTCACTTTATGAAGATTCTCACACTGTACAATAAAGATTGCGGAAAACGCAATCGCGATCGCAATGCCGAAAGCGCGAAAGGGGTAAAAATAAAGGGATGAAAGGAGACATTTTTTGTTGTATGGAGGATGGGCCCACCCATAAATTGTGACGTCTAGTAATGAAACATATATAAAATTGTTCCTTATAATGTCTTAGAAACATTAACAATATTAGTTTTTCGTTATCTAACGGGAATATTTGAAAATTCATCATAATGCTTTTTGCTTCTATTTTTTCATTAAAAAACCGGAGAAAACAAACACTCAATTTAAAACAAACCAAAACAAACGGAAGGTGACGGAAAGCCAAACGCCAAACGGAAAGTGTGTCAATGTCAGTGATAGATAGCTGACGGAGTTGCTATCCATTTTATGCAAAAATCTTAAAAAAGCAATAAAAATATTTTAAACGGAGATTCCAATTGTTTAAAATAAATAAAAGTAGAAAAAACGTGATCTAAACAAAATCACGTACTTGAAATAATTGATATTGTTTTTATATTGACCAGCCCGTCGTTCCTTTACACGTATTTGTAAAGGAGGAATGGCGTGATGAAAAGTAGTCAACACAACGCATCTTTTAGTTTGATTTTATTATTCCGGTTTCGTCTAAACGTTATCTTTCGTCTAATTGTCTAAAAAAATAAGTTATTAATTTAGGGTGTAATGTCATTATTAGACGCTACAAGTTGCTACTGGGCCCAAAAAAAAATGTCTCCTTTGTAAATAATAGTGGGAAAAACATAAATAAACAGCCTAGAGCGTCACCTATAACGATATATTTCGGATAGGCTTAAGTATCTGTAACACTATCTTTAATTACAATGTTTTCCTTAGACAGGAAAGTGACCCTACCAAAACAAAAAGGGACATTTGATGACACAGTAACATAATAAATGTGTAGGGACAGGGTAAACCTCTCACTAATAGGGTTAAATAAACATTTCTGCTGATTAATTGCGTAAAGAAGAGTATATATATAATGTTTAACATTATACTTACGCTTGACACAAGAATTTGTAGTAGGTAAATGAACTACTAAATAGGGCCTTTTATTTGGGACTTATTAATAAAAGCTAAAGTAGCGCATCCTAAAACAAACCATGACGGAAGAGTTTTAAGGCTGTACGTATAAACTTTATTTATCAAGAATACGATCTCCATAACCCATAAACTTATGAATGCGCCCCCATTTCTAAGTACAAAACCCTATAAAATGTTATTGCTTGAAGCCCTTTGCCCTTACATCGCTATTGAAGCAAAAGCAAACACTCTCCTTCCTCTTTAATCTAAACTAATAGAAGTAATCAGGCCCACGGGTCGGACAAATATTTAGTGTTTGGGCCCAGAAGCGGTCATTAATACCAACCAAGAATCTCCGTAGCGGTATGTTGCAGGTCTCATCAAATACACCTGTGTTTACATTGAATTTACCAGGAGCTCTATTTTTGAATTACTCGCTTCAAGATGGCGAGTGAACTTCGTTCGAAAACGAGTTATTTTTGTTGACTTGTAACAAACCGGTTGGGGACCGTGGCACACGCCGGCGTGTGGTGTCAAATTTGACACATTCTGACCCGATAGGCCCAACCACACGCCGGCGGGTGGTCTCGCCTATGGAGTGTTTCAAACTCGTACTGTGGCGGTATTATTGATCAGATCTTAGCTATGTTGACTTTTTTGAATAGATGAGACCAAATCCAACAACTGTAAGGAATATGGCACTTGGCAACAATAGTGACCATGGACTGTTAGGGGCTTGATACTTGACTCTCGAAATTTCGAGTGATGATACTTGAAAATAAACGTTCTACACATGTGTGTTTCTGTTTGTGAATTGAGTGTTTGGTGTTAGTAGACGATTTCGGATGAAAGATTATTTAGATTATGTCTTTATTTTAGTACTTACGACAACAATAACAAATGTTGACGCTATGGGCGGGTAGTTATTTTATTATGACCCATTATAAAATAACTACCCGCATTAAATTTTAATTTGTTTTGACACAAGTATAGGCATAACATTCAGTCACAATACCCTCTTTACAGAATTGTAATCGGTTGTCCTTCCAAGAAGTTACGTGTGATTACGTAAGTGTAATCCGACACCGCGCGTGCGTGTGACGTCACGTGACACTTGACGTCACACACACCATGATTAATAGCTTATTTTTTTACCGAGTCTTGACCAGTAATCTTCGAACATTAATCGCCATCTTGATGCGAGTGATTCAAAAATAGAGCTCCAGATGATCAAGGGTAAATATAACGTCAACGCATACATTTTTTACACGCTCAGATATCATACGTATAAATGAAAGGGTAATAAGGTTTGTTGATTGAACAAACATGGAAATTGAAAATGTGTATTATTTTCTGGACTGCAAAAAGTTGAAGTACGTTAAACGACTGGTAATATAAATTCGTATTTGCCTCTCGTGTGTACTAATTGCTCGATGTTAGTAAAGGCTTAATACTAGGCAAATCCGACTAAAATACACTTAATAAATAAACGGTATAATGTATTTATATAATCATACGATACACTTTACACTACAATTTACGCATGTTATTTTTTATTTTTAAGGTACTTGATATAAAGATTAGCACAGGGTGTCATCCTGATTTAAAATTTACTTTAAAACGCCGTGTGAGCGGTAAATGAGTCTCTCCCTTCTACATACCACGAATTCAATCCCTAACTTTATTAGTGGGATTTCATTGATCGGATTACAAAAGCGTAATTAGTCTACTTTGAGGCTCAGGATAAGCCTTTTTAGCACACATCAGCAACGGTTTAATTTAAGGAATAACATACTTGGTTAATTATACTTTATAAACATACGTATAACTTCAAAGAAGTGTTTAGAGTATGAGACCCCTTCCGCTCGCATGAATGTCCTACTTACGCTGGTTTTGAACTAATTTAAGACTTCGAAACGGGAATTGCGACCGTAACTTTATTTACAATTTCTCAAAGCAACTCCGTGATACGACTGCAGCGAACTTTGTGTATCCAACATAATTCGTGTTATTAAAAAGACAATTTGTTCTTCGGAATAAAGTCTCGCAGAATTGTTCCCCTTCGACTGTAATTGAATAAGATTCTCTTGCAGAAATGTGTTATTTGTTTTGCGTTTACATTTCGTTTTTCCTTCAAGTGGGATGCAATTGAGTTTTTATTTTTATATTTGAAACTTTTGTAGGTACTGCTCTCAGTAGCCGAAACAGGGCAAAATTTGTTTGTTTTAGTATTAAAAAACATTCAGTGAATTTTATATGCAGTTGTTCGTCCATTTTTTTCCAAAACTTTTCCTATAAACATAAGAACTATTAAAACCATACAAAAACATCAACTTATTTTTCTTCTTACACTAAAGAAAGTCCTGTTAGTTACATCACTTATAACTCGAGAACGGGTGGACCGATTTTCGTGATTTTCACTCACACACACAATAATAAATAGTATTTATTTATTACTAGTGCTCTCTGGGGATTTGTCCCGAATATTTATTTGACTTAGTACTAATTTAAAACTTAGTACTACGCATAGCAAAACTCAGTCGTGTGGAAAGGGGTTGACCCAAAGTGGAGACAAACAGGCGATGTACATTATAAATAAGCAACAAGTTTTAAATACCCGAACAGGTAAGTAGGCAGCCGTTGCCCGCAATCAATAACCAGCTGGCGCAGATGGCGGATAATCTGACAAAAAATTCAATCTTCGCCTTGGTCCAACCAAGCCTCGGAGGCGCCAATTTCACGTATTGTTGGATCTGCATCAACGAGCACGCTGCGAACGTCTGAAGAGCCATTGACGATTCTATTTTCGATTTGCCTATTCACTTTTTTCAGGACCACAGATTTTTGGGACTTGGGAATTGCTTTAAGTAGTACCTACAATAAATATTTGCAAAATAGAAGATATTTTCGTTTTGATACGAGTGAAATATAGTGCCATATAAAAGCAAAGAATTAATATCGATCGATCTAGTGCATAGATGCTTGATGTTTTTGAAAAATATGAGAAACAATTTAGTAAATCCATAATAGAACCCTCAGAGATAGGTAACACGTGCATTTCTACTTTGTGAAATATTTTCAGGCATTTGATCTAAAACTTCAACGGAGAATATTAAATCACGTTATTGCATTCACTCTCGGGCTTTTGTGAAATACTTCCGATCTTTGGAGATTTGATAAATTTAGTATAACGAGCGCAATGTAAAACGTTCACTAAGAACGCCTTAAGAAAAAATAATATTTCACCCAAAAAAGAGAGAGCAGAATGGAATTACTCGGGGCCATAACACGAAATTTCATTTAGGTCCCGAGTCGTTAGAGATGAACCTTGATTCGGTAAAAAGAAACAGAATTGCTTTTCTTCGGAGTGATAAACGAGACCAGCGACATGAAAACTGTTAAGCTCGAGTCGGAATACGCGAAAATGCTATAGAATCTGAAAATACTTCAGATAGGTACAGAAATTGATATCAATTTGCCACCAAAACAAAGTCCGTAGGAGGAAGCTCCCTCAATAAATTGCAAATTACTCGTATGTCATCAATATGGCTCTATCTTTTCAAGACATTTTGCTAACCATTGATAAAATTGTTAACTTCTCGAATGTAAAATATGCAAGTTAATTCAGGTGTGAAATAGATGGTTTGGTACTGAATATTGAACATAACTATTCAGTGACTTCGAGGCTTTAATAGATCAAAGGGATTTTCAATTACTATAACGCCTTGAGGGCTACTATTTAATGCTCCAGCCGACGAAAGGATCAGGCTAAATAATATGTACTCACCTGCCAACTTTATAGATGAACCAGCCATTTATTAACCCTACCACTTCTATTTAGTCACACAAAAGGGACCCAACCAAGTCTCTAGTCCATTCGAATGTCAACCCTCGTCTAAATTCTAAGTTAGAATACTTAACATCTACATATCTGGCTTGACGTAGCCACATAAATAAGACGCTTATTCATGAGATTCCAGGTTCCTGGTTCGACATTGAAAGTGATTTTTATGGCCGAAACCTAAACTTAGCTCTGTGGCTTGGTAAGTTGAGTACCTTTAGTAATTTACATTGAGGGTCTATCTTAGTGGTAGTTTTGTATATGAGTATAAAAGTATAATATAAAAAACTTGGACGAAAAAGGGAGTATAAAAAACTTGGAAGAATTTTTGCACGGTTAATTAGTACTTCTCTATTTCGGCATTGGTTTAAAATAGCGAGCTACAGCCTCAATAAAGTAAAAACTCTTGCTTACTCTGATAAATGTTCAATACCATTTACTGGGTGAAAAGGCAACTTTTTGCCAGTAAAGGAAATATCCCTCTATTAGCCAATACAACCACGTGCCAAGATGAGCAGTGAACCAACGGCAGCGCACACATTTACCGACGTAAACGTGATTTGAAAGTGAAATAGCGGTCACTGAGGTACATTGTACTTGCACACAGGGCCTTATTTACTGTGTTTTATATGTGTTTTAGTCATATCGGGAGTGTCGGCACATCTGCATAGTGCAGAGTGAAAATTAAAATAATGGGTAGAAATGGCTCTGTCAACTTAAAAAAAATACAGCCATAGAATAATGATCCAACCCAAAATTACCTGCCCCAGTAAACTGTATGTACGTTTTAATAAGCATACATATTATAACTTACGAAATTGAATTCAACCAGGAGGGAAAAGGTTTTATTTGCATTGCAGGTGCGACCAGTTTCATTACAATCGGCCCGCCCGTTTTCATGTCATCTTTGACTACGGTTCCTAACAATTTAATAGCTGCCTAATTTAGTACCTACTGAAAGTGTACTCACTGAGTTTGAGTGTTTCTGAATTAAGCTACAACTTACAAGGATATTTCATTCAAGTATCAAGTTCAAGACCGCTTAGGGCTGTTTTTTTGATTGATAGTCAATTTAATCAATGCGCAATGGTTAAAAAGCGGTACCAATGATTGAATAATTACGATTGTTCGTGTGTTAAACAAATGTTACCTTAACTAACTGTCAGAACGGCTATTTTTGGCTCTTTGCAGACGCTTTAAATTAGTTAGCCTCTAATTTCTTGTATAAAAGTACGTAGGTACAGGGGAAGCCCTGTATAATTTTTGTTTTTTTAAAGCAAATTAAAGACAATTCATTACGTAAGGAAAAATCTGTGCATTATCAAGGTGTTTTTATTTAAGTCTCTGATTTATTGCAGAGGATAAACACTTTTAAACTTTCGCGTTGCATTATATGCGATTGGTGAAACCCGATCGAAACGTCAGGCAAAAACATAAGGTAATTATGTTTATCGCGATCGCGTTAATCCCCGTGTGTCTGTGTATTTATATTGCAGAGGATTATTTAAAACAAATTAAACCATATCAAGGGTAACAAAAGTACCACGACCGCATTTAACTATTATTAAATACGTCAATGTATAATTAATCCATTTTTAATTGCGACCGAGCCCGTCCAAGTAGACACCAACACAAAAGCGCAGACATAATCCTCTGTTTTTGTGCCATTCACACTTTACTTCCCTATTTGTCAGCTTACATTCCCTGTAGAACACGATTTAATCAAACGCCCGTAAACTACGTATATGTTATATAAATAAAATATATTAACCATTATAAGCCCATTACAAAAAGCCAAGGGTCATTGTTTAACACGTTCCGGGACACTACTCCAGACACAATAGATGTTTTATTGTATTTACGCCTGTAGGCGGGCACTGTCCCGGAACGTGTTAAATCGACTTAATTAATTTATCTACGAGGCCTGAACGCTTATATGCACCTCATAAACGTATAAAAACTCGCGACATGGTTGATTAATTCAAAATGCTTATGTACTAACATGACAGCCTGCATCAAGAGGATGTCCTCTTTTACTCCCACTAGCTAAAACTAAAGATTTGGTCGATGTTAGGCATAGGGAGGACATAAAGCAATCAAGTATTGTGATTACTTTTATATGTGTAATCTCTATTGAAAAAATAAAAAACAGGAATTAGTTTTGGGACTCGTGATTGCATCAGATTATTTTTGTTTGTTGTTAATAGTAGTAAAATTCCAACAACACACACACACACACAAAAGCTGTTATTTTAATGAAATTGATTAGATTTTTTTGCGGGAAATATTTATTTACTAGCTGTGCCCGCGACTTCGTTCGCGTGGAATAGTGACTTTGGGTAGTTTTTAATTATTTAGGCTTATGATTTTACAAATAAGATACTTAAGTATGTACTTATAAGTACGCAAGATATAAAGTATTTATATAAGTTAATTAAAGTAAATATTAGTACTCACTTATCATTAAAATTGGCCATTGTTAGCAATGAATTGTAAAAGTTTAGGTTTTATATAAAAAAACATAATAAGTATTTAAGAAAATAGTGAGACTTCGTCTAAGACAACCATGGCTCAACTATACTTCTTCCGCCTCCAAGCTTTGCACCCATCTTCAAGTCACCCTGGCCCTGTATTACTTAACTAAAACTAAAGGGCGATATAGAATGCTTAGTAAGCTTTATTAAACTTATTTTGAAACAAAATCAGTATATTTATTATTACAACAATAAGAAGCAAGTAGTACATCAAAGGTGATCAATTATTATTACCATACCAATTATTTGGACGTTCACAATCTGTATTTTGATTAAGAGTTCCTTTGTCTGATAGGATTATATGGTTACTTTACTTTTTAACTACTAAGTACTTTGCCACAAAAAAAAACTACTAATTTACTAACATTTTACTTTGTTGTGTGGAAAGAATTGATCTAAATATATATTTTGGCAAACAAGTACCATAAAGTAAAGTACCAAAATTTCATTTAATTTATACAAACCAATATGGAGGAAACACTACACATTGAATTAAAACACTTTACAGATTCATATCCCACACATTTATTTAAAATGAATTAGAGGGCCTGACGTTTCTAATTATTATCAGCATCCGTGGTCACAGGTAGACCAAGAAACTACCATCGCTCATTAATATCTATTGACGTTCCTAACCACACAGAAAAAGCTTATTGTGTCTTGACATCTTGCAGTATGAGATGTTGCTTAGGTTGGTCTAAACATAATTATAAAGTGGTTCTTTGTTACATAAATAAATATAAATAAATCAGCTATTTGTATTCTTTAATCTGTATGCCTATACTAATTGTTGATTCACTGATGTAGAAGATGCCACAGTCACATTCCTGTCTGTACTCCCCTGCATCTTGGAGAGGTATGTGATGTGTGTGCAGTGTGTGACACTTGAAAGGTGGTAAAAATTGGTTAATCTTCTTGTTCAATTGTAGCGGGTTTGGCACGGGGTATGCAACAACCTTCCTTACATGTTGACAATGTTTTGGTTACCATTGCTGCCCCTTGTTCTCTGAAACAAAGTTTTTGTCGTGATAGCTATGTATTGGTGGCATTTCTAAAGACTGTGAGGCTAAGGATAAGAAATATTGTTTATTGTCTGCGTCAATTTCTGAATTATCTGAATATGAACTGTATGAGAGTAGATTTTCCAAATTCAACTGGAAGAAACTCTTCAATTCTTTCTCTGGAAGAAGAGCTTCACTTCTTATTAATTATTCTGCAATCCTACCAGTTGAATTTTTTGATGATTAGAGTTTAGATGAATAAGAAAAGCAGTAGGTAACATACTGGTGGGTAAAACTGTAAAAGTGATATCTACATACCGGTAATAAAACATTGGTGTTACATTATACAGGTGATAGTAAGCAACAACAGGTGATACTGGAGAGACCATTGCAACACATCAGTGTCTTATATCACTTGTGGCTTAATCCTTCACATGTGGCGTTGTTGCTCCTCCTATTATTTACACAGGCAATTTTCCATAATTTCCATGCTTTCAATCACAGATGAATATTCACTTTGTTTTATTTTGATAGATTGAATGACTTGACATTTGTTTGACAATGACTTTAGACATCAGTTTTTTGTATCTGTCAGTATCTGTGTACAATGGTATAAGGTTGAAAAAGTGACACTTGGCGCGTTTCGTTCTACTGAAGTTTGTTTTTAATATTTTTTTACATCGCACGGAAACTTTTATTTACAGGCATTGTAAGTATCCTAAATGTTGCTCGATGGTTTAAGCTACCACTGTTCAAAATTTCATTTAAATTGGTCCAGTCGTTTCGGAGTTTATCGCGAGCAAACAGACAGACAAACAGAGAAATAAGAAATTCGAAAAAAATCTAGATTACTGCTATTGCACTTCTTACATCCCCCTGACTCGGTTTTAAGCATTTTCTTTTATTGTACAGAAATTCGACCTCTACAATTTTATTATATGTATAGATGTATAGATTACAAAAACAATTGAATGTGAAACTATTCACGTTCAGGATAAACTTACTATACGTATAGTCATATACCTAGGTTTACTTTACTTAAATGCCGCCATTATTGTAAAGATTACATTAATTACTAGATCACTTAAGGGGCAATTACCAAATTGCTTTCTTAAATGAGATAATTAACCCTTTCATACTTCTAAGTACGAAACACAATTTCACTCGACTTTAATAAATAGAATATGGGCTGGGCCAGTACTTTCAATCTTTTTTTTTTAATAAAAAGGAACATTGATATCTCCATAGATATTTCAATGTGTGCGTAGCATGAATGTTGAATTGTATTGCCCCATCGCCAGAGAATAATTGTAGCATATTTTTCACTCGCGTTGACCAAAGTGCTGTTACAAAGGTTTGCAAATATATTTTTAGCACGCAAAAATTCTGTACGCTTTTAAAACAGAATCACTTTTCAAGTAGTAGATTCCTGTAGTAAGCAAACTGCCAACTTGCAAAATTAAATGCATATTTTCGAAATAGGAATGTAGTAGCGCTACTAAGTTTTTATTTTTGCTTTATGTGTAGTTCTTGGAATTTTCACTACGAACGTTCGTAGACGTAGATTTAAATTTTATATATTTTGAATGCTAAATAATCTAGGTGAATTATTGGTCAAAGTCCAGCAATTTATGTATCAGCTTGGAAATCTATAACCGTAATTATACCTGCCGGCATTTTAGCCTCAAACTTGGATTGGGATCACCGACGTGGATAATCGAGGGCATAGCCGTGGCTACATGGATAATACATTGATTATTTAAATACGATATTCATCTCGCCAAACAGAATTAATGAGGTCGAAATATTATTCTGCTCTATCCTCTCGTTAGAGGAAATAGAAGCGAGTTCGTAGTCCGTCTGGTCGAAATGCTCGAAAGTCGCCTTAATAGTATCACGTATATGTAATACTCTGTAATTGCCCGGTTGGCCGTTACTTTTTATTGCTCTTGTTAGTTTTGGTAATTACTTTCCTGCTCTATGATGGCTCTGATTGCTCTTTTGCTGTCCGAGCTCTATTATCGAGGATGATTAATAACAATCATAATCTATTGCTTTTAAATAATAATCCTTAAAAAATATGAAAATTGTATTTATAAAAAAAACTTACAAATCACATGATCTATACAATGTAACAAAGTCAAGTAGTGAGTGATAATATCTTTTTTCTATCTTTTTTTTAAGTCTACTACACGCTTCTCGTTACCGCAAACAATGCATCCTTTTATTCAAATCTAATTTGTAGTAGAGTTAAATTTTTACTGAAACCCCTTTAATTTGCATACAGGCAGATACAAAATTTTGTATCATTTTGATACAAAAATTATACACTGCCCGCTCACTGTAATTTTTAATGAAGTTTTAGTGGATTGTTAGCTATATAAAAACAAACCACCAACTAGTCTGGCACCGTGATATTTGGAATATAAAAATTATAAGTAACAAAAAACATACAACAATATAAAAAATATATAGAAAACTATATCTGGTATACCACCCCGGAATAACGTGTCAAAAAGCAAACATTCCACTTCGACATTTGAGCTTCGTTTCATTTCGTTTCATGCATTTGATTTCTATACTTTGCCACTGACACTAGCGTATCGCGTTTCAAACAGTTCGATTTTCCGCTCCAGCGTTACGTTCATGCTGTGGAAACGGTTCCATTTTCGAAAACTCACCAACAATAGTCACTCAGAAATCTAATATTAGCTTACGCAAATAGTACTGTCTCATTCTAGGAGTATATCTAAACAGAGAGTATTTGTACTGTACAAGCACTCGAGGAGCGCGTCAATTCAATTTAATTTAATTTAATATGTTAGTGTTTTCTTTGCGCAGCGTTCATCTGCAGACCTTAAGCCTTAAGGGCTCGTTCGCGGAGGAGTCTCTTTCGCATTCCTGAACAAACACGTTTACGTTGAAACGTCACCCTCTTTATACGCATGTAGGGCATAGGCTTAACTGAATGCAGAAAATGAATACCTATTTATTTTGTTTTTATGACACCGGCAAAGAATTGCTGTTCTTGTAGCAGTCATACCTAAAACATTAGTACTGTTTTATCTGATACTTATATAAAACTTTTAATATCAGTCATGATTTCTTCTTAGAATCAATCTAAATTTTCTACCAGCATAAAAAAAACACTACACTAGCCTCGGGAAACTTAATTGTTTGTTCAAAGAGTAAAATATAATATTAAAAAGAAAATATTTTACCTACACCTCAAAGATTACACTTTATTCCAATATTGGTCGTAGTAGAGCAATTGTTTTTATATTGGTTTATTAAAAATTGCAACTTTTAAGTAATCAGTTTTAATCTGATTGAAATTCACTTGAATAAGCAAATTTTTAGTCAGATCACGTTATAAATTGATTAAATTCTGCAGATGCTGTATAGTATATAAATTAGTTTTTAAAGTTAGTTTTAAAGTATCGGCTTTCTGTTTTTATTTAAGAAGTCTTTTGTATTGTGTGCACGTTGGTAACTTATCTCTAACATATTTAAAAATGATTAGGTAGGTACACCCTACGCTTAAAAGCTTTTTCTTTATGATGATATTTATACACATAAATCACGTTTCCATTTCATTTAACATAGGTTGGTTGGTTGTGCCTGAATATTAGGAGCATATTAATACAGAAAAACTGTGACAAGACGCAGTCGTATTGAAGCACGAAATGTATTGCGCACCTTTATAGTTTCTGCTTAACACGTTCCGGGACAGTGCCCGCCTACAGGCGTGAAAACAATAAAACATCTATTGTGTCTGGAGTAGTGTCCCGGAACGTGTTAACCCGACGGTTGACTAGTAAAGAATACTTTAAGCATTTAGACCGCCATTTGTATCTGCTTTTGTCTGCTCAATAAAACAATAAATTCATGAATATATTACTAAGTTCCGCCGCACGTCGAACCGTAGTCGAACCTTACAACTCCGATAGCGCGTAACACGAGGCATACCCCAGTAAAGCCCAATAAAACGTTATTTACTTAATTCATACAATCTCCAGTGTTTAATTAAATGCGTTTTTCAAAGCGGATCGTGACACTAAAAGGCTGTAATTACGTTTAAGGGATACGCCAATTTGTTTTCTGATTTAAGCGCTCTTAGTCCCCACTTAGCATTTAAATAGATAGCTATTTTCTAAGAAACAAAGGTGCTCTTTAAAATAGTCATTATATTAGTTTAGCTGTATCAATTTACCGTTACGCGTGGAACATATTTTTAGGAAAAAAAAAATATTAAATACTTACCCTTTATTAAATGACTAGCTTTTGCCCGCGACTTCGTCCGCGTGGAATAGTGACTTCTTTCTCCCGTTTTTTACACATTTACCACTATATCTTTGCTCCTATTGGTCGTAGCGTGATGTTATATAGCCTATAGCCTTCCTCGATAAGTGGACTATCCAACACAAAAAGAATTATTCAATTCGAACCAGTAGTTTCGGAGATTAGCGCGTTCAAACAAACAAACAAACAAACAAACAAACAAACAAATAAACTCTTCAGCTTTATAATACTAGTATAGATTTCACTTCACTTTTGTACTGCAAGAAGATTCCAATTAATAGGTAGCCAAGAGCTACTTTCTGCTCAAAGTAAAATTTGCATTCAAAGCAATGAAACGGCTCATTTCAAGTTTTAAACTTGGAAATTTCAGCTGGAATGCCTCTTTAGAACGAGAATAGCAAATCGGGGAATATAATTCACAGTTATTGAGTTCAATGGTGTCTGCGAAAGAGCACGATAAGATGATAGCTAGCGAGAATGGGCGATGCATATAAAATGGCGATGATGCTACTCGAATAGTATTGCATAGCTAGAAAGTTTGAAGACATCATTTCGAATGTGAATAACATAAAGTCTATATACCTAGCTAGTCTATATGTTTTAATGCGTAGAGGTCGTTTTTCTTGTTTGAGTACCTTTTTGTTATATTTACACGGTTTATTGACAATGGCGCAGCTGTTAGAGGTTCGCATTTTAAAGCGACGGCTGCGCCAGAGCCCGACCCGGGGATCGAACCCGGGACCCCTTAAATATGTACCTGGGTTTTCCTATTTAGAAATTCATAGTTTCATTCATAGTAGCCCAGAGTTTGGAAGTTAGCGGTGTTTTACCCCCGTGCCGCGGAAACCACGTTATGCCGTTGTTCCTGCGCCGGATCTCTCGCCGGTCGTGTCAGATTGCTGTCCCATCGGACTATGAGAGTGAAAGGAATAGAGAGTGCACCTGTGTTTGCGCACACACTTGTGCACTATAATATGTAGCACGCAGTCGGTTTGTGTTTGTGACTGGCCATCGTAGTCGAAATCGGTTAGGGGGACTATTCTTATGTCATTTCGTGTTAAAAAATTGGCCTTGTTTTATGAAAGGTAATATTAAAGGTAATTAAGTAGGAACATAATAGCTTTACACAAGGTGGATAATTATGTAACTGTTAACACAATAGTCGCTAACGAACACCTAGGTACGTAGGTAATATACTCGAACACCTTCTATCCAATTATTCTGATCCAATTTACATGAACCTAAGTAGATAAAACGTGGCATAACCATATTACGTCATACTTACAAGGTTTCTGTGACCTGAATAATGAGAAACTAGAGGATGTGCTACGAAGACATGTTCATAATACAATCATCTACCGATCCAATATTACCTATATTGGCACTCAGGTTTCCCTTCAAAACGCATAAATCTTTCGCCTTTTTTTTACCTATATTGGCAACAAATTCTACAAGCAAAACCATTTTTTCCCTGCCTATGATTTTATCAACCTTAAAATATATGGTTATTTCCATATAACTTATAGTTCAATAACTACTATTACTAGCGTATGGAACTGACACCACGAACTTTTGTGCTCTATGAATTGACGACACAGTCATCAACTCATACAGTGCGACAAGGATCTTCTGGCCAACGGATGACATTGTCAGGGGGGCGCTTTTTTTTTTTTTTTTTTTTTGTATTCGTAGCCTGGAATTGTCCATTGGCCGCAGTCAGTTTTAAAGTTCACTTTACAGTTTCACTCTTCATAAAAATTCCACTGAATTTGTTATATACTTGAATATGCAGTTATAAGTTTTCAGGTTTCCAAGTAATTCTTGAATGTGGCGGGATATACAGTTACACTCTGATTTTTCTATAATCTGGCTTAATTCAGCTGCCAGTGCAAGCCTCTGAAGTCCAAATTCAGGGCAAGCCATTATCAAATGATGTAGGTCTGCATTCTCTTTGTTGCAAAAGTTGCATGTACTGCTTCTGGTGATGTTCATGCGATGCAGATGCGCCGGTGTTCTACAATCACCAAATCTAAGTCGATTCATGGTAGTGATAAATCTCCGACTTATGTATTCCGTTTTGTAATACCATGGTTTTACCGGAAAATCTTTCTGAATTCCTGCATACCATCTGCCTTTGTCTTGAGCACAAATAGTCCAGTAATCTTTCCATAACTCTTTGCAACTCTCTTTCATTCGGGTGTGGAAATCCGTAAATGGAACTTTCAAAGTCTCGGTATGGTCTTCATTCGGATCAGAATTGGCTACTTGATCTACAATTTCATTTCCTGGGATACCTCGATGAGATGGAATCCACTTAAATACTATTGGCTTATTCAGCTCTCTTACAAATTCTCTTATCAGATAAACTATATAATTGGTTTTAAAGTGAATGCTATTATTATTTAAACTCATAAGAACACTTTTTGAGTCAGACAAAATCATAAATTCATTAAAGTCATTATTACTATCAATATTTACATTTTTAATATAAACTAATGCTTGAAGAATGGCATAAGCTTCTGCAGTAAATATGCTACATTCCGAATTTATTTTAACACATTTGGAATATTTAATTTGAGGATCATAAATGCAGATCTTACTTCATTATTGGATTTAGAGCCATCAGTATATAATTTGTAAATATTATTCTTATTACTCATGAATTCGAAGAACTCTTCTTTACTCTCAACTTTGCTATCATCTACTTGTAATTTATTAATGAGTGAGGCATATTTACTGGTGAATATAGGCCATAAATTACATCTATACATATTACTACTAATGTTATCAACATGAGAAATAATTCTCAACATAACAGGAGAGTCACCATTAACAATATCAGTAGCAGCAACATAAGGTGAATTTTGCAGTTTATTTTTTAGCACTCTAGGTACTACTGGATCATTTCTCGCTAGTATTTTGGAACAAAATTTTTCAGCTAAGTAAAGCCTTCTCAGTGTCAATGGTTCTATGCAAGTTTCTACTTCCATAGAATTAATAGGGGTAGTTCGCATTGCCCCACTTATTATCCGTAAAGCTATGTTTTGTATAACATCATTTTTTTAATACAGTACTATTTGCATTTATAGCTAAACAGCTATAATCAAAATGACTACGGACTAAACTTTTATATATCATGCTTAGTATTTTAGGGTCAGAACCCCAAGATATTCCTACAAGTGATCTCATTATATTTATACCCTTCATAGCGTTACGACTTATGTAATCAATGTGAGTATTGAACTTAAGTTTTACATCAACAATGACACGAAGAAACTTTTTTTCCGTTTGTTGTGGTATTACTTCATCATCATATACAATATTTACAGGACTGCTGTCACCAAATACTAAAACTGAACTTTTACTAGGATTAATACTTAACTTGAGCTTATTTTTATAAAAACTATTGAGATTTTGCAAAGCCATATTTACATTTTTACAGGCAATATTTACATGTTTATTTACACTATATATTACAATGTCATCCGCAAATTGCAGAATATTTACATTTTCTCCTGTTATGACATATCTTTCAATTTGTGAAGTATACAAATTGTACATTAAAGGAGCTAAAGGGGAACCCTGCATCAAGCCCTTGTTAACAGTTTTAGGACCATGTAATTGATTTCTTTTTACATATAAAATTCTTTCAGTGCAAAAATTGTACAGCCATTTTATTAGTTTGCCAGGTAGTCCTACTTCTTGTAGCACGCGAGCTAATTGCTTAAGGTCTACATTATCATATGCACCCTGGACATCAAGGAATACACAAACACCAACAGATTTAGACAGTAAACATTTCTTCATGTCTTCAATAAATAATACAAAACTTTCAGTACAACCTTTCCCTTTTCGAAAACCAAATTGATAGTTTGGTAATAACTGCTGATTTTCGACAAAGTAGTCTAATCTTAACTTTATCATTTGTTCAAATAATTTGCCTAGACAGGATGACAATGAAATAAGTCTATACGAGTTAAAATAATTTACAGGCTTATCTGGTTTTAGGATTGGAATAACACATTGTGTTTTCCATTGTTCAGGAATTGTTTGTGCTACCCAGAGGGCATTAAAAACCTTAAGTAAAACCATTTTGGCTACTGGATGTAAGTTTTGCAACATTAGATATGGATAATTATCAAGACCTGGGGTTGTGTTCTTCCTTGATTTCAGAGCCAAATCTAATTCATCAATATTAAATTCATTTAGCAAAAATGCATTATTGTCGTCTATGTTATCGCTATCACTAATTATATTAACATCAAAATCATCAGAACTGTCATTAGAAGTTGTTAGCTTATTTATAAAATCATCGATCCACTCATCATTTCTATATACATTTTTACATGAATTGATTCTTTTGAATCTACGCATATAATTCCATACTACAGCTACAGGAGTTTGCCTGTTGAATAAAGCACACAATTTTTGCCAACTGTTTCGTTTGGATTCACTTATTATTCGTTTTTTAATAGCATCTTTTCTTTTGTATTCAATATACGATTCAATAGTAAGGCAGTTTCTATACTTATTTAAAGCTGACTTGGAATCCTTAACTGCTTTGTCGCAGTCTTCGTTCCACCACGGAGCTGGAGTCTTGGTGGATTTACTAGCCCTAAGCTACTAATTTTCTTTACCGGTACACACTCATCCCTAAGTTGATTAAGAACTTCACAAAAAGAATTGTAATAATCTATTGGGTTATCTACAAAATTACAACTTTTAATTAATATTTCAGATCGCCTATAATATTCTTTCCAATCTGCTTTATGAAAAATATATTTTTTGTCAACGTCAGTCTTATAAGTTACTGGAGATGTAATAATATCTAAAAAGATGGGATAGTGGTAACTACCTAATGGATCATCACCAACCCTCCAGTTACATAGTGGTGCGAGAACCGGACTTACACATGTAACATCAATGGCTGACTGTTTAACATTTGGTCTCCCAACAGTGGTCATTTCACCTGTATTTAAAATGCATAAATTTTTATCATCAATTATTTCTAAAAGTTCTCTACCCCTGGATTGAGTACTACTACAACCAAAAACAACATGGTGAGCATTTAAATCTCCTGACACTACACAGGGCTTAGGTAAGTCATTTATAATTTTTTTGAGTTTACTTAATTTGACATTAATTTTATTATTTGTTTCAGATCTTGGAGGGCAATACACACAAAGAAATGAAATAGGACCAGAATCAGTAACTACAGATATAGCAATATTCTGTACATCTTGGTAAAAGGTTGTGGGTATAACAGAATATTTTATTTTATTATTAATCAAAATTCCTACACCACCACGTTCATTTTTGGCATTCTTATAAACAAAGTTATAACCACTTAATGCAAAAGTTTTATTTTCTTTCAACCAAGTTTCATTTAGTAAGCACACATCAATGTTATTTTCCATCAAAATGCTAAATAAAAGAGCTTTTTTACTAGTCAGACTTTCAATGTTGTGATGCATTATCCTCAAGAAGACGATAGATTTTTAATTAATACCTCTTTGATCTGTGCTGACGTTTTAATTTGATTTGAGTTACCTATAGTAACCAATGTTTGCACTAATACTTCAAGTAATTTGGAATTATTTACAATGTTTTTTTATGTTGTCATTTGTTAAATGTGTTTTTGTTTGATCTGTAGTGGACCTGCTTATCTTATTTTTATTGTTTTGTGAGGGTACATTTTGGGTAAATTGTGGACGTTGTTGTGGAAGTGAAGGGAAATCACTATTCTTTACTAAAATAGAAGCAAAAGTTTTATTATTATTGTTCTTATTTTTATGAATTTCCTGTTTCTCAATTTTGACTGGACACAACTTGGAAATTGCAAAGTGATCGCCTTGACAGTTACTACATTTAACTATTTCTGATGTACACTCTTTGTAAATGTGATTTTCGTTACACTTCGAGCAAACCTGTTCATTTCGACAAATCTTTGCAGAATGGTTAAATTTAAGACATTTATAACATTGCATCAAAGGTGGAATATATTTAAAAACTTTATACCTCCAATTGTCCAAATAAATGTACTGAGGGACAACTGTCCCTACAAATGTCACCGATATGGTCGTCAAAGGAACCAATTCATTCTCCTCCTTCTTCATAAAACGTCGAACTGATATGATTTTTGCGTCTGCTGTAAGCTTCTGGAACAAGTCTTTGTTAGATGTCTCTTTTGGAATGTAACGAACCACACCAATTGTCTCTACGGACGAGGCAGGAATGTATGCTTTCATGGAATTCTCTTCTAGGCAACTATGGTTTAAAAAGTCATTGGCCGCTGAGGCTTGTTTGAACACCAAAACTATTTTATTTGCCTTCAATCGCCTACTTTCATAAACTCCTTTAACGTGTTTAAAGATTTTCGTTAGAAGTAATGGATTTTTGTTACCAATTTTGTCTTCATGCCGCAGTCCTACAACATATACAGGGAACTCACCACTGGTCGTACTATCAGGGTAAGTGCGTTTGTACCCTGGCTTACTATATGTTTTGTGCGGTGAGTCTGTTTGCTCCTCAGTCACCTTCATTGTTTCGGTTTGTACCATTTTCCTCTTTTTCTTGGGCATTGTCTCAGAGTCATCCGAGACTGCTGAAAATCCTAAGAAATTACAGTCGTCGTCGTCATCCGACGACATTTCAGAAAAATCTCCGCCAGTTTTTAAATAGAAATAGTAACTTTTCAAGAAATTTACTAATTAAAATCAATTATTAAAACTTGCGAAAAAATTTCGCGCCTTAATCGTTGAAAAGCCCGCCACGGAATCCCAGGGGGGCGCTTTTTCAATAAGGGTAGCCAGAGCAAGAAAATCTCCTTCGATTGAGGGAGTCTATTATTTATTAGGGTATTTTTATTTATCACCTTTTCTAGCGTTTTTTTTTTTCACTCAACCACGGCAAAGTCAAAGAAAAGATTTCTTGGATGGAAATGTCGTAGAAGGCTTTTTCTACCATAAGAGACATATCAAGTATGTTCCACCGATTTTAGACGCAAAACAACCGTATTATCAATAACAACCATTGAAAATTAAAATTTTATTTAAGGAGTTTAGCTCTACGGTATTTAAAAACAATTATATTAATCTTTACACAGAACACGTACGAAAAGTTCCATATAGAGAAGCTATACCACAAAATTAATATTCCTGTCCAAAAGGGATAATAATTCTATGAGCTATACTAAGCAAAAAATGTGTCGCAATTAAGGCGACAAGATTGTGACGTTTTCCTTGATAACTCAATGATTTTTCTCCGACTAAAATAAGCATAAAGAAATAAAATGGAAAAACAAAGAGTTAAAATTATTGTTTAGTTTCCAAACTTATATAAGTACCAGTTACAAAAGCCTACATTGCTAGACTTGATGTTTCAATAATGAATTCTTGGAGTTCCAAGCTGCGCTAGGTATGAACAGGGTAAGAAGCCGCAATCCTATTCAATGCCTTAATAAAACGGAATCCAGACTGAATGAAGTTTTTAACTGCTCATGCCTCAGGGCTTCCACAACACGCGTAAGCAGAAATTGCCCAATTTCCTCGGATCTTTTATCCATGAATTTCTAAGAATTCGTGACGGCAAATATTTGACAAACAATAAAGCTTTCCCAGCAGTAATTTTGTTTATTCTGTCGTATACCGTTACCAAAAATATATCTGAAAGCCCAAATATCATATATGTAGAGGTGCTATGTTCCCCAATTTTATGTACCTATAATTCGCCTATAGCATACATAATACGTAAAATCATGAAAATTATGCTGTAATACATCATTGACTTGTACTACGACATACTAAAATACCGCTTCTTATGAACCAATAATTTCTTTACCCAAAGGTTGTCTGCAAGAAATCGCTTATAGCGATAAGACCGCCTAATTTGTTGTACATTATTTTTCCCTTTAAACAAATTTGTACGTAATTGACCTTAGTGATGTTGAACAAAGACTTATTTTATCTTAGACTAGCGGCCCGCCAGCGACTTCGTACGCGCGCAATAGTTTTACTCCGTTCCCATAGATCGTAGCGAAAATATTTATAAGCCGATACGTATAAAACTATTCCTATAGCCTTCCCCGATAAATTAGCTATCTAACAATGTACGTAACATATTTTATAACCGGACCAATAGTTCCTGAGATTAACGCGTTCAAACAAACAAACAAAAACATCCAGTTTTTAAATATATGCGTAGAAATGCGTATAGATAAATGTTATATTTTATGTACACACAACACGTAGCCCGGTCTTTAATCTGGTCAAACTTACACGGGATTAATATAGTTTTATTTTACAACGAAATGGAAATTGTACTTACTACGCCTATCGTCAATCGTACATTTCTTTCGGGTGCTAATTAAAAGACCAGGCTATGCTCTGTGCGCTTACTCAGCATCATGCCACATACAGACTGTGGGAGATGCAAATTCCCTCAAGACTTCTCCCGCTACCTACCTTAAGAGTTTGAACTTGAGCTTTGGTTATGGTCATAGCGAATACTCTACTTTCTTGAATTCAAATCGTGAATTCAAAGGGACAATTCCATGTAGGGATCTACGGCATCATCATTATCAACACCCAAAAGCCTTTCACTGCTAAACATAGGCTCCTACGTAAAGTATGCAGAAAAGTTCCAAATTGGACACCCTTCGACCAGGAGCATCGTAGAATGTCCACCGACAATATGAACAAACGATCTGCAATCTACACTGGACACATACCGATTGATACCTACGCTGTTTAAACACAAAAAAATATTATTTACTATTCTAAGGAATAAAATCTCTTCTCGAGAGCAACATCAATAACAAACATGTGTCAAATATTCTGTCTCAGATATGTCAAATGACTGTCAAAAATGAAATAAAAAATATTTTAATCGTAAGCACTAAAGAGTATTGATATTAAATTCGAAGCAAATCACCCCCATAATAACTTTGCACCCCTTTTTAACCCCCTTTGGAGATGAATTTCAATAAAATACAAAATAAGTCTTCCGTCAATTTTGTAAAAGAATGTGTATGCAAAATTTGAAGTAGATTGGACCAAGGGATCTGGTTGTCCCATACAAACTTTGCACCTCTTTTTGACCCCCTTAAGGGTGGAATTTCTGAAAATCCTTTCTTATCGGATCCCTTCGTCGTACAAAGAACACACCCTCCCAGTTTCAGGTCTCTACAATCAGCGGTTTAGGCTGTGCGTTGATCCATCAGTCAGTCAGTCAGTCAGTCAGTCAGTCAGTCAATCAATAAGTCAGTCGTTCAGGACAAAGCATTTTATTGGTATAGATAATAACTTAGTTTGGATACACAGTTTCTAAAGTTAGAAAAACAGTTTTGATTCCCATTTATTCAGCTTACAGCTACAGGTAGCAGCCCTAAATAGTAGCTTCTGGTATTGAGACGGGAATATTCATAGTGCACTGTGACTTGAAACACAGTCGGAAAGTTAAATGAGATTAATTCTTGAGACTTCCGAGTTGCAACCTCTTTCCACAGTACAGTCGACCGTAAAAAGCTATTACACATTCTATACTTACGTCTGAAGCTGTGAACTAAATAATTAGAGTACGGTCGTCTCAAGAACAAGTTCAAGCTTTGTTTTAGAGTAGTAGGAAGGTTTCTATCAATGTGTAGTATTGGTAAAGCTAGGCAATCCGCAACTAAAACTGTAGCAGAGCGAAGCAATACATAAGTATTCAAATAATTGAATTCACATTATTTGTTTTTAATCTATAATCATGTGCAACCACATAATTAATTCGTTATTTTCTCGTTCGAAGTATATAATAAAGATGGTGCCACCGAAGATAAATTATTTAGTACAAAGAAATGTAAACGTCTCATTGCGCAACGGCCTTACCTCAACTATTAATAAATTAACTTATTATGTATAAAATGAAGTAACACAAAAAGATATAAGTAGTAGCAGTCTTTGTGGTAAACCTCACATGTAGTAGACATCCCACACATACGTGTACAATGTCAGTGCAAGCAATAAGCCTTAGATAGTATGTGGCTAGCCGCTTATGCTCAGGGAATCTTGCTAGCCAGCGAGCAGCGTATAACAAAAACAAAATAGCAGCTTAGTAGCCAGTTTAATTTTGCAGCCCGTTTTTGTAACCAAAAAGGACCGACTCGACAAAAAAGGTAGGGACTGTATTTTATTCCAACATTTCTAATATTTATCCACAAATAAAAGGTTCGTCTCCCAAGTGTAACTCATGTCAATTGTGTGTCGATCGCATGTCTTATTTTTATGAGTTCTTTACTACAAATCCCTGTTGGAATTCTATTTCTTATCTGGCGATTAGATGATACTTTTTAGGATTCTTATTTGATAAAAGAAATGAACGAGTAATATGTGCGATACAGTAAAAGCGACGTAATAAAAACTGAGCGAACAAAATTCATGCAACAAATACTATAATATAATGAACACTAATTGTTAAACTTTACCTGCAAGTTTGTAACATAAAGCGAACTCATTATATTGTGTTCTTCCACAAACTCAAATGTAAGACATTGCTCATAGTGCCTTCACTGCCTTCTCAACTCTAACATCAATGTTAGTTTAGGTCTCTGTTATATTCATACATTATACTCGTACCAAGAGCCATACGGATGGCTATAGCTAAACGTTTCTCGTATGAACCGCTAATGGAATTCAGAAATACTGACCGCATTAATACAAATAACGACACCATTAACTCGTCAAGGATGTGTAAACGAGACACAATAAAAATTCCATTGTTATGCGACTCTCGGCATTCGCTTGATACCTGACTGATTAAAATGCCCCGTAAAATCTCTTTTGTCAGAGAACCGATTAAAAAGGTTAGATAAATCAGATGAAAATACAACGAACCGTCCGATTGGATACGATTATAAAGAGGTTTTTGTTAGCAGCGAAAACAGCTGTGGCATTACATAACTAGCAAGCGGCCGTAATATCGATGCGAGAAAAAAGTTGGGGCGGTAAAGTTTTATATTATTCACCCTTTTATTAAAAGCGTCCATCCACCGGCCTATGTAGAGTGATCTTGTCAGTTATCAGTATCTTACTTGATCCAGGCACTTGCAACATGCTTGCAACCGATTGCTGTGAAAAACTTTTGGGGACCTATGATCAGCATTGAACATCATGCGGTTGAAAATAATGTTGATCATGATACAAATACAAATATAACACATTGTGAGTGTTAAAAAAATAGTCTAAACCGTTGATCATGATGTCTTTACAAATACTTCAAATGAAGGAGCGTTCATGGTGGATATATGCGTGAGTACGTGTAAGAGTCATGCATCAGGTGTAATAAATAAGTACAAATGATTACTGACTTATTTTTGACGTCAATATGAAAACTATAAAGTTAGTTAATAGCCCGCCGACTGAATAATAAACCGTTTTAAAAGGCTGTAGGCGTCGTAATTGGGAAAGCCGAACTCTATTATATTTTGTAGCACGCTATTCGTTTATACTTCTGCTCGATAATTACGTAGATGTTAAGAATAGCCAACAGATTGCAGTGCAGAACTATAATAGAATATTGATAGCTAAAACAGACTATGATGTTAATGGGATGAGAGTGATTAATATTGGTTTATAGGTTTAACTTAGGTTCCAAAAATGTTCTGAATTTCTGATGAGGCTTATATAATACGTACCTTCCCACAGAGTTTATGAAGCGATTACTACAAAAATATGCTCTTACTTCGATAAGATACAGTCACCAGAAAATGATTGAGCTCTTGGGAATTGCCAGGATAGGTATGTAACTAAGCAGTCTATTTATAGCCCACCATATACGAAATTACATACCAAAAAGATGTAGACACTAGAAATGAATATTCCCACAATCGCTGGAGGTTAATTTTATTTACAGTCGAATTAATATTTCATAAAATGGCGCGCTACACGCAAGCGTCATCGCGTTTCGTACTAGAATGCCTGCTTTAAATAAATTCTTCTCAATTCGTTAATTTTAAACTTCACTTTTTTTGTGATAAACCTAAGTACAGTTACCAGCAAATCAGGTGATACATTTTTGTTGAAAACTAACCCTTATTACTATGGCATAAGATACCGCAGTGCTAACCCTTGACGTGCTGTTGCCTTACATTACTGATCACATCTAAGGAAATAATGTATGTAAATAATGGAACTAGTATATTACTACTATACTTTAAGTAGGCATTTCACAACCATACATCATAATTTAACTTTATTTGTAATACTATTGCCCTTATCCAAATAAGCAGCACCTAGAATTCAAGTCACGCTCCGAACGAACGGTGAAAAAATATTTTACTTAAGCCGCGACAAACAGTTGCGTATTTATTTTGTCCTGGGAAAATTAAAACAGACTCACAGGTCAATTTCAAGCTTCCTTATTTATTATTTAAAGTTTGAATTTCAGTAATGTTCATTAAAACATAACACATAGCCGCTGTATTACCTTTGCTGCCCCGCAAGCTTAGCTGACTCATGGCCGTCTGTCTAGATCAGTTGGTAATGCTTATCAAAGCCAGTATCAGCAGCAGCGACCTTTTTCATTATGACTTACTCGTATGTGGGCGTACTTTCTTATTTAAATAAACAAAAGTCCCAAGGGTTTGTGCGATAATTTGCATCTCTGTATAATTAATTTTCGCTTGCAGCTTTGACTGTTTCTTTTAACCATTAATAGTTATATCCAATTTATATTCATTAGCTAATAGCAATAGAGATAATCAGCACATGTCAGTGCAAGTAAATGCACTACAAAATAAGTATTCACTGTTATTATTTGGAATTTTGTAAACTACATAACGAACAAAGCTCGAGCACGTAAGAATAAAAACGGAATTGATTAAATAAATTAATAGACTCAATGCACAGTGGGTGGTGGAAATCCCGGGGTACAAAATTAATGCGCAAAATTCCCGGTATGGAAAGCAAAACTTTGCACTCTGCCTGTTTTATTTTTATGGAGTGTCCCACATAGACGTTCGCTCGGCAAATGTTCCAGTCATAATTCTGAAGTGTCTGCGTATAATAAATCGTTGCGGTTTTATTTCGGCATTAAAAGCTTTGACCCAACATTGGGGTCCGTAACCCAAAAAATAGTATGCAAATTGTGACGACTCCACTCCACCGCAGACTATAAGGCTGGTCGTTTATTTTACTTTTACCCGAAAACAGCTGCAAAAAAAACAATGAGCAAACCCTGTAGCGGTGCCAACTGTTAATTATAAATTGACGCGCGTGCGTGTTGCTATGTTTACCTATTACAAATTATGTGTACTTGCTCAAGAGAAAATTGTAACGTCGAAGTAAGAATAATATTTAACAGTGAAAAAGAACATTTTAAGTGAACTATGTATCCCTTTAGATATAAGTTTGTATGAGAAATAAACTTCTTTAAATCTTATCAGCACAAAAGGCCAAGTCAAAATTAGGAAAATTCTAACCAAGCAATGAGGTATTTCCAAAGTTTTGTTCCTTATTTCAGGTTTAAGGTTGTCGAATTTCAGCTCCTGTCTATCAAACAATTGATGGGTAACCTTAATTAAAAAACTTTAAACGAAATACCAGTTTAATCCTTAGATTTTGTTTCAATATTGATTGTCTTTTAGTTCAAGATAATAACGTATCCAATTACTGTTTCAAGAGTTTAGGCCTACTTAGTCAAGCCGTATCCAAGCTTGCTTGATTGTTAATCCTGCGTTCTTTGAAATCCGGTACTAGCTCAAATTGAAATATTTCGTACATTTTAACTTGGCTTAGCGAACCACGCCTTTCAGAAATAGTAATTGTACTGATTCAAAGGTATTTTATGCTATAATATTGGATAACTTAATAAATAATATTTATCGTTTGAAAAAATCGGTACCAAACAATTTGCAAACTAAAACTACTTTTTAAATTTCTTGTACAAGCGTTGCTACACAATACATTTTACAAAATACTTAATTATTGTAGCCTCGAATATATTAATTTATTTGTGCTAACGCGAATTGTACACAATGTTCGCGAATGCACGTCCCTAATTAAAAGTTTATTAATTTAGAAACTTGGAGTGGAAAATCACACAAGCATAGCCGACATATTAACTCTTTTGCTTGCAAAGATGTTTCTTTATTACCTAAATAAATTAGAATGAAGAAAGTAAATACTACTAACAGGGTTTCGTTACTATTAATATACTGTTATATTTTTTATAGATAATAAATCACCCAAAAATATATAGAGCGACTGCCGAGCAGTTTGACAGACTAGAGTTAAGAAAAAACTATTTGGCCAGACTTGTGATTGAGCCCTGTGATGATGCGTTGGAGCGAAAATTAAACTTCTTCATTTTTCAAAGAGATCGTTTACTTGCGAAATTTTGAGAGCGAATGTACATTACATGCAATTTTTTGATACAAAAACCGTTATACAAGATGGCAGGCGCGAATTGGTTGGTTTGAATTCATCGCGTCGTGTAGATTCTCGCTGATTGGTGGGATATCGCGTGATAAAACTTAAGGGTGGAGGTGGTCGATACAGGTTCCACATAGTTTCATAGATGGCGCTAGGAGTTTCTGAACACTATTTATATCTTTTATTGAATAAATAACTAATTAAAAAATACTATTTTATTCATACTTACATAATGAATATACATATATATGGCCGAGTAAATGCCGGATAAAATTTTTGTTCCCCTATTTCACCTCTTAAGGCCTAAAGAGACGAATTCGACACAAGTCTAAGTCACAATATTTTTGTACAAGTATATTCGCACCACACACACACATCACATGACTACGCCGAGTCGAATGCGTTTCATTTCACGTGAATGCTTTTGAAGAGGGCCCTAGTGGTGTTGCACCTTGACACGAGTAACAACGTGTTAATGAAATAACGCAAAACGTCCTCATAGCTGATTCTAGAACAGTGGTGTCCGTGAAACATGTTTAGAAGCTTGCTTTGAAGCTAACTAGTACACAACTGCCAATCAAAAAAAAATTAAGTACCTATTTCAAATAATCAATCTATAATTATTTCATGATCTTATCGTTTATTATGAGGTATTATAAGATATGTATCTTGCGCCTGCTTACTTACTAAGGTATTATTATTAAAAAAATATGCCTACAACATTTATCACATTTCTACGTTTAATTTAGGACATTTCTTTCAATCTCTTGCTTGAAATGGATAAAAACAGCATATACATACACAATAGCCCTACCGCCTCAACAATGAAGTCACTAAGCGTGAAAAAAGATAGGATTGAACAGAAATCATTCAATAGCGTAACGTAAAATGGAACTTTCCATTCTATTATGGTCTCAGTAACCTGGAAATAAATGATATTTTTTTTAAATTATAAGCACCTATACCTATATAATATGTAAGTATTGAACCGGGTAAAGTTACGGGCAAGTACCATAATAATAATTAAATAAGTACTTTTCACTAGGTATATAAGTAATGTGTTTTTATTTAAACTAGGATGTGTCTGAGATTCTGACTAATGCATTGTTGCAACCCCTGTATCAGGAATAAAAACGTAAATTCCATTGCAAAAAAAACCGTTACCATTGATTTTTTTTTCAATTAAAAAGAACGATATACAGGGTGACTTGAAGATTGTGCAAAGCTTAGAGGCAAAAGAAGTATAGACCATTTAGAACCATTTGAGCCATGGTTGTCTCAGACGAAGTTTCACTATTGTTTTATAAAATACTTATTATGTTATTTTAATAAAAAACCTAAACTTTTACGATTAATTGCTAATAATGGCCAATTTTAATGATTAGTAAGTATTTACTTTTCTTCTTACGACTCTAAGCTTTGCTTTTTGCTTTCTTACCCATCTTCAAGTCACCCTGTATAATTTTATCGTCTTAATATTTGCAAGCATTATAGTGCACCTTGATATGTAGAGATCCGTATTTTCTACGAGATAGACTGATATAAACGTTATTGCATACTACCTATAATAAAGGATATAAATAGCTGACCGAGAAACGTTGTTCTGCTATAAAATGATTGAACGGGTAGTGGAATCAAGAGGATAAAACCTTGCGAACTATCTTCCTAGAAAAAAAACATTCAAATCGGTCGAGCCGTTTCACCACAGGAGAATCACACCATACACACCGCAACACGAGATTTTTATACATAAGTCTCACCATCGAACAATTTAAGCTTTTCTAACTAAGTAGGCTTAAAACAAAGTAAAGAAAATACCAAAGGTTGCTACGGTAAGATTTAACTTTTAATCATGCATTGAGAGAGTACTAAGCAATACTTAAACATTTACTCACCACAAAATGATCAAAATTTATCCAAGTGCGTAGACACTCGAACTTGTTATCTAACACTAATTACTTCACTAATAGTTTTCACACACAATAAACTAGTTCGCAACAACGTCAGCCGTTAATGCACAGTGGTTTACCAGCACAAAAACTGAATGGAGTTCACTCTCGTTTCTTTTAATTAGTATCGTTTGTTCTTGTGTTTATCGTAAATATTTGTAGCTGCGAAGGTACAGGCCGCATGGACCCGATCTGCTAGCGAGCAGTCACCGGACCAACTGAAGTTTCGCCGGCATATCAGTCAAAACGCATGCGCGAACAAATGACAGTCTGAAAAGAGACATACTAGGTATCATAAAGTTTTATTGCCATTAATTATTACCAGGCTAATTACTGACGATGCGTAATACAATCATTTGCAATCTTTTATGCGGTTCGGGATTAAATTTTATGGCTGATATTACTGTAGTCACCGATTGTAGAGTTTATTTGTTGCTTTGAATGGATAATTTAATTATTAAGTAATAACTTGTTTGTTCAACGAATCGCTTGATGTAATAAAATAACATTGAAATGATATTTACAGCCTATTTCACAATGTTGGGCCTAAATAAGTTCCCACTAGCTCCATATTTTAACAACAATTTTTTTCCATGGTTAAACAGGCCCCTACCTATTGCGGGATATCTACCAGGGCCTTTATTTAATATTGGATGAGGATACGCCGTATAGATGTACTTAGTATTATACTGAGTGATATATTTATATTTTAGTATGAAATTATTTTCTTCCAATACAGGATTAATAGGCCTGCTGCAATGGTAAAGTATTTCAACAACAATACCAAAGGATAGCGTATAGTCCGTTCTTCTTTTCTTGTCGAATATTGTAAACAATATTTTGATATCTTTTAAAATAATGTCTGTGAATAAAATTAAATAATTATTTGATTAAATAATTAAAAGATATCTGTTCAACGATGAATTACCTATCTATGTTGTAAGTTTTGTAATGAACCATTTCGTTAAAAAGGAATGTCAAGATTGTTTACAATATTGGACAAGCAAAGTTAAACGAACTTTAAAACACAGGGTTCGATTCCTTGTCTTACACAACACGCATTACAATTGCAATTTATAACAATGCCAAAGTTTTAGCAAATATGCTTTTAAAAAGTTACATGTTACTTACTCTTCGTGTGATAGAATAAACATTTCAAGTGGTTTGTTTATTTAGACCTTTTGTCACGAACCTTTTTCTCTTTCTTAGGTCAGGTCCCTTTGGGGAGAGTTTCCTGTCGGCGAATTATAAATAAATAGAGCGTGGATAATAAAGCCAGGGCACGTTTATACCGTAAATAAGCATCAAAAGATATTCGTCATGTTAAACCATCAAACGCAGCCGTAACCACTTTTGAGTAGAGACTGTAATTAAGCAGGATATTAAATATGCTGTAGGTATTAATCGATGTACACAAATTCCAATAATTTTCACCACTCTGACATTTCGAAACGATTACGTTAGTAAAGCCATTTATTCTATATTTAATTAATATTAAAATGTTTCGACCGGAATCGCATAAAGATTGTCTCTTGCATTTACGAAAGTAAAATAAAATTGAGCAAAGAGGTAGACTCATGATTCCAATAGCTGTGGCTATAGATATAAACTGAAAGAGAGAGTTGATAATTAAGTATGTGCATAACAGAAAGCTAAAATATGGTAGGCAAGGTGGTCGAGGACGAATAATTATAGCTAACCGGGGCGGGCGGAACTCACCGCGGAAGGGCGCCTACTCTTGCGTAATAAACGACGGGTTAGTAAGAATACAATTTGTGTACAAAATTTACTTAAAGCGTCGATATACTGTTAAGCGTGAAGATGAAATGGCGTTAATATGTCACTTAAACTTAAGATATATTAAAGAGCCACATAAAATGAAATAATAAGCACCGCCAGGAACATATTATGTTTATTTGTAAAACTCTAGCTATACAGTCTACAATACTTCTTTTTACATACATACATTATTAGTGACTGTTAATGTCCGACCGAACTTTCGGTTTCGGTTTCGGTTTCGGCCGAGTTTCGGCCAAAAATCAAGTTTCGTCTGCAGTTTCGTTTTCGGCCAAAATCGGCCGAAACTTTTGCCGAAACCGAAACTTATCTCGCAAGGTCACGCACGTTCGCCTAACTTCGTTTTCCGCGGCAAAGCTGTGTCGTAAGCCGTCGGCTCTGTTCGGGAATCGTCGTGTGCCGTTCGGATAGCTCTGTAGTAATGCAATAAAACTTGACCATGTGAGTTTCGGTTTTGGTTTCGGTTTCGGCCGAAACTGAAGCCACGGCCGAACATTCGGTTTCGGTTTCGGTTTCGGCCGGAAAACCAGTTTCGGTCGGACACTAGTGACTGTACTTACCTTTCGTCATAACTATAGTTTATTGTCACTTTATTCAATACATAGTGTAAAATACGATATCTAATATTTTGTTGGAATGCAAAGTTAATTAAAATTGCACGACGCACCTGACGCACAGTTCTCCACAATTCACAATGCGCTACAAATTCGTAGTATGTAGCACGCCGTAGCTCGTAGCACCTCCAGCTTCGTAGCAGTACACATAAAATCAAAAAGGAAGACTATTCAATTGCCGAAACGTATTTTTTTTCTCTTATTTATTAAAAAAAAACAGATGTCCGAAATTCACAATTCATCTCTTTATATGCAAATATCAAGCACGATCTGCACGAATATCACTTTGAAAACGGAGTCCCAATTGGATTTTTAACATGAAAAGAAACTCACCGTTCGAGATACTTTCCATATTAAAATCGATGCAAATTATGCGTCTTTTGTCCAAGCTCATCCCAATAATTATGATTTTTATGAATATTATATCTTGATTCTAACTTTAATTTCCGCTGCGTCCATTGTAAGGAAGCAGTTGGCAATGAGATGGGCCGGCTTTTACTGAAATATGTCCCCTAGGCTCAACATTTTAGGGAGTAGATTGGTTTATTGGGGCGTGGTTATAAAGATTTTGTTCAAAATGGGATTTAAATTACTCTTTGTCGTGTATTTGCCCGATTGAGCTTATCAAGATCTGTTAGCGACGCCGCCCGCATTGAAATATTGTAATTATGGACAGGGGTATTTTTAGTATATAACCTCCAAAGAAAAAAAACATCTTCAATTACATTGCAGCCCGTATTTCAGTTATTGCCTTTTTGCAATTACGTGCAAATATATCAGACTGAAAGTAATTTCGGGTCCCTTTTACATTTGAAAAACTTCTATCTTCTAAGTCAACGACATCAAAAGATTTGAACGTGTGTATGTATGTACATAAACGCACGCTTTTTCATAATATGCGAAGCCTGTATAAAGAAAAAAAATGAAATGTAAGTTTGTACAGAATCTTATATGTGCGTAAATCAAACTCACGCTTGGCCGGTTTTATTACCATCAGGCAGGCTACCAGGCTAAACTATTTTTCTGATTGGCTTTATCGAGCTCTACATCTAAGTAATACAGATGTTGAAGTACGTGCACAGCCAAATAGTCTTTTAACAAACGTTTGACACGGAAACTTTTGAATTAGAGCGACGCTAAACTATTTATACTAGCTTTATGAATGCTCGCTGCGAGTTTATTCACTCTTTAATTATTTTATTTTTTTGTAAATGAGTAGTAAATATGAGTACTCAGTTTTACCTCTTATATTCACTCGTAATATATTACTGCTTAATTTACTGTTCGGCTGCTTCACTTAGGTATTTTTCTTAAGCTATAGTTTTTTCAGAGTGGGTACGTAAATATGCATTCGAGTCTTAAGTTACGAGCAGTAGTTTCATATTTCATTCATTTTTATCGTTTTAGTCATAGTTACAAAGTCCGCACAAAACAAGTTTCCAGAACAAGTTCTTATGCTTTACTGTAAAGAACTGTTAGTTTGAAATGTAAAATGAAAACAATCGCAGACAATACTTGGTATCTAGAGAACTTAAGGATGCTTAATGGTATTTTAGTCAGATTTCCGAGAAAATCAATAAAGCCATTTTGAAGTATATTGCGTTGTTTGTCACATTTCTCATTAAATAAGGTAACACTTAACTATATTAACTATGTTTTACAAAAATAACACAAGGCGAATAATTAATTAAATTTACATCTACCTGCCTACTGTAATATCTATAAGATCTGCATTTAAGTTCGCAGCACATAACAGTGGTGCACTTAGAAATGTTCTGAATATGAATTTCAGTGATGCCTGGTTTGGTTTACCTTTGCTAGTAGTTTAGCAAGTAGTTTGCGACTATCCATTTCCTACTTCGACAAAGTGCTAATAAAGTTTGCACAGTGGTATTCGCATTGGTTGATTGTAGGTACATGAAATAGATTCAAAACCCTAGAAGTAGTAACTCATTTAAGTATCGTAATGTCGGGTTACTTTATCTCCTGGGTAACTTTGTCTCAAATCAAAAAAATAAATAAACTTTCCGCCACTTTGCAGCGAAAGCAGTACCTACTCGAGCTATTTCAAACGGAATTCGTTAGACGTTATTACTGGCGCTCATTTTCAATCGGTTGGACGCTGGTTTGTTATGTGTAAAACGGCCATTTTTATTTCTGAGTATTGACATGTGACGACGTGTTTTATTTACGTCTGCAAACTTTCTTGTGAAACTGAAATTTTGAAGACGCCACTTGCACTAAGATATTATTTAGTAAACATTGATACTTGTTACATTATTTCAAAATTATTGTTATACCTTTCATTTTAACGTTTTACTGCGTGCCGAGTTAAATAAAGGTTTTGTACCAAAAACAATCTGCGAGACAAAGATACCCTCCCCATAGATCAACTTTGGCTCAATAAAAATATAAAAAAAACATATAACCCGTTACATTTTTTTAATGAAATATTTTATTTATAATTAGCAATTATTCTTATTACCCGCATACAATCATTATAACACTTAAAGTCACCTAGAGTCTCTATGCCAGAGGGATTTAAAAAATATATGAAAAAAGTAGCCAAAGTAACCCGACTTTACCAGTATTGTTATTCTAAACGAAACAATGATTTGTAAGCGACTAAATAAACGCAATACAAACTACAACGAAAATTCGCAAAGAAACATCGTATTTGTAAGTTGCAGCTTACTTCCTAGAGTTCCTCCTTATTTTGCATTTCAATGTTACAGTGGCATATGAAAGCATTTAAATTGCACAATATACAGCGGTTTTCTCTCTTAGACGTCACATTGTAGTAACTACACGCCGTTATTCTAACACTTAAAGTCACAGATAAGTAGAGCGCTACGTGTCGTCAGGCATCTTAGGAACAATAAAAATTATCTGAGTTGAAATCATGCAGTTTAATTTATAACAGTAATTTAAAAGTATGAAGTACATAAAATATACACATAATTATCCCTGGCCTGCATCCAACGACTCCTTGAAACCTTTTTAAACCTGTTCGTCAATCCATCCGGCAGATCATGCATAAAAATGTGCAAATAACAAAAGCAGCACCTTAAGTTTAGTTCATTTAAACTCATTGTAAAATTCTTTGGGTTAACTCCAATTAGGTAAGTACAATATCGCATCAGTTATGCGATTGTTCTTACGCTAAATTAAGTCCAGGTACTGCATTTTAAATACCGAAGTTTCACTTTACCAACCGAGATTACATTTTAAATCATATTCATTGTTACTGGATTGTACAATGCTCAGTGGGAGTAAAATGGTAATGTTTCACTGACGGCAGTGTTTTGGAATAAGTTTTTATTTATATAATTAAGTAATTGAATTGCGTTTTGATTAAACGTCCGAGTTACATACAACTAATAAAAGCATTTGATGGGTAATCCCAATCTCGTAAAAAATGCAGTGGAAGAATATGTACTTATACTTAGGCACTTGATTTATGCGAATTCATTTATTTATTCAGTGGGTAATCCAACCCATCATTCAAAATTCCTTTAAAAACTTAAGTAAATTTTACCTAATAATGTCATTCATTAATGTCGTAAAAATGCAGTGGAAGAATATGTATACTTAGGCACTTGATTTATGCGAATTCATTTATACATTTTCGTTTTAAATGGCTGATACATTTAAATGACACGGGATTGCGATGTAATAGACCACGATTTGTCACACACTCTAGCCACCGTTTACAAATGTTTTCAAAATGATGATAAAATATTCGCAAGGTGCGCTAATGTACCTTCATATCACCAGATAATTCAATCATTAAAGTTACAAATGTCTTTTAAATAACACACATTTTTAGGTATTATTAATAGAATAGATTTTATAAAATGCATCACAATAAATCACAAATGCGGACTATTCCGGGCGTAAAGCTAGTACCCAAATAATTTAATGCACACCATGAACATATCATATTGCAAAAGTTATTTTAATTAAAAGATTACGAGATAAAGGGACATAAAATTGGAGCAGTATAATTCTTGAAGAACATTTGCATTTAAAGAGGTTAATTTCAAGTCGGAGACGTCTGTACAAGATGGTTTTCTTTAGACCATTTTTCAAATTACTTCCTCAGAGGCGAAATAGCCATTATTTGTTTACTTCACTTTTAAATTTATGCGGGAAGTTCCTGCAATAACGTAAAAATTTATAACATAAATTATAAATATAGACATGATTTATAAATAGTTATGTGACACTCACTGTTGTTTGTATGTATAAAATACATAAACATGATACTTATTCGAGTAATCTATCCATACTGATAAGTTCTTATACAAATGAATAATCTCACATTAATATAAAAAATATTATTCTGTGAGATTATTTATTTGTAACAGGGATGTTGAAAACATAATTTCGTTAATGTAAAAGTAAAAAAGTATAGTCAGCCTGTAAGCATCCCACTGCTGGACAAAGACCTTACCTCAAATATGAGGTAGTATGAGCCATACTCCACCATGCGAGCTCAGTGCGGATTGGCGGAAGGGTGATTGCAAGGCAAGCGAACAATCTTGCTGTCAGATTTTATCAGGCCTCTTACTAGGCTTACCTAACGACTAATATCAACCGATATTAGCCGGGACCGTCTGCTTAACCTACCTTCCGAAGCACGGAGATGCTCGTAATATATACGTCACTTAGATGGTCGAAATAGTCACCCATCCAAACACCGACCACGCCGTAAGTTGCTTCGGTATCACTAACAAAGCGCTACCACCATTGCGCTACGAGCACCTCATTTCGCTAATGATACGTACTTATTAGTTTCCATAATAAATTAATGCAACCGATATGCTCGGAATTTCTAGTGCGGTTAATTTAATTTATATACCAGTTCATACAATCAACACACAGTGGTTAATTACGGCTCAGTTTGGATCCGCTTTCAGCTTACAAGTGTGCATATCCGGGATATGATATCCCACTCTGTAGTACAATATTTCAGTAGTTGCATCTGAGAGTATGAACAAAGGTTATAAAATAACAATAATCACATTAAATGTCTAGCGAAAGAGCAACTCGAGAAGTTAGTGAGCTTAACAAAGCTTTTCCGGATTTAAGTAAATATTGCAATTATTTAGAATGTGTGTTTATTTTTCTCAACTTTCCATTAATATACATCAAATTTTTACTTTTCATTTAATGCGTTTTAAAATAACGGCCTGTTTAACAATGCCTTATAAGAAGTTCTGGTTTGAGTTATCTGCCCAATACTTCAAACAAAATGACGTTCCACATTTGAATTCTTCTTTGGATAGTATGTATTTGTTGATGGTGAAATAGGCCCTGTTAAAACAAAAAAAATACAACGGTTGCAGCTGTTTATTTAATTTTAAAACTCTATATTGTAACTTTATACATTACACGAATAGTATTTTCACACACTACGCATGCACTAAACACATTTTCACATAATACTACTCAATAAATACCAAAACTAATGTGACAAATCAATCATGAAATTAATTATGGGACGTGTTCATTTGCTGAACAAGGGATCACCCATTGGAAGAGATTTAATAGCTCGGTGAAAAATTAATTCATCATTAATACCCAAAGCGCTTTCATTGTGCGAAACGAAAACAATGACGTCTGTACTTTTACCGATCAATTTAGGTGAATATAGGCAACTCATTTCGCTTGGCTGCTTTATTTAAAAACCTTTCACGAAGCAACACGCTCCCCGTTTCACTCACACTTAATAAACTCTGAAGAACTTCCACCAGGGAAGGTAATCTAACTTGTTTCCAATGTAAGTCAGCAAGAATAGTATGAGAAGGTACTTACCCAGTGAAACACAATTTTCCGAGGCTTGCTTAATAAACGTACTTTATATGTCTAGTATTGCTCTACCGATGCGATTTTAACCTGTAGGTAGTTTTACGAATGTAGCCTGGTTAACCAAGTTTATTTGGAATCTCCTTACAACATTTTTATTTCTGTCTGAGCGAGTACTTCTATTTTGTTTTATTCCATTTGGTGGATACCATGGACTTGCAAGTTTTTTTTTCTTTGGACGCAAGCCAAGGCTGTACTGTTAGCTTATTGTAGCCGTTCCATGTAATGTGGTAAGACTTAAGTACCACAAAAGAGATTTCCAAGATCTTGGTGTTGATTTTTTGTTTCAGTTTTCAATTCATATTGAAATTGAACAAAGACACTGCAAACTATTAGAAGGCACTTTAAAAAAAAAACAATTTCAGACGGAGTTAACTACGTCCCGTGTCCTCTAGTAAGGTATCTAATCTGAACATTGGTAATGTACCAAATATCCGTCGGACAATATGTTTTGGTGTGAACGATGTCTCATCTCAGTCACTTTATTAAACAGAGCCCATTGAAAATACACCATTTGCCGTTTTGTAGATATCATACACCTCTATGTCTACATATTTCTTATATTGTAATTCTGCATCAAAATCATTTAAATAAAAACTTTATGATCTGTTTAGTAGCTCGCTATTTTTAGCAGGCAGAATTTTCATATTGATTCGTGATAACTTTTTTTTTTTAGTTTACTTACCTATAGTTATGTGAGGCTCTTACACTTAAATCAACTTTCGATAATATTATTTTAAAGAAATTAAGCTTACATTATTATCTATTTCTAATACCAAGCCAGGAAGCATTAATCTTCCACAGTCGAAGGTTTGAATATGTCGTTATTAGGCCTGGAGCCTCGCCAAGGCCATTACTGAATCCTGCGACCAATCTTTGACTAATACGAGTACACTTCCAGCCTTGTCTAAACTTTTTTATTACACTCTGTTTAAAACTCAGTAAATAAGTTATGGCACTAGGTGAGAAATTTGTATTTCCTATTATTCAAATTAGAATACCTAGAATAATTAGAATACACCTACCTAGGGTTAGGTCAGACCTCTAACTATTACTTAAACATATCTAGATTTGCTGAGGCTACACAAGTTTTTATGAATGATTGATATTGCTTTTGATTTTCCTAACCATAAAATCACTTATTCGTAGTAGGTATATATGCTAGCGTAAATTGGTAGACATTGGTATGTACAGTCGCCAGCACATAAATTTACCCACTTTTGTTGCAAATGAGCACTTATTACAACTACATAAGATGCCGCAGTGCTTAGCTAGACGTGCTGTTTCCCGTACTAACTTACAAAACTCATCTTTCCCAAATAGGTCTACTAACTATGTTGTGAAATATTGAGGGTACGCCAGCCGCGGCCCGTTCTAATTTACAGTATATAGGGTGTAAATCTTTGCAAATCCAATAGTATCTCAAAGGGAACTGCTGTTCGCGGCTTACTAAGTTTCACTTAAATGTGGGCTACATAACAGGTTTGCCACGGTGAGTTACTGCTGCCTGTTTAGGTAAACTTCTCTGCGCAAACATTGAGCATTTATTTATTCATATACTTATTTCATAAGTCTAAATGGAGAAACGTCACGTTATACCAATGGCTTCAAATGCTCGCCTTTCAAATGTTTTGCATTTATGAGTTTTCTTGCTATTTTTAGTTAACGTGGAGGTAGCTCCTGTAATGACGTGAGTACTCGAAGTGTAACAAACAGTATATTTTCAGACCACGATTTTTTTTATTTGCATACGCAAAGTAGTATCTACTTGAGCTTAGTTGAACCAGCTTAGCAAAAGCCTTAATTTGAAATCATGGTAAAAATAAGACGACACTGTCACTGTCGCTTAACTTTATTAATTTGGAAAGATTCGATATTTCTTCGAACATACGCTTACTCGTAAGACTGTAAACTTAAATTAGCCTTCGTAAAATACAGAAGCCAGATTAGACAGATACAGAAAAAGCAACGGCATGTGCGGATTGTAGTATCTACGCTACACGAAATGCACTCTCTCTGGTTGGACAAAATCCTAAACAAATGAAAAAATCTTTTTTGAACGAAAATCCTGTTTCCAACTCAAGGGTTCTATCTAGTCGTTCTGGATGCTCGTTTCAAATCTATTGTAAGCAGTTAATACAATATAACACTAAATCCATAGCTGTGTAGCTCTTTTGGTAGGAAGATAGAGTAAGATTTCAGCATCAGGCAATTTCTTGTACATGTTGTGTTGTAATATGTTAGGTTATAGCTGCGTTGCTAGTTGTACCTATTAAATATTAGTAATAATGTATACTTATAGTGAGCTTACTGAAAAGTACCTGGAAATGTATTCCGTTGGGACACATACATTTACACTCTTATGACATAAAATTTGCACATGTTCTTGTCTATACTTACACAAGAACCATTAAGGTACTTTGTGCCATATCATAAGATATATTGATGAATCTCACATATTTATTAAGACCTAGATTTTGGGCAATGAAAAGCAAGAAAACTGACTTATGTAACATCCTATGCATAAAATTAAATCTTGAGCTTAGTTTGGGTAACTATATCGTTGTAAAAATTCATTCATAAACATACTCTTTTGAGATAAGATTTTAAAATTTCGCGTTGCATTGCAATAAGTATACATGGCAGTCAACGACCTTAATCACTGCTCGACTTATCGTCATAAGTTTTTATTTACGTTTATGTCGAATACTTAAACTCTTGTGATGATTGTAGCAACTAATTCTGTAAAATGTTGTTCGTGGTGGGGCGGGTCATAGAGCTCTACGTATCTCGGCTCGCCGCAACTGACGGCCAAATCGGATTTGATTAAACCGGCAACAGAACTGTAAACAGCGTGTGAGCTTAGCGCGGAATCGCCAACGAGCATGCTCGCTTCGACGACTTGCTACTAACAATAATGATATTTATGAACCGTCGCCATGGCAAAACTGCTGAAAATCCAGGACAATTGCGCCACAGTAGGATCAAATGTAACGCCAAGCTCCTCGAAGAATCTATTATAATAGTACTTATATTGTTTTAGACTTTCATGGTCACTAACATTAGAATAGTTAGATACGGGATTGCTACCATGTACCATATTATTTATGAGCAACCCGTATCTAATCTCCGTCTAGTAGTACTGTGACAGCGCTTTTTTATCTCTCTTTTACACTCACAGGCTTAATAGGGAGGCGTAGTGCTGCACTGCACACTGCACAGTAGTCCACTGAATAGATAATGCAGTAATCAATAAGCGCGTGCGCATACGGCTCACTCCCTATGTGTATCCTAATGATTTATGCCCGTAGAGGAAACGAGTGTTTAATATTTCTATACACAATTTTCGTAGACAGACATACACATGCGTTGCATTACGACAGGTGAATGTCTACACGCCATCGTAATAAACATGCTAAAATAGTAGAAAAATATGTTTAAATTTGGTACCGCATTCCACCACAGCTTGGCACTTTAATGTGGTACTTCATAATAAGAACTGCAAGTAGAATAGTACTTAGGTACTGTCGTAGATCAAAGACAACAAACACGACCCGCCTACCACATTTCTTTCTCAATTGTTTTGCGAAGGGGCGGGCCTGCCTTAAGATGTACGATGTTCTGTTATTTCACGGTCGTTCAAGTTTGGAGACAAAGATAACAACAAGGGCGTCAACCGCTCGCGAAGCCCATAATTTATCACCCACCTTAAAATATGTTCCAATTTTTTATCTCCCGAAGTCAGCAAAGGAAACTCTTCAATTTAGCGGTCGTGTAGACAGCCCTAAATTATTAAGTATTCCCTTTAAAATCTTGTAACTAGATGATACTCGTAGATTTTAGTTCCAAACACAAGAAGTTTATTGTTTTTTTAAAACGTAATACGTATGTACTTACTTGTCTTATATAATCACATAAGCTATTTTATGTAAGTATTCATATCATGCTTAATAATGTGTCCATCGTGTTTGCGGATCGATGGGACTCGCCACTCCTGCGGAGATTGATGTAGCTCCACACCGATTTAGATAATTAATTGCTCACGTATTCTTTTATTATTACTAACACTAGAACGTAAGCTTTTATTACTAACCCACTCACTATGGACCAACGTCTGAATTAAAATATTTGATTTGATTTGAATGCGAGTACAATACATTATCGTCATTTATTATTTTGTAATTTAATAAAATGTCAATGTGACAATATTTATCACCACGTACTTGATTATAAATATTCACAGGTCTTCCATTAAAACAAAATGGCAATAACCCAAAAACATTATCCCTTTATTGAATTAAGTCCAATGTCATTCGTTAATAAGTGATTTAATTCACGTAATTATTGTTAGCGGTGTTAAAACTGTCGCATCGGTCATTATATTTGTCATGTACGCTTTTATGAATTACAGAAAGTTTTATATTAGAACTTTTGTTTTATATCTTGTGCATCAGCGCCAGTAATGGAATGTGCAATATTTTTAAGACTAGCGCAGTCGTTATTTTTTTATGTGTCGTCTAGTAACACAGAGCGGGCTGCTCTCAAGGTGAAATTTCCCGTTGATCACCATTATTTTGGATGTAAAGGCAGGCCAATTTCAGCTCCAATGAGCACTTACTCAGGTATACATCATACCTCCAAACGCTGTCAGAAATGCTAGGAAGAATATGTTCTAAGCTTTGGTATAAACTGGGTAGTAGAGATATTTTGCTTGTAGTTTACTGTTATGGTATGGTTGATTGCGTCTATGAAACAAGATTGATATGTACTCGTAAATACGACCAAACCTATGTGTAGATGGATGGACGTACAGCCTACCAAGCAACCTGCTAATTTCATGCCATAGGGCCTGATTCTAAGAATGATGATGAATAAAGCTAAGATTTAGGAATCGCAATAAACTATGCACAAAATTTTCTGACAGCCGTTTTGTTTCAGTTTCTAAATCATTCTACGTAGTCTGACTCTTTTCATTTATTTAGAAGAGAAAGAGATAATTACTTTAGTTTTAGTCGGTGCATACCTAGAATCAGGCCCAGGATTAAAATCCTGTTAAGTATGTATTCACTATTTTTACACACATGTTTTCCCCTTGACAATGTTAGAATTCACCGACAGAAATAAAATAATTCAAACTGTACTAGTAATAATACTTCAGGATAAATATCCCGTATTTTTAATATAATTTGCTTCCAAAGCATTTTCAAATAGCTCAAACACGAGTCGAATTGAATAAATCAGAATAAATAGCTCAGAAACGAGTCACTTGTTACAAAATAGCACTATTAAAGGATACCTCCCAAACGATGCTCTCGACAGCCTGCGAATGTCTTCGTAGTTGAACGTAAGTGAGTACGGAAATGAAAGTCATAATGGCGTAATGTCTGAGCCATTGCTGCACCGGCGATGGCTCAGCCATTAGGGGGCAAGTTGGCGTCGTATCGCTATTCGCTAAACGAATTTTCCATTGGACAGGCCCCTGCCGAATTTATGGGCGGCTCGACTAATGTCCCGACCATTAAAAACTGGCAACTAAGCAAGCTTAACCTTATTTAGATGCTAATTCTTAAGGAACATTTTGTTTCGGAAAGATTGGCGGTAAAGTTTCGTTTTAGAAATCCACTCTCTATTAAAGCCTTGTTTTGCGAATTCATTAACATTTTAATTTTCTTTTTAAACACTTGCTCGGATGATTTACGAATAGCCCATAGCCTCGTTTTGTATTAAAAAAATTGTGAGTACTCATGTCAGTTGTAAGTTACTTACAGAATGATGATGATAAATCCACCTTTGTACACAAAATTCGTGCAATTAAGTCTTTAAATAAAATAAATTAAGGTACTCACTGATTAATACAGTGTCCAGGTTGCTCTGTTAAAAGAAAGCACACAAAGACAAACCCTTTATCCGTCTTTACAGAGTGTTAAAGAAAAAGCTGCACCTTCGGCGTCCCGTCTGATTTGGCAGAAACTATCGCATTTCATAAGCACTCCCGTGCCGTCTTGCATTATCCTCGGTTCAGCAACGCGCGACGGTCTATTTCTCATTCCTTTTACAGGCCCTTGTTTATGCAACATGACCTATTTGAGACGAAGTCGGTTGATTTTTCGGGAAACCTTTCAAGTTTCGACTCTAGTTCTTCATACTTGATATATGGGGATATAGGTTATTCTATACGTTCCTATGGATGGGTAAAAGTAGAGCTCATTTGCAGTAGATACTGTCAAATACATTTTCTTTTATTAAAAAACATAACTCTAGCGAGTTTACGTGCATTACATAAAGTTTTCGAGTGTAACTACATCTTACTGTTATTTGGAGTGAGATGTTAGGTATAAGATCATGTAAAAAATGGGTTCCCTCTATCTGGCAGAATCTTTTTGCTCCGAAAGTCACTTGGCATAACACACTTGGCATAATTTTCTTTAGTCGAATATTATTCAGGCAGAATTTTCTATTAGCATAATTATTGTTTGGTCGAATATTTATATGCCCGAATTTACAATGGCATACTTTTAAGATAGCAGAAATTTATAAGGCATAATTACCTTTGGCAAAATTTTACTTTGCATACTTTCGCTAAGCATAATGTTTATTTGGCATAATTTGACTAGGCATACTATGAAGATAGGAGAATTTCGTTTAGAATAATTTCACTTCGCATATTGCTATTTCTTTTAAATAGTATTTTACCCTAAAATTGAATTAAAAAGTAATTAAGTTGTGGTACAAAAGTTAGTGACAGAAACGAATCGGTGCAAAACCGACTCCACGCAGTCTTGTTTGCCCCACCCCTAGAGTGTAATTCAAAATCGCGTAGGCGCGGAGGGGCGAGGCAGCCCGCGAGCTGAGGAGCAGGTGGTTTGAAAGCTCGCCGCCGCGGCTGAGGCTGGCCGGCTAAGCCGGCCAGCAAGCCGAAGCTGCGGTGGTGAGCGAAAACCTTCTGCGACGATAAGCTCGCGTGGGACTGCCGGAGCCCCGCAGCTCCGGAGCCGTGACAGAAACCATGCATGTTGCATGCTTGCTTGCTTGCTTGCTGCATGCTTGTTTGCTGCATGCTTGCCTGCATGCTGCATGCTTGCTTGCTTGCTGCATTCTTTGCTTGCTTGCTTGCATGCTGCATGCTTTGCTTGCTTGCTTGCATGCTGCATACTTGCTTGCATGCTGAATGCTTGCTTGCATGCTGCATGTTTGATTTGCCTGCTTTGTAATGATTTTAAATATGAAAAATATGCCAAAAGACGATTCGGACTATGAACTTTCTGCGATAGGATGATTCTGCCTATTAATGACTATATATACGAATTGTATGCCACAAGAAGATTCTATCTGTGAACTTTCTGCGTTAGGATGATTCTGCTTTAAGACTATTATGAATATTAAATTTCTGCCTAAAGATGATTCTAGCTTACACGATTATGCGTTTTGAACGTCTGATAAATGAGTGAATGCTAATTGATATTCTGCGAAAGGAAGTTTATGCTATTTGATGATATGCCAAATAAAATTATGACAACAAAAATTCTGCGAAACAAGGTAGACCCGTAAAAAATAGCATCAAAACGAGATATGCACTTATGGGCAATTCAAAAACAAAAAAACAAAATCTTGAATATCGTGAAAAGTTATCATTATCGGCTAGGGTACATCAGTAAATAATCAATTGCAAATGAGCTCTACTTTTACCACCAAGGGAATGTACCGAATAACCCGGTAACCCTGTAGTATGTAGGACTATTTATATAATATTCTGTGCCTGTAAATAAAGCAAAAGCCGGTAAAATCTTATAGCACCTAACGACTTGAAAAAACCTACATAAATAAAATTTGTTTATCGCGGTTAACAATTAGTAACTTAAAAATCATAGTCCAAAACGCGGATAAGTAAATCAGTTTTATCGGCAAGCTCTTTTTTTGAACCAGTTGCGGTCATAGTCTGGTGGCTGACACAATAATAAGCATAAATTTTATCATACTTACTATCTGGAATTTCATTTTGTAGAAGCGCTGGGATTAAATTTCATTAGGGCACGCAATGTCATATTAACCACATGTTACTTGTAATTTATGAATGCTTGCATAGCATAACAGCCATTGACATTTTTTTGCTTTATTTTATTTTGTAGTAAAGGTTCTTTTCCGAGTGAGTTTTTTAATATCTTAGGTCACTGACTCACTATTTAAACAATGCCCATGTACCTTTTCTCCTCGCTTACTTAATATTGCATGTAATAGATTTCCGTAAAATACGGAATTTCCGGAATATAAATATTTTACATACAATACAGGGTGTTATTGCAAGGGTGTGCCAAATTTATGGAGGTGAATGAGACCGTCAATATGAACAACTTTTACTATGGGGTCATGGTCAAAATCTTAAATAAAATTTCAGGTTCCCCATACAAAAACAGTCACCTACATTGACAATAATGTATGGAGAAGCAGAAAATAAAATTAATAATTGAACGATGGTCCCATAGTAAAAGTTGTTCATATTGATGGGCCCTTTCACCTCCAAAAATTTGGCACCCCCTTGCAATAACACCCTGTATTAATGCCTTTGCAAAAGTAATGCTCAAAGCAAGGCTGGATGGCACTGCACTATTTACCCTCACCGATCTATTCATTATGGGTTCATGTTCTATTTTTTAAGGCTTGCGTTATACGAGTACTAACGTGGGTGCTACCTAACGTGTTGGTGATTATTAGTAAATATATTATATCTACTTTCTATTAGATATTTTTTTACCCACTCATGCAAGTTACATCAACTGCCTTCAGCAGCAACCTATATATGACACAAAATAACAAACAATATGAGCTGGAATATGTTTTCCAAATGAAATACCATTATGAAAACTTGAGCGCTTCCGTGGGAAATCCTTAAAATGTTCCGCATTCATAAAACAGTAACCGTTGAGACACTATTTTACTCCAACGCTCAGCACTAAATCTTTTCATGAACATACAAGAGTGTTGTAATTTTATATTTTGTCCGAGACTTTAAAAGCTTTATTGCCAGCAGGGAAAGATGAGACTACTTATAACGAAATGTTGCAAGTGCTTACTAAAAGTATTTTCAGGCTAAAAATGGTTTAAAAATAGAGCAAAGGATGTTACATTTTATGCCAAATGCTCTTAAAGGACCTAATAATAATTTTATTATCCTTGCTACGTCGGGAAATGTGAATAATCACCATTCATAGCGTTTTTCAGTATTTTTGTTTCTCATATTCTGTTCAAATTCAAATTCAAATTCAAAATCTTTATTTCAATTTAGGTCATAAAATGACACTTATGAACGTCAAAATATACAGTGAAAAAAATAAAAATAAATGTGCCCTGAAAGGGCCGAAACATGTCTCCTTTTCTTTTGGGCCCTACCAGCGCTTCGAGACAGAACACAGACAATTAGGCAAGTGCTGAGAAGAAACGCCGGAACAAACTCAGTCACCACTAGCTGCCGTAAAATCAAAATCATCAAAGGTAAGTACATCAGTCGGTGCAGGCTGGACGGACCACACATTCGTGTCGTTTAGATAGTCTTGAACCTTATAATAGCCTTTAGACATAAGCGTGTTTTTAACGTGTTTCTTAAATTTATCAACCGGCAATTCGACAAGATTGTGTGGTATATTATTAAAGAATTTTATACAATTTCCCATAAACGAATTACTAGTTTTAACTAATCTGAAGTTAGGAACGACAAGCTTGTGTTTATTTCTTGTGTTATATGGGTGAATGTCGCTTTTCTTCATGAAATTATCTAAATTTTTACGGACGTACATTATATTATCAAAAATGTATTGAGAAGCCACAGTTAATATGTTGATTTTCTTAAAGACCTCTCTCAGGGAGTCACGAGGACTAAGTTTATAAATAGCACGAATGGCTCTTTTCTGCAAAATAAATATGGTTTCAATGTCTGTAGCAGAACCCCACAAGAGAAGACCGTAAGACATAATACTGTGGAAGTAACTAAAATATACAAGCCTCGCCGTTTCAACATCAGTAAGGTACCTAATTTTTCTAACTGCAAAGGCAGCTGAGCTTAGCCTCCCAGCTAGGGCTTCAATATGAGGTCCCCACTGTAATTTTGAGTCAAGTTTAATGCCCAAAAATACAGTGGAGTCCATTAAGACTAGATTATTACCATTTAGTACAATATAGTTATGAATTTATCTAAGTATTTAACTAAGTTACAAACTAATGAAATTGAATTTAGAAATGAAACTGGTCCCTTCATTAATTCATAAATAACAGCATAGTTAAGCAAAAATAATTTTAAAAAAAACTTAAGCTCCAACTATTAATCATAGTAACTACAATGAAAATGTCAATTTTAAAATGTTCTGTTGATGAAACATTACATCGCTCAGATAGAAAACATAATGCGTATCTAATATACGGGCTCCCAATAACAGATTTCGTGAAGCATAAATCCCAGGCTACCCGACCGTTATTCAGCTTCCCGCTATATTGCCTGCGAAACACAACTATTGTTTTGAAACTGGGGAAAATGACCTCTATTCAAATGTTGATTAGGGTTGAAAATATCAGCGTTGAAAAATTGTGCTGTTTTTAACGTGCACTTTCATAAATCCGGCCCTGACCGCGAGTGAGCATCACAAGCGTGCACATAACAACTTGCGTAAATTGCTTCCTGACATCGACGTAAAAACTTGTGAAGTTGACATATTGCGAGGGATTCCTCTCGAAATATGGACACGGATTAAAATTAGCTCCGTGTTGTTGTGTAGGAAAGGTTAGGAAAGTTTGCGCGTTTCCGCGATACTTCTATACATAGATTGTATTGTGCAAGAGTTATAGGTAGCTTTTACGGACAGTTGGTTTTCAGTGGAATGGTAAAAGTTACAGAGCGTACTGCCTGCTGGTTTTTAGTAGGAAGGGGGGAGCTTTTTGGGTGATAAAAAGCCGGAATAATGTTTTTACAATGGCTGGTACGATGAGAGTGGTGAGGAATAAGGAATAATTAGCTCTATGTAAATTGATTTACAATCAATATTAGTCACGTAAAAATATTAAAACATTTTGATGTGACAACCATTAAAAAATATAATTACTGAGTACTACCATCGTTTTAGGTACGCACAATATAAGTATTCAAGCATACATATTGTGTTAGTGTTATGTAAAAATATTGCATAATTTCACAGAAAGCAATTATACATCATGCATCATGCGGTAACCCAAATTACACACTCTGGCAAATTCGTACACTCGGCGTAAAAGTTGTGAAGTTGACATATTGCGCGTAACTCGTTTCAAGTATAGACATGGGCTTTAATTAACTATATAAGTACAAACTTTTAGGATTGTGTGCGCTGAATACTGCTTATTTTTTTGATAATTAGGTGTTTGTCTTTAAAATGAAATGAGCGGTGTAGAAAGGAGACGGCTAAATATCAATACAAAAAACCTTTTATTATGTAGGTACTTTCTTGAAGTTCTTGTCGACTCTGGGATTTTGTATCCATTTTTCAACGTATCTTAGATGCGTGAAAATAAACGGTGTCTTCGTCAGTCCAAAATTAACCAAGAATCGTAAAACGCTTAGATAACGATATATATTTTTATGGCGATAAGTTCGGGTCTCCTACCGCCATTTTATCGAAAATCGTATTCATAACGGTGTTCCTCGTGGGGGTTGAACCACTGACAAAATGCGAATGAAGTCACTGAGATCAGTTTTTTACTGCTTACATAAAAGTTTTACGGCCGCATCCATCTTTCCCGCCTAATCTTGTGAACTATCTAACTTAATATAATACTAACAGTTTTAACAGATTCTTGATTCAGAAAAAGATTTACTGCGCTATTTTCTGTTTAAGAAATAAGTGTAGAATTAAGTAGGTGTTATGTGCTGAAACTGAAGAAAAAACAAAAATAATGAGAGGATTGAACACAAATGATTGCTTTTAATTACTTTAGTTACAAACTAGGTTAGTAATATAGTAATTATTATGCAAAACAGACCATTTATTTGCCAATGTCTTGATTTCATGCAAATTAGTTACCTATTAATTAATGAGATAAGCCCTAATGTTGATGTAATTTAAAGATTTTATCAGATGTTGAGTATAACGGGTCTAATTTGCACTATCTAGGTAAATGGTTCATTAACGTGCTGTCTTACTTAGAACCTAATATTCTACACGCGACCTAGGAGATGTTATGTAAAATAGATCATAATATATTTCACGAATCCTTCTGTTCAACTAAATTAATTTGTACCATTGTTTACATTAGATTTACTTCAGCTGTGCAAGTAGATATTCTAAAACATAATATCTATAGGTAAACCGCGAAATTGAGACCTCGCCTGCGGGGTACAGGGGCGCGGGGGGAGGCGAGAGCGGGGTTTGTGAGAGGTGCGGGCGGCAGGCACATTCTTTTCAAAATTCAGTACGCTCGCTACACCGGTAGCGATAGCATCTGTTGACAGTAGCGGACGCGTTGACAGAAGTACACAAGAGAATACTGCCTGACTGAAGTCTGAAGATATGTCGCAGCAGTATATTCGGACACAAAATCTATATTATTGTATTTTTTTGTCGTGTTTTTTTTTTATTCCTATTTGACATCATATTGCTGCCTGTTACAATCTTATTACATGACCTAAAGTTGTAGTACTTTTTTATATTCTATGCTAAAGTATAACTGGGGAAGAGAATGCTCTTAGCATTAAGTCTACCTTTTGAATACTGTAAAATAACAGTGTTTTAATAAAGGCTCTTAAATATATACGAATATTTTAGAATAAAATATAAATACAAATTCAGCGGAATATGAAATAGATATGAATATGAACTAGATATGAATATGAACTAGATATACACTTAAACAAAACAGTCGCAAAAGTTACCAGGGAATGTTATTTTAATTTTTTAATTTTGCCAAAAAATCAATCTTATTTTAAGATTATATTTTATTTATTGATCTAAATCCGCGGCTCTGGATAGTAATATTTAGACTTAATTCACTCTCGTTAGTGTAATTGAATCGAATCGTTTTTTTTTTTCAAATAATGTTATGTAATGTTATAAAGTGTCGACACTGACGTCCACCATTGTGACCATTGACGTCACATATCTTAAGAACTGTCGCGGTAAATTTCGTCTCTTGTGTATCCCCGCCGCCCGCACCCCTTACAGTCCCCGCTCTCGTCATTCCGCCCGCACCCCTGTACCCCGCAGGCGAAGTCTCAATGAAGCGGTTTACCTATAAATAGGTTCACGAAAGAAATCGCACAATCATTCGAAAGCGATAACATCAGTTCGATTGCCTTCTTTAGATATTTCATCCATTAATTTACATCGAATGGGATTGCCTCCGGCAGCAACTACAAAACTCTAATACTTATGAAATTAAAAGCCAGTTCTTTGTAAAATGTGACTGAGTTTGTTATGGATTTTTTTCTTTGACAAGAAAAGTAAGTAATAAACGTTTCTTTACCTAAAGGTGGTCAGAAAGAGATCGCTTCCAGTGATGAGACAGCGAGATAATAAATCTGTCAATCTATATGTTAAAAAAATTACATCTTTCTTTCAACGGACACGATATCAAACAAGGGTGCAATAAAGTAACTAAGTATGACATTTAAGAGAGGATATACTTAATTAGAAAAGTGAAATCCTAGTCAGCATCATATTCTAAGCTGTTTAAATATGTTTATTTACATCGTCTCAAAGGAAAGTTATTTGCAAGATTCATCTGACTAAAGTTCGTACCTAGTTGCTGCTAAGAAAAGTTAAAAGGACTTAGTGGATTATGTTAAAGTTGTTCGTTTCTGATCCTGAGATTCTGTAACGTAACTTTAGGTTCCTTAGTCTAGTCACTGCCTCGTAACTCTATTTTGTAACTCTAACTAGTTTGTTTACTAGTTAAATGATGCCGCTCAACTTGAAACTTGAAATAAGTTATGTAAACTTACTTAGGAATGTACTCTTTTAAGCGTAGGCGTAGACTAGACTAGTTAACGAAAGAAACGTAAAATCGAATACATTATTTTGGAAAGAACCTATTGAAATAGGAAAACAACAGTGATAATTATAGAATACAAGACTAAACTTTACGTGGGCTTCTGCAAAGAAATCTGTGATATAAGTGTTGATTTAGCGAGCCATAGCCAGAGACAAGAGCTGCAGACGAATGCTCAGGGCTTAAGCCCAGGGACCCGTCTGCTCTTGCCTCACTAATGGCACGGGAGAATGAATTTTTAGTGGGTAGGCGCGCTCACAAAGCCTGGAGTCCCACACAACCCCCAACTGCCCCCGCGGTCGGTGGGTATGCATAAGAGCATTTTCCTGACGCAAAAAACAAAGGGCCTGTTGCACCATTGACAAGTAAGCACAACGAATAAATTTCATATATATAACGTCTTTTGTTTGAAGTATTGGGCAGATAACGCTAATCGCCAGGACTTATTAAGACATCGTGAAACAAGCCATTGATAAAATAGAACATGGTGTATACTGTATTTTCTACGGCCAAACACACAAACTCGTATGAACTTACGGTCATGTGTTCGCAACATTAGGTTTCCTAAATATTTTACAGAAAGTAACAATAAGACACTAGAGTACCCCAGTCACAGAAAGTGTAACAAAGCAAAACCTGTAAGTAAGCAAACTTTTCTAGCGTGCCAACTATTGTCAACATTAAAAGATTTATTTAACGACCGTTATAACGCCGGCACACTTGGCACAACTCCACGAGATCGCTACGAATTCCGCGGCCAGGGAGCAACTATTAACCAATTACGAGCCATCAAATTTTTTGATCCTGCTAACACCATTTATCTCCAGCCGTGCAATAGTTGCCAAAATTCATTCAGTTTTCGGATCAGATACGACAAAGACACTGACAAATGATCGGGCGGATTGGACGGCCGACGAGAGCGTCCGTGCGATAGCTGTTCCCCAATCTTGCCTATAAATCTACTTCGAAAAACTCAGATTAATCTTGGTGAGCATGTTTAGCTATTATCGCGTTTGGGGTGTAACGTTCATCCGTTTTGATCAGACGGATGATGGTAATCTATTTTACGTCACCAAAAATGTAAGAAAAAGAGCAGAAAACTCTAATGTGTTATATTCTTCTTCTGGGTTCTGTATTGTTCATTCGTTTCGCAAATAATGGAATGAAATAACCCCAAATTTATTTTCACTTACATCTGACACTTAGCTGCGAAGTTTTCGTCTTATAATGCATAAATACCAAACTCTTAAGAAATTATTACGACACATATCACAATTTACTTAATACAACGTGCGCGAAAGTTTAATTTGGACTCCATTGTTGTACAGTTTACCTGCAGACGTGCTATAAACTTTGCCAAGTTGTAAAAGTAAATTATGTGTAATTATTAACTTCATTCCGCTTAGGTGTGCAAAATGTTATATTAAGTTACGACCGACGATAAAGTTTTAATGTCTCACTTTGTACCTAGAAGTAGTCATCAATTTTGAAAATGTACATAATTCAGAGAAAAGAAACGTCTTCAAATATTGCGCAAGCTAGAAATTTCATACCTAACATAAAAAACCGGCCAAGTGCGAGTCGGACTCGCGCACCGAGGGTTCCGTACAAACCTGCAAGGTTTACAAAGTTCGTTCATTACGACAATCGAGTCATAACTATAGTATTTATGTATATATTTTGTAATGTAACTAAAAATTTAAGGTTTTCGGAATTTTTCCTTTATGTGTGCTATAAAACGTTGCTTCATGCCAAATTTCAAGATTCTAGGTCGACTGGAAGTACCCTTTAGGTTTTGATTCCCTTGCGAGTACTTGCGAGTTTCAAAATATGCAGCATAAATTGCTGTTTCTTTTGATTGCGTTGACATAGAAGTTTGATTTTGTTACAGCTTAAAGGTATTATAGACCTGAGTATTTGGTATGCGCGTTTATGAGGAAATGGGTAGTAAGTTTAAAATTATTAAAAAAATATATATTATGTGATGTAACTAAAAATTTATAGTTTTTGTAATTTTTCCTTTATGTATGCTATAAGACGTTGCTTCGTACCAAATTTCAAGATTCTGAGTTCACGGGAAGCACCCTGTAGGTTTTGATTCCCTTGCAAGTGTCGAAAATTTGCGGCATAAACGGCTGTATCTTTTGATTGCGTTGGCTTAGAAGTTTGATTTTTTCACAGCTTCAAGGGACAGTAGACCTGAGTAATAAATATAAATTTCAGCTTCATACCTCCACGCGTTCCTGAGAAAAAGGGTCTTGACAGACGGACGGACGGACGGACAGACGGACAACAAAGTGATCCTATAAGGGTTCCGTTTTTTCCTTTTGAGGTACGGAACCCTAATAAGTACGCTGTTTGTTAATTGTTTGTGGTTTTTGCAGGTCCTAAACCGAAAATGCGACTTATGCTGACATGGTAAACAAACCCTAGTTATAGCATCAATAAGTACAGTTTACCATATCGATCTTAGTCTTAAAAACAACACTATGCGTTAATTTCAGCCTTTATATAAGGGCCTTATGTGTAAACTTCAAACTTAAAAGCTGCCACAACAATAGATCTACCCTGCTCTATATGACTCCATAATCCAAGTAACAATACCTACCTACTCGTAATAATATACGCTCTTTATACACACGCTATACGCATTGCTCTTACTCGTAAAAGCTCCCGCACTATGTAAGTAAGACCGATATGACGATCAATCTTTAGTGCGATATGATCAAATCTTTAACAATGGATCGCCATAAACCGAAATCTTTTGGGCTATGAATTAGTTGCCATAAAATGTAATGATACTCACAAATCATTTAGACCTTAAACTGGTCAAGGCATTTTTAAAGCCGCGTGGGTAACGTCTAGTAAACTAACCAGCTTAGATGAGACTGTAGACTTATCTAGAACTAGGATTTGAAATGGCTGCCATCCATTATCGTTGTAATCCTATGAAAAAGAGACTGCGAAGAATTATTTCACACAAGAAAGACTAATATAAGATTACGTGTCTCCGTACTCACTCCTTTTGTAATTTATTCAACAGAATACTTCTTATTTTCCGGCGCAAAATGTGTATCTGCACTTTGTATTTTTTTTTTTCATAATGAGGTGGGTTAGGTAAGGTCCTTTCTAAAAATCATAGTGAAGATGATCTAATAAAATATATTTTTTAAACAAAGAAACCAGAAAGAAAACCACCAAAAATAAACTGGTTCATAAACTCAATGAGCAATGCTTAGAAAAATAATATTCAAAGCAAAAAAATAAGGTATTCAATGCGCAATAACCATTCGTAACGTGAATACCTTACCGTTACCGCCAACGCCTTATTGGTACAAATTATAGTACCAATCCCAGCCAAGATCTCTGTCCTCGTTAACAGATAAGCCTAAAACACGACGGGATTACTTAAGATGACAGATTTTATTGCTTTCCCGTTTCAGTTTTTATGACACCATAATTTATTGCGCGGACGTAACGTTCATACCGTTTTTATGGTGAGGCTCTTAATTTGGACCTTGCTTTGATAGCTGCGCCTATCATGCGGAATGTGAGATATATGACTGCGGGATGTTATGGTATCCGAATTTCAGATTTATGAAATAAAAATAGATTGGATTAGCTGTTTATAGAAGGCTGGCTCGCGAAGACTCAAGAAGCTTCAGAATTTCAGGAAACAAAAATGTCTCAACTAAACATATTATTCTTCTGAATTTGTGCATCGTATTAACTATATTGGGAATTCTCATTTAAGTAAACAATCGCGTAATTTTCCAATAAATAGTTGTTAAAGCCCACAGAATTATACAGCCATTGTTAAAAACATTGATTTATTATTAATTCAAATAATGCGAAGCAGATAAAGCGTCAAAAGAGAATGTAGTTAACAAAGCTAAAGCTGTATGCAACAAGGTTATTTATTTTGTGCACAGTGTTTTATCATTTCACAAAATCCGCTCAAAACTTTCCCGTAAATAAAAAGCGGGGCTAAGCGGCGAAACATGGCGGAATCCAGTTAGGCATGTTATTGGTTAATGAGATGCGGGTTGTGCACTCGCAAAGGCCCGCAAACAGCACAGTATTTGAATCGGCCAGTGTACACACACACAATTTTGTTTCAATAATTTGAAAACGTTCGAAAAGTTTCCGTTTACGAACGCAATGATTCATTTTGCTTGGAACGAAAAAGGTTAACCATTTATTTGTTGTAAAATAAAGAGAAAAAAGAAAAGCCTGGTGGGATTTTATGTCCGGTTCGGATAACCACAACATTTTAAGCTAAGCATATTATTCTCATCGTTTTAACATAACCCTCCTTAGGGTTTTATTGAACCTCACTTGGCCGCACAGAGTCTCGTACCTATTATATATTATATTCTCATACCACACCGATTTAGAAAAAAAACTAACGCGCAGATTGTGTGAAGGACAAGGCCATGACGTTCCAATGCTACTATGCATGCAACTAGCTTTACGTTTAGTGACTTCAAAATTGAATCACTGCGATTTGCACGTTGCTCCGCTTATACCTGACTGATAAATCATTCCTAATATTTCGTTGAGCACTTGCGTTAAAATAGGCACAACCAACCATTTTTTATAAGCGTGCCTATCAAAACTATTGTCGGCGCGATATCATCTGAGTCGTCACTATAAAAATGACTTATACCTACCTCGAAATTATTACTTTTAAATCGACATACCTTTAACATAATCATGTGATAAACGAGATCTAAACCTTTACCATAGTAAACAATAAAAAACGTGGAAATACGTACCAAAAATATTGTGAGTTAGTATATTTTTATTATATGATTTATATCTCACACTCGAAATTTTTCTACTGGTCCCAATTAATTCTTAGCGTCTGTAAAGACGTCTTTGTTGGTGCTGAAATAGAAATAAAATTGTTAAATGATATTATTAAAAGTATCTGATTGATCATCGGTGAATCCAATACGAAGACTAAAAAACTTTTGTATGGTTTAAATTACTTTAAAAATGTAATAACGTAAAATTTTAATATTTAAGGTCCATAAAGATGGACCCAAGATAGTTTTAACTTCGGAAATCATCCCTCAGCCTTAAAATTAGCTGCGTGATACTTCACGCAGCTAATTTTAAGGCTGTACACAGTAACTAAAGTAGCAACTAAAGTTACTACTTTAGTTACTGTGTACTATGTTTTCTTTCCCATGTCCCAGGGAGCGTACCTGGGACAACCAAATGGGAGAAGCCCGGTTGGACGTCTTAGGTTAGGTACCGCTGGAAGGACGTTGTAGCTCAAGACCTGCTCAACCTCGGCCATAGCGACTGGCAAGAACTATCGCAAGACCGAGATGCATGGCGTGATCTGGTGTCGGAGGCCAAGACTCACTTTGGGTCTCTGAGTCACCCCAGTAAGTAAGTAAGTATGTTTTCTTTCATAAATTTTCTGAAGCGCAGTCGCAGCGCTACAATCACGACTGCATGTCATCACATCACAAGAACTTACTGAAACATTACTGACATGGATCTAGACTTACTAATTTGTAAATACATAATCCTCCGTGATCGTCACTTCTTGTAATTATATTGAACTCACATTATTGGGGAACCTCTATAATTGGCCACTACCGAAAGCTTATTATGGGATTAGTAAAATTATCTTAAACGGTATACCATTTGCAAAACACTGGGACAGACAGCTCATTTGAATAATAGCAGATAAGCACTAATGTTAATTACATATTACCATTCATTAAACGGTTCACGCTATGACCTCTAATCCAATCCGCGAATGGCTAATACTCGTACAAACAGCAGCTGAACATTTTGCTTTATTCATGAAAACACATCTACCTACGTGACATACCAATTAAATTTTACATTTGTTGTAGTTTGTTGTAGTAGTAGTGTTTTAAGTCAGAAAACCATTATGTGGCCTGTTTTTGTGAAGGTTTGCCGGAATAGTCCAATTCTTTTAGGTACCATCGAGGTCCTCGCCCTAAAGAGCCAAAGTGGTCAGGAGGCAGAGACATTGACCGTAAATCTCAAAATGTGACCTGTTAAATTCAAAATCACAATCAGACAGGCCTATTTCAAAACTAAATTTGTTTTACTATTGGTAGTAAGGCCGCTGAGAGATTGTATTTAATTTTGGAAAAAAAATGTAGTACCTACTCGTGATTTGTACGTTTCAAAGCTGTGTTGCCATACCAAAACAACCTGTCAGAAATGTGAGCGGCTGGACTTTATAAAAATCGTACTTGTTTTCTCCGGCGTATCATCCGATTGCGTGTGACACACGACCGGTTTTGGTGCGACACAAAGCTCAAGCCTAAAGCTCTTCAATTCAGCTGCCGTGGGCATATCGCTTCTAGTCGGTGGTAACCGCACTTTACCAGATATCAGCCGGCCCAGTTTCAGTATCGCCTGCAAATAAATAGATAGGTACAGTCACCAGCAGCACATCAGTTTACCCACTTTTGTTGCAAACTAGCCCTTATTACAACTGCATAAGATACCGCAGTGTTTACCGTGATGTGCTGTCGTCCGTACTCGTATTAAATAACCGCCGCGCCGGTCTAAACTAGCAACGTACGGACATGTAAACTATAAATACATAAGACTACTAGAGAATACATAACATGTATTTTAATATTGTGCAGTAAGATACTATAATATCAAGAAATACATTTCCAATTTTGACAGAGATTAGCCAAGTACGTATTATAGTGCACAAACATGTGCGCAATACACTAGGATACACTCTGTTCCTTTACTCTTAAGGTTTTTGCAAACTGGTTGCGGTCTCATACAAAATTGCCCGCATTTTGTATGGACCAGACCGAAGACCGCAACCGGTATGCCAAATTTCGGTGAAATTCGGTGATACGACAATCCAACAAGACAATAGGAAAAGTTGTTGGTCCTTCGCTTGATTTTCGTCACTTTAGGTGCGTGAGATTAATATAGATCATAGGCACACATTTTTACTTACAGATCTTGTAGGTAGGGGCAATGCTGGTCTTACATATACTTGTGGACATGCTAAAAGCACCCCTAATGGAACGTACATCTTCAAGATATAAAATGGCACGGAGGCTTGAAGTAGTTCTAAAAAACATTTAGGTAATCTTATTGGTCGTTGTTAACTTACAGAAATAATTGAAAGTAGAAGAGGACGAATGTTGGGACACTTAATACAACACGACAGATTCATCAGAAACATAATAGAGGGAAGAATAGAAGGAAGAAGGAAAAGAAGAAGACCAAGAATAAGCTATATGCATCAAAAAAAGCAAAACTTTAATGCCGCGTTGTATCAAGTGAGGTCAAGAGAATGGCGGAAAAGCGTAAATAATGGAAAAACTCCTGTCTCAGCCCAGCTCTTAAATTTATAGATGATGATGACCAAATGATACTGTAAATACGTACCGGGGTATAACCTCGAAGGATATCTCGCAGACGTAGAAAATATAGGCTTAACTCGTGGATAGAAATCACCGGTCATATCCCAAATTTTCAGAATATGCCCATCGGTCGGACCTTCTACGTAAAGCAAAACAACATTCCCCGCGTCTAAAGTGAATCCAGTTAGTAGGTTGTCTTTATTTTCAGAAAGTATGACCTCCTCATTTATCTCGGTTAGTAGATTTAGAATGGCCACGATAACGTCAGTGTGACCGACAAGAGAGTATAGTCTTGAGAAACTATTTGTTATTTTTCTCGGTTTACAACCAACGAATCCCATGGACACCTCTAACGTCATTTGAGCTTGTAGTACTACATGAGGAGGTACCACAATATTCGGTGTCACAGGCATCTTTACGAGATTGAGGTCGTTTGTACAAACCTCTTCTCGCTCCAATTGAACCATTTGCACCGTTGGTGGGAACAAGGGATATTCCCCTCTTATGAATTTATTAACGCCCTTACTAAAACACCTGCTGTCTATTTTTGTAACAGCTATGAGAATGTCTGCATCTTGATCTTTTTGCTTCCGGAAAGAAGATGCACCAAAATCTGGGTCTCCTTTTTGATAACCGAAAAACTTTGGACTATCTTTCTGAACCGGACTGGGCTGGCTGCCTCGGAGCTAGAAAATTGTGTCTAATTAAATTATTTATTATTTATTTTACTTGAAAGTACTCATTATTACCCAGCTAGGCCTTTATATGCTGAGCTTTATGAAAGTATGGTAAAAATAAGTATCGTTTACTTAATATACAAGAATGATGTTTATTTGTAGTAGTAGTAAAGAATCATACCTGTATTTCAAAAGGATTGTCTTGAAAAAATGCTGTAATATCTGATACAGTCATTGGATCCATAGGTAGTGCCCGATGGTCATTGAAATTAACGTTGTTGGCAGGTTTTATATTTTGGGGTTCAGAACTATGAATCTCATCTCCTATAACCCACCTTGTATAAATCTGTGATATTCTAAAACGTGATTATTTCATTAACTCAATGCCGAAGAAGAGCAAGGGCTCGATAAGTATTTTAATTTATATACGGCATGTTCATGTATCACAATGTCCTAATAAGTAACCAGTAACGGTATTTGTCGATTACTTCATACGAACTGACGGTCCATATTTAAATTATTCGTTGGTTAGTGCTTTTTTGTCGACAGTGAAACAGGCCCACTATGCAGTACAAGCTAAATTGTTATAATTTGCGCACTTTATTAACAGGGTATCGATAACGAACGCGATCTGAAAGTTGTTTCATTTGAAACTCACACGAAGTTCTAAGCAATCTATAAAACTTTTAGCTTACAAACTCCCCAACAACTCGGTGTAGCTTACATTACATTAGTTAAAATTACTCATTATTTACCCCAATTTCTTGAGAATCTCTACGGGGGCTTCCGTCAAGTTATCAACGTTAACGAAAAATACTGGCAAATCATCTTGAGCTGGTAAATTGTTACTGCTGATTACGGCTATTATTTCGCCAAGGTCCGCAGGGCGGTCGCCAATTTTATCAAAAGGTATGATCCTCCCGATACCTTTAAGCAAAAAACGTGTAATCACTAAATATTTAAGATATTACATTGCTTATTAGGTAATTGTTATTGAAATAACATAGGAGGCCAAAGTAAATATATGAAAACCTAAATTAATAATTGCCATCAAATAAAGCCTTTAAAATTATCGTAACTAGATGGTACGACTGAAGAGAACAGTAGGTCCTATTTACATATAAAAAAAAGTTGTGTGACAAGTGTGGACAATGGAACCAAATTCTCAAAAAAATGCGAATCTTTGTTATTTCGAGTGGCATTGAGTTTTTCCATAAGCGATCAGTACCAGACTAGTTCTCATTGAACCTCGAAATAAGAATTGAAGTACCTACCTAGATACTCGAAGACCCTTCGGTATTCAAGTCGAATTCGTATTTTTGGTAATGGCAACCATAATATCGACCAATATTTATTTGTAAAGCATATTTATTGAAACATTTTCATATTATGAAGTGCTCTCAAGGGACAAGCCGACCAATTTCTCTCGTTCGCTGGTTTTGTAAGCACCTGCGCTCACTCCAAGGCAAAAATCATTCTTAAACTCAAGTGGTCTATGCTTCTTATATTACTATCGTGACAATGACGACGGTGTGGTGATTGTTTGTAATAAAATGTATGAGAAAAGAAAAATTAGCAAGACGAAACTATCAAAAGTAAACATTATTGTTTTAGTGATAAAGCTTACCTACAATTACTTGTTTCTGAAGTTAACGCGAATACTATTGATTAAAACGATAAACAGATATTTTTCGGAGAGATTTATTAAATTTAACATTCCTACTTTTTGAACATTTTACAGCGTCTGTGGTCACGGATAGACTAAGATGACATTTGTCATTTACAGCAGTGAGTGGTCGTGATTGGAACTTCGTTCGTGGTCGCGGATAGACCAAGACTTGTAGAATGTAAAGTGTTCAACGCGTCGGGATGTTAAGTTAAATCTCCGCAAGAAATATCTGTAAATTGTGTTTTTAACAATGAGGTTTTAGTCAGTTATTTTAAGGTCTAACGTATGAAATAAAAGTGATTACCTGCAAGTATTGATTCTCCTGATAACTTTATCTCAAATTTCACTTTAACTAATTCAGGGGCTTTTTTCTTTTCTTCTTTTTTGAACGCCTTAGATTCTTTTTTAATATCTTTGTTGTACTTAGGTTCTTCTGATTCCGGTGCTTCGTCTTCTGGTACTTTGTTTGTGTTTAAAATTGCTTCTTTTACCTCATACATTATTGCATCTTGGTGCCTTACATCTGAAATTAAATTAATACTTTTTATTTACTTTTTATTTTCGTCCAGCTACACTACACGAGTAAAACACCTCCGCTGCGAAACCATAAGGCTGCGTTTCCACCATTTCAGACCACACGCCTAAATACATTTAGTAAATTAAAACTAGTCCTTACTTAAGGCTGCTGTCACCTACCTTCTAACAAAGTTAAAATGAAAATTTCTCCCCAAAAATGACTAAACTGACTACTTTTTTTGAATGAATTGTGTAGAAATGAACTATCTCCATAAGATGTCGACTCTGAATTTTTGATTCAATCTTTAAAATGTCTGTAATTTGCAATCATAGAAGCCAAATTGACGGTTTTTCTGGCGCACTCTTCTAGATCACTTGTTGACATCAGCTATCGAAATAACATAAACTTGAAGGGAATTACGTTCGTTTACAAGGTGTCGACTCTGTTTTTTTTATTTATCGCTCTGGTTATTCCAAATGAAGACAAAATTTAAACCAATTTTTGGCATAAAATACGCACCTAAAGACAGGCGATTATCTCTGAGATACATTGCACTTATTCTGTGTTATTTGATAAAACAATGTTATAGAGGTTTCTTTCTTTGACTTAGCATCTAAATTCTTGATTTTATCTTGTGCAATATATTCAAAATATCTTACTAAAGTAACCTATAAATTTGAGATTTGGAGCTGTCATGAACATTCATCTTCGATCGAAATTTGACAGACAGCGTCGAGCGCTCGGAGGGGAAGGGTGTGTCGATCGTTGTCTTCGCTGCTACTCTTTTATTTCGTGTATGATACTAATTCCAAATTTGAAAATATCACGCTTTGCACAATTTTTATACGGCGACCAATTCGCTTTGAGGCTTTATGCAACAGGCATAAAGCCATAGTGCATTTGGATCGTCTCTAATTATAAAAAAAGTATTCGTTCTTTTGTATCGATTAGTAGTTGTATTTAAATGATTAATCAATGTTATGTAAACTTGCATAGAAAGGAATCCTTATTAATACTATAAACAAAAAAGATTTATATGTATGGCGACTATTTCAAGAGGTTCATGAGTTATAACGAAGATCTTTTATCATATACAATTTGTATTTTCGAAACTTGATCAAACAAAATGTGCAGATACTAGGACCAAAATTATCGTCAAAAATAATAATAATAAAAAATTGTCTACAAAATAAAATTGTGGTATATGATGAGCAAACTGTTTCTATCACCAAACATTTAAATGTCAAATTTTGACAAACACTGAATTAATAAGGCCAAGAATAGGCAATAGTACCAATTCTATTGCATATGTATGGGGTTGCAAATAATAACCTTATTTATATAAAATTAAGTTATATCAGTAACACTACTTTATAGTTCAACAACGGTAGACCGATTTTCATGATATTTACTTTGTTGAATTGGTATTTACCTCTTACCCCTTAAGTTATTATAAAACAGGGCTGGGGCGCGCCGAGGCTGGATATGAAGCAAAGTTTTCTGTGGTCGAAGTTTTTTTTTTCACTAAAAAGTCTAAAACTCTTCAAAGGACTCCAATTTAGGCAAACCATTTCTTTTTGAAGTCAGTGCCATCGCATGGGCTCTCTCAAGTTCCATCTTAAGCGACATCTATCTGGGCATCGACTCCAAAAAGAAATGATTTGATTAAAATGGAGTCCTTTCAAGAGTTTATTTAAGACTTTTTAATGTGTTTTGTTTTTGAAGTCGGTTTTATTGAAATAGTATGGTGGTGAAGTGACCATTAACCCAACAAATTTGAAGACAAATAAGGGCTTTTGTTTTAAGTAGTTGACTTTGAGTAGTAAACAAGTAAGTTTATAAATTTTCTTACATCATTCGTGCTTTGGATTTTGAATAAGAATAATATAGACCGTATATAGGCGTTATTTAGTTCCACAACCTTTGATACGCACTTGTACGTACATAACATTGGCCATTGGCGTCAATTCCATACTGTGTGGGACTTGTTCATGGCATTAATTCCATACGCTAGTAACAGTGTTTCAATGGTTTAAACCTAAATAAATAGGGCAATATTTTGCTTATTTAACATTACTTTTCTTTCTACCACAATCTACAACCACAACCTAACTATAAACTTGTTATAGTAAAACACTTGTTTAAAAAGAAGCGTTTCATGTGATGTGTATGTAGTTAATATGAACCTGTATTCAAATTGTACGCAAATGCCATGAAGTTCCATGGTTCTATTCAAGTCCATATTCATATAATATTTCATTATTGAAAAATGTATATGGATAAAATGATATAATACCGGTGTAAACCAAATAATTAAATAAAAATTATCTTGTTTATCATCTGTTATACATGAAATCCTTGAAATCTTGATCGAAATTTTCTTAACTACATTTTCTGAATGTCAGCTATAATAACTTGTGACATATTTCATATATCAAAATACAAATCATATCAAAGAACAGCGTTACACTAAAAAGCATTTATGTGTAAATAAATCCTCATAGCATCCAGCTGGTATGACACGTGGTAGATCAAGCGCAGAACCAATGGCATCATCCACCAATAACCCTTAGTCCCCGTTTCTCGTGGAGTTTACATTCGTAAAAAAATACCTACTCTGAGAAGTCACGATTTGGGTGAAGACATAAAGAGGCAGATAACCGGTACCAACCTGTACCGACTGACTAGTGATGTGCCAAGTCATCTATTTTTAATCTCAAAATATTTAAGAAATTCGTTACAACAATCCAAATAAGGGCCGACTGACACTAGAAAATTGTTTTAAAACAAGATTCAAATCAAGACTTGAGTCAGAAAAGTCTCTATAAAGCATTTCAATTCCATAAAATAGCCAACACGGCACAACACTGGTTAGTCGTTGCAGGTCAGTGCGTGTTACCCGCCTCTATATGTCTTCACCCTTTGGATGCATTTCGTTTTTTCTATGCTGTAAGTTTTTTACGTTATTATAACTGTACGTTTGTGTTTAAATCTGTGAATTTAGTTATATAATTATCAAAAGGAAAATGTTCGCGAACGGAATTGACGCGAGCCCTGATTCCGAACTGTATTCACTGTATTCGTAATAGGTATTTTAAATAAAAAAAAACTGGTATAACATTAATTTATCACATCGACTTTTATAAGACCATCATTTTCTGTGTTCATCATACGCATAGCCTACTACCTAGAGATAAAGTATGAAAATTGTTTAGTTACAGTTATCATTTTTTTGTGTCCCGGACATATAAAATCGCACACACGCATTGATAAATTCGGTAAAATCTGAGAATCTCCAGACTGTCATATGGCTCTTAAGTCGTAATTTTTCTATGACAGTACAACATTTTTTATTTGTTTGTGTACAGATCTTGTAACAAAAGCAAATGAAAATCAATCAACAAGAACCGTGCGGATATAATGTAATAAGCATGAGCCGTTCAATCACAGACGATTGGATTCATTTATTTAACAGTAAACATACTGACTTACAGTCACCCAAAGCGTCAGGATGCTAGTCACACAGTAAAAATTGACAAACGTACATTACAATATAGAAATCAAATAAAACAAATGATTGATTCAGCATCCACTATCACAATATACCTAGTGGCTCCCACTAAGACATATTGGATGCCAAAAACAGCCCCACGGGAAATATTCAATGGGCTCTCGTCTAGGCCCGTAATTCCGGGAATAGAATCTGCGATCGAATGAATAGGTTGTTCGGCCATTTGTCAACCCTTAGTCCTTACTCACATTCCAAAATTATTGGCTTCATCCGTACTAGATGAAATACCTAGGCTACCGAAAATATTTAATTAGATACTTCTTGAATAGATGTAGGTAGGTACCTATTCAAGATGTTTTTAAATGAGAAACTGAAAATCTCATTACTTGATTCTGAAGTTTACGCGAATACATCATAATGAATACTCATTGATTATTTGAGAATTCTACTTTATTTATAGGTACTACCTAGGTACCTATTGCTGCGAGAATTAATATCTTCTTCGCTGTAAAATGTTAAGTTATTTTAACATAATGATGAAACAGTTTCATTTAAACCAAACGATAAGCTGCTGTAAAGGGTGAAACTAGGTAATTCGTTGAAAGTTGTGCAGAAGCTAAAATTATCATGAACGTGCATGCAAGCAATTACCGACCATTATATTACACAAAGTATGCGATCGGCTTACCTTAACGATGCGTTGCTTGTTTGCAAACTCCTTCTAACTAAACTAACCTGTAACAGCGTGTGGAGTATCGAACACAGCGTCCATGAAATTAGCTGGTATGTGCCTTGCAACGGGCTTCCATATCAGCTTTCGTATAAAGTCCGCGAGACTCTCTTCACTTGCCACGATTGAGGCGAAGAAACGCGTGTCGCCGAATTTGAGCGCGGGAAGAAACACTTCCAAGTTTTTGTCGTTCTTCGCGCTAAAAGCACGTAATTAAAATAAGGTAAGATGGCTCTTTGTTGAAGTGAAGTGAGTGGAAAACGGTTTAAAAGAAATTTACGACGTATTTTAAGTAGCATATGATTGCAAACATGGCAAAAAGAACTATTATAGGCTATATGTACTTATATAGATTTTGAATTCACGGGTAGATGTACATGCAGCGAGCTTGCAAAGAATATCCTGATTGAAATTGAAAAATATACATTACCACATACACACTACCAAGAAAATATACGGTAACACTCGTCCGTGACGGTAACATACTTTGCACCCAGACTTCCAAGTCCACTGATGGGCGTGATGGTAGCCGTGAAGTGGCAGAGGTCCTTAACACGCACTGGAAAGATGTGAGTAATGGAAAACGTCAAAAACCTTCGGTTTAAAAATTGCCATGTTCTGACCCATCCATATTGTGCTCCACACCATATCTGCGAAAAAAACTAGGTAGGTAAAAGCTTTGTCTTGGCTTGGCACATACATTTTCCCGCCATTTTTACGATGGCGACCTACTTTTTTTAGATTAGTAGGTGGTGCCCTTTGAGTATATAGCCCCCTGGAGATGCCAATACGGACACGCGTCTAACAAATTTTTTCACCACTTTTAGGGGGGAGTGAGGTAAACACGTACAGCACACCACCATTAGATGAATAACTCAACAGACACAAATTTTGCTGTGGCGATAAACGCACACTACAAAAAAATTCAACACATGAAACATTACACGCACACAATCAGAGTTTTCACGTAACTACGCAGCATACATACGAACAAGATAGTGATGTGACACGCGAAGAATGAGTCAGATCAGTTTGCTGAATGAACTGAATGATTCTCGCTGAAAATTTCTTTCATGTGATTTTTTATAAATTCAAGTTGTGAATATGTGTATATTTTTTAGAAATAGTAATCCTGATACATAGTGACTTGATCGGTGATTGATTGTTGTCCATTACAGCGAAATAACCCCAACAAATATTCATTTAACAGGTAGATTAGTCCAAATCGAAGCCTCTTAATATATGATATATATTTACTAATGAGCTTCAAATGATAAGTACACATTTTGATTATTCTATTCTATAAACGTTAATTTACGTAAAAAGTTAAGACAGAATAACACAGGTAATGCATATCTGCGAATATTGTCTCAAGAAATCATTTTTCGTTTTACACTTATGCTGCATTAGGATTGCACTGGCAGATCTATACTTAAACCACTCAAGGATTTCAATAAGGCTCTTAGACTTACAATTACACATTGTGAAGATTGGGTAACTGCTTCAGCTGTTGCTGCAGCTGAAGCACTGGCAGTATTCAATATTGTTGGTTAAATTTTTGTATGTTGGTTCAAGTTGGTTCAGTTACTTGTGATGTAGTGTTAAAAATAATAAAGCAACTAATATACTACACAAAACTTGGCGAAAAGAATACAAAGTTGACGGACAAAACACGAAAAAGGGGAGCAATAGACAAAAATCGGGAGTTTTTATAAAATAAATTAAAAGTCCGATAACTTAACGGTAAAGTTTTGAATATAGGGTTCGATAGTCAAATCAGTCAGGCATGACGTAAACTGCCACGTCTTACAGGATTTAGGTCGACTTAACCTGTAAGCCTGTAGCCCTGTATATAGTATATAACATACAGTCATAATCCCGGACCAAATGTATTCCTTTTACCTCGAAATATTTTTATAGCCAACAATTCTTTTCATTTTCAGACTAAATTTCAACATCGAATGACCAGAGGATAAGAAAGTATTTTTTTCTTATTTACCGTACAAGATTTAAATATAACATACATTATACTTACTACTTAATTCAAAATCTAATTAAAAAAACTGTTTATAAAACTAACTCCAGTAAGGCCAGTGAGTGAATGATTATGTTGAGTCACATCACTAAGACCGATTCACCTCCGTACCACTGTATTCATGTTTACATTTTTCTGTCGTTTACGTATCGCAACGGTTTTTTCTTTAAATGGAAATTGTACTTAAATACACATTTAATAGTTACTAAAAATACTTAACTATGGTAGGAAACGCGATCTTGTTGCGAATTTGAGCTGTCAGATCGCCTTTTACATGAGAATACTTGTGCAGTACCATTTTTTAAGAGAAGCGTCACGCGATACGGAACGATGCAAAATGGCGGTGTAGCGACTTCAAGTATTTTTATATAACGTGTTTGAACAGTTGACCAACGTACTTTGCCGGAGGGGGTCGCCCGTGTATGGCATCTCCAGGGGCTATATACTCAAAGGTGGTGCCTGATAAAGCAATGGAATAAAATTATACTTACTTTGGCTGCATGAGGCCAAATCAAAATATCCACTTCAAAGCTCTGTCCAGGGTACAAATGATACTGTAATTTCATTCCTTGCGAACAAGGCCCGAGATCCAGCCATCCCTCATTACAATCATGCCATACTTCTATACCTAACACTTCGACAGCGAAAGTGAGAGTAAAGGAACTATTGCAGAAACGTGATACATCTGTAGTTCTAATGGTAAAATTCTTACTCATTGTATAGTTAGTTAGGAGCAAAAATTAACTGCAACGAGGAATCACGAGAAATATTTTCAAACAAAGATGAAATTTAATCATCAAAGTCAAAATGTTTCTATCAAAGTGAAGTTGAAGTATTAACGTCAAATAAGAAAATCGATTGAATCGAGAAGGTATTATTCAATTGAATATGTTGTAGTGATGTAAAATAAAATCAGGCGTTAAAATAATAGTTTTAGAGTGTCAGCAGTGTCAGTGTCAAAGTCTGTCAGTGACTGTCAAACTTTTAGGTTATGTTGGCAAACCTAAAATAATACACAAAAACTGAAAAATAAGAGAAAAGAGAACGCGATAAGTAAGAAATAAAGCATTAGCTGTCTACTGATAACTGTAGACTATTTGAACACAGTATTGCAAATTCAAAATGACGTCTAAAATATTACGTACCAGTTTCCTATTTGTAAAAAAAAATTCGTAAGTATCTTGCATTTTTTTACACAGAAGAGTTTATTTTATTCTAATTATATTTTCTAGAATGCAAGCCTTAAATTACAGGAACAAAGGTGCTTCAACTAGCTTGCCGTATTCGACCGTCACACAGGCAAAGAATGACGGTCCAAAAGCCGGCTCAACGATAGATCAAAAAGATCTCGACAATTTCACGAAACAAACCGAAAACTGGTGGGATCTATCGGGCCCTTTCAAGGCTTTGCATTCAATGAACATGATGAGGTATTGTTATACAACCTAGTATAGTATGGAAGCAACTGAATGTGTTTGACAAGATATATTTTTCATTTTTTTTTACAGAGTACCATTTATCAGAGATGGATTAGTACAATGTAGCCCACATGAAAGGGATCCCACTCCTCTCAAAGATAAAAAAATATTAGATATAGGCTGTGGTGGTGGCATATTATCAGAGGTAAGGAATATCATGGCTCCACACATAAATAACACACCGAATATTTATGTAAACTTTTAAGTAATTTTCTTGTCATTCCTTTCAGGCATTAGCTAAGATAGGAGCTACAGTCACAGGAATAGATGCAAATAAAAATGTGATTGATATAGCAAAACAACACAGTGAATTAAACACTAAATTAGTAAATAAACCCCATTACTGCTGCACTACTATTGAAGTAAGCAAAAGTTGCCTTGTAGGTGCTTATAAAAACTATTTTATAGCTTAAATTCTTATTAAAAAATTGAGTTTCTGTACAACTGTGCTCTCAGAATATCATAGAAATCCTGTTATATGCACAAAAAAATATATTTCCAAGGATGTTTTCTACTAAACTGATATGGCTACATTACCAGAACTAATTACAATTGGTTGATTGTAGAACTAAACAAGTTATACAAAAGTAGTTAATATTTTCAGGATCACATAAATGACCGCAAAAATTACTATGATGGTGTGGTGGCCTCTGAAGTTATAGAACATGTAAACAACCAAGAACTATTTGTACAATGCTGTGCTAAAGCTCTCAAACCTGGCGGAAGAATATTCTTCACTACACCAAACAGGACCCGATTGACACAAATTTTTGGCATTTGGGCAGCGGAATATATCTTAAACATCGTACCAAAAGGAACACATCAATATGAAAAATTCATCACACCTAATGAACTCACATTTTTATTGGAAAGAAGTACGTATAACTCTAATTCTATGTACGGACAACAGCATGTCAAGATAAACTCTGCCATGCAGTTGTAATAAGGGCTGGTTTGCAACAGAAGTTGGTATCTGATGTGCTGGCGACTGTACAAAAGTAATTCTACAAATGGTTAGGTATTTGCTGAATTATTTATTTTTGTTCCAGACAACTGTCACGTGGAAGTGGTGTATGGAACTATGTACAATGTTTTACTAGACAAATGGGACTTTGTGAACTTTCAAACCTTCATGTATGCCTTGCAGGCTCAGAAGTTAGAAATAAAATAAATATCATATCATACTTTTTCGTTTTCAGTCTTGTTTTCTGTGATGTATTTACAATTTCCTTCATAAAAGATAGGCTTAAATATCTTCCCTTGTAAGTATAACAATTGGCTTTTAGTAAAGAAAATAGTTACTTATGTTATGAAATAAATACTGATCTAAAGTTGTAATTAGTTTTGCTATTCCAAAAACTTTACTTGCTAAAGTTCATTAGTTTGATTCCCGCCTCAGACAAATCGATTCTTTCGAAACGCACATTGCGGTGATCTTTTCGAGCGGGGACAGTCAACACTGCGGATGAATTTATTTGTTATTACTAGCGTAGCGTAGCTAGCGACATGAAGATTTAATTAATAGTACCTAGTAATAGTAATAATAGGTACTATTAGTACCTACTAGGGCTCGCCGCGGTTCCGCCCGCACAAATATCATACCCTTCCCATGAGGATGATTTGAGTCAAAAAAACTATTCGGGATTTAGATAAAGTATACGTATCTATCCATATTGCATCTAAATTGGCAGCAGCCATGCAGGTACACTAATTAATTTGGCATTCAAAATATTATTTTTCAATTATTCAAATACTGTTTGGTTATAATCTCTCTCGCGATATTGTAAACGGTCGATAGATTAGCGAACTATATCTTAATCCCCTTCCCCTCCCCCTCCCCCACCCCTAATCTAATATTCATCAGGCTAAATACAAAACTTCAAGATTCTAACTTTAAAACTGACGGACTCTCATACAAACTTTCAACCCCCATTTCACCCCCTTCCTTAGGGGTTAAATTTTGAAGTTTGAAGTCCTTTCGAGATGCTGATCTTCATCATTTAAAAAACCTATGTAAGAAAATGAGTTAATCCAATCAAGGAATAAGAAGTTTCATACACACTTTCAACCCCCGTTTCACCCCCTTAGGGGTAGAGTTCTGAGAAAATGAGTTAATCCAATCAAGGAATAAGAAGTTTCATACACACTTTCAACCCCCGTTTCACCCCCTTAGGGGTAGAGTTCTGAAAAATACTTTTCGTGGTCCTTACTCGCATTATTTAAGGAACCTATGTACAAATTTTTAAGTGAATCCAATCACGGAATTAGAAGTTTCATACAAATTGTCATTTCCTGTTTCATTCATCCCCTTAGGGGTGGAATTTCGAAAAAAAAACTTAGCGGAGGCCTAGGTCATAACATCTACCTGCATGCCAAATTTCAGCCCGATCCGTCCAGTGGTGTGGGCTGAGCGTTGATATATCACTATGTCAGTCACCTCTATCTAAGTTACTTTATTTAGATTTTTATCTTGGTTGGTGCTTAAATATTTACCTTCTTCCTTTTAGGGGTGGATTCATGTTTTACGTAAAATCTACATTGCCTAACCTCGTTTAAATCAAAGTTAGCTTAAATGCAATGCATCGTAAGCATAAATGTACCTATGACTACGAGTAACAAATAAGAAGTTTTACTCGGACATTTATATTCATAAATCTTTGGTTAGGTCGAACGGAATGTAAATCAAATAAGTAGCCAACAATTAAATCACTATTGCATTTAAATTTTATGCAGCAATCATGCCGAGTTGCAGTTGCTCTATAAACGTCTAGTGGTTCACATTGTGTCAAGTGCATTTTCCTCATAGTTTTCTCAGTATGAACGTCACAAGATCAATTGCAGCTTTGTTAAGGTATAATCTGGCCGAGATGTGAGTAATAAAACCCAGTTTAGTTTGTATTTTTTATTATCTTTTCTAATGTCTGATCATTCTGATACACAAGTACAGGTTATGTACCTAGAATTTGCTAATTCTGAAACATTCTTGTGCTTTTTGGGCTGTGTAACATGTAGTCAACTTTACACAGCCCCAGTCAGCCTGTTTAGTTAGCTTCTATTTGAAATTGTTTACAAACTTCGCGCACGTCAGGGTCAGCTATCATCATTCTCTCTCTGTCCTTTCTTTGATGTTGAAAGATTTTTTAATCTGAAACTTACACCCTGACAAGCGCAAAAGTAGTCCTTTCCCCACGAAATTCTTAAAAACCGCACCCAAACCAGGCTATGTAGGTATATATAGGTATCTACTATAGAGATAAACTGTTTTGCTTCATCTAAAGTTCTAAACGCAAACTAAAAAGTGGTTTCAATATTTACCGCAATGGTTAAAAATTTCAACATCTGGGTGGCCGAGTGGCTTACTACCTTTTCGTCGGTTCACGATAAACTAGAAGTAAAATATTTTCAAAAGCCATAAGTAAGTGTATGTAGGTAGATGAGCGGAAAACCGAAGCACTTATAGGGTCAGTGCATGGAGACAAAGAATTGCCGTTAACCTTCGGCTGAATGTAGTGAAGTGGTTTACTACCTACCTACTTAATATGATAATCAAGTCGTAAGCAATAGAGAGCTAAATATACACATGCACACAGCGTAATTTGTAACATTCTAGAAATAAGGAACTTACTTCTATTAACACTTCATTCCATCTAAGAAGTGTACAAATGTGTACTCAGTGGATGAAAAACATTCTCTGCCAGTCAAAACTTTACGTCAAGCAAGCAAGCAGTTAAATGCCTTCTTTCTAAAAATAATACACAATGCACTCTACCTATTTATTTAACTGCTGTTGCTATGATGTAAAAAGGATTCTATAATTTAATTTTACATTCAAGACACTGGTTTTTTTTATCTCTTATTTTGGACAGTACCTAGTTGAGTAAAGGTAAGTGGTACTAAGAACCCTGACTACAAAATTCTAAACTTCTAGGTCTTCATTTTCTGTTTGTTCGAGAGCTTCGCACTCAAAAGCATCTGGTACAACAATAGATGAACAAGACGTGCAAAGATATTCGAAATTAAATCAAATATGGTGGGACCCGGTTGGACCCGTAAAAGCACTGCATGCTATGAATGAAATACGGTAGGTACTTAAAGTTTTTACTTTTTATAAAGTTGGCATTTTCTAGAAAAATAAATTACTATCTTTGACTGTTTGGTATCTAACACTAAACTATACGCTAAACGTCTGGGCACTACACCGTATCATACCATGAACGTGTTAAGAGCGTATCAGACACGAAAAGCAACACGGTTCACTCTACTATCAAATCGCGGGTCGGACAATAAAATTGTAGGAGTTGTGTGAACATCCCCGTTCCATAGGTAGGCAAGTATGCCACCTATACAGGTATACCAAAATCACGTAACCTGTTTCAGGACACTATTGAATTATACTGATTGTATGAAATAACGTTACAGGCTGCCATTCATTCGAGACGGGTTATTTAAATGTGGACAAAGCATAGACCCTGAAAAACCGCTAAATAATCTAAAACTTCTAGACATTGGGTGCGGTGGTGGCATATTATCGGAGGTAAATGAGTTTTTTAGAAGAACCACTTTATATATTTCGTAATGCGTATGAATTCTTGTATACTGTTATTTTCATCAACGCGACCAAACGCGACACAGCGTCATTCGTTGTTTTAGTTTAGGGGCTGTCCATTAATCACGTGAGGCTCAAAAGGGGGGGGAGGGGGTACGGAAAACATCACGAAACATCACGAGGGGGGAGGGGGGGCCCTCGTTAGACATCACGTGTATTAATTTTATTTATTTTTTGTCAAAAAGCGCTATTTCTGAACCGAAATTTTGAACGGCGCGAAAATTTTAACGATTTGTAGTATGACCTTGATTGACTCGCCCGCCGTTGCTAGGCAACATTACTTAAGTATTATTAATTAAATAATTATTCATTAATTTTATTGCAAATACATATAAATGTTTTTCGAATCAAAACGCCATTAGTTAAAAAAAATTTTCCAGGCAAAAATAGCCTTTACATAGACTTCCAAAAAATACACGTGATCCAGGGGGAGGGGGGGGGGAGTGGTCCCAAACCTCACCAAATATCATCAGGGGGGAGGGAGGGGTCAAAACATGAGAAAAACGACCTCACGTGATTAATGGACGGCCCCTTATAAGAATTTGAGAAAAAACAGTATTTTTTTAACCATTCTCTTTTGACGCTCTAATTACCCCGACCATCGTAATTCTAGAAATATGTGTTACCTAAACTGGTTAGGTATCCAAGAAAGTAAACGATATTATACTACGTAGTATAGTATCAAGTATGGGTGGCGCAGCGGTTAGAGGGTCGCATTTTAAAGCGACGGTTGCGCCATGAGGTCCCAGGTTCGATCCCCGGGTCGGGCCAAAAAATATGTACCTGAGTTTTTCTGTTCAGAAATTCGGAGTTTCGAAGTTGGCGGTGTTTCACCCCCGTTCCTCGGAAAGCACGTAAAGCCGTTGGTCCTGCGCCTGATCCTCTCTGGTCGTGTCAGATTGCTCTATGAGAGTGAAAGGAACAGGCGCACACACTTGTCCACTATAATATGTCCCGCGCAGTCGGTTAGTCGTTGTGATTGGCCACCGTTGTCGAAATCGATTAGGGGGACTTACTACTACTTACTTAACTTTATTAGAATATTGTAAGTATCTTCCAGCTTCATCATATTAGTTGTATAATTCGTTTTAGGAATTGGCCAAGAACGGTGCTGAAGTGACCGGAATAGACGCCAACAGAGAGATGATTGAAGTTGCTCAACGGCACAGTCAATCGAATACAAATCTTTTGAACAAACCGTCATACTTCTACACTACTATCGAAGTAAGTTCACCAAATTGCTATTTTAAAGTGAAAAATTGCTCTTAGTTCGTACTTGTTTGATGTCATAACATGTCAATGAAGTAGGAAGTTATAATAAGTACTAAGTACCACATGCACATTGTTTGATGGCTTTAACATAGTGAAATTTTTACTTACTTAGGTACCGTCTACTTAATTGCTTAAAAAGTATAAAAACTAAAACATATTATTTTAAATAATACTAAAACTTTTTAATCAATCTAATTATTTACCACATAGGAGGTTAGGTTAATTAAAAGCAAAGGAAAGTGGGAACTGAGTACAATGTCCTTATTTTAGGAGCACGCACATGACTACGAAAACTATTATGATGGCGTGATCGCATCAGAAATAATAGAGCATGTTAGTAATCCAGAATTATTTGTAAAGGCGTCAGTTGACGCACTGAAACCTGGAGGAAGTATATTTTTCACAACGCCCAACAGGACACTGGTGTCCAGAATCTTTATCATTTGGATAGCAGAGTATGTACTCAAAGCGATACCTAAGGGAACACATGAGCATGATAAGTTTGTTAAGCCAAATGAACTCGCAGCCATGTTGGAAAGTAGTAAGTAACATTAAGTACCTATTTATTAATAACAGGAACACAGCATAACAACTGATAGGTATATTTAAGTATGTAGTGCACGTAAAGAAGATGCAATTTTTAACTACCTGTGTCTTAGTTGCATCGCTCATACTATAGTATATTTATTTTTTATCTATCTCAGTCATAATAATATTGTAGGTAGGTACGCAAACGTTTGACTGGTGCCAACTGGTGGATATGATGTCGTGTTAAGTCCACCATATGTGATCCATTGCTTTGTCATTATCCTATCGCTGGTAGGGGTATGCCCTAATGATACTTCACGCAGGAGTATGACTGGTGAGAGACGTCACATATTGACGTTGTATCCACCTTTTGTTAGCCATTGTTAACAAAAGGTGGATATTCTCGCTTATTCAGTACCTAACTAGGTAGTAAAATAAAATGTGGTTCTATGTTCCTAATAATAAATAAGCCTTATTGTTAGTCTGTGTGTCATTTTAACTTTCGATACACTTATTTTTTATTATTATTCTTCTTCTTCAGCCACTCTCTCCAATCGCTTGGTGTAGGCCTCCTTAACCCTCTCCATTTATCCCTGTTTTGGGCAGCTAGGATCCTTTTGCTGCCTTCTCTCTTTTAGGTCGCCCTTCCATCCATCTCAATTTTTTTATTATTATTTACACTTAATCTCATATGTAAATTGTTCTATTTTTCAGATAACTGCAAAGTGAATACAGTGCGCGGCATCAAGTATTATCTTTTACGGAACAAATGGGCTTTCGTTAGCTCTCTGAATTCGGTTTATGCTATACAAGCCAAGAAAATGGAATGAGTATAATACACCTCACCTACGTTAGATATTATGTACCAGACCTTACTAGAATCTTTGTATAAACTAAATCTATTTGGATAGCTACAGTACCTACGTTTTATTTTGAAACTCAATTAGCCCTTAAAAAATATTTAACGTTTACTTTTTCATTAGTTTTGGGCAAATAGGATCAGCAAACTCGAGTCTAGTTTTACAATATTAAGTTAGTAAGATAAGTAAGACCTTTTTAAATCCAAAATAGAGGCAAGCTCAAATATTTTGACATGTTTTCGCGACAATCTTCGCAGTCAGTCATGTCACGTCAGTAAGTTATTTTTAAGTGACATTAATGTTTTGCAAATACTGCGAATATAATTTATGCTAAATTAAGGAGATGTTGTCAATGATTCATTAAAGCAGATTTTTAGTATCCGAGAGCCCAGAGATGACGTAAATATGTCCCTTACAAAACTATTCAAAGCTCCTATAAAATTATTCAAGAAGGATGTCATCGCCTTTCTGATCATTCGACGTCACGATTTGGGTAGTGAGTATTTAAAATATTCATAACACAATGGGTCTATGTACTTACACACTCGGGACAACCTCGAAACATCACTACATACGTAGGTCACGAAAGACCGATCTTTGTATTCAAATTTTCATGTCTTAAGTCGATGATAGCATGTGTTTAGATGCCTACCTACTTACTTATAAGTACCTATATTATGTACCTACCTCTTTTATAATGTAGAGTATTTTCGTACCGAGGAATGTCTTCCTTATAAATAAGGTTCAAATTCTTTCTCATAGGTCTCGAAGACAAACTTCGTTACGTCGCCGTAAAGCCCACAGCGTCAGTTTCTGTTCTTCGTCAGAAAGTCTGGCACTTGCTAGATTTGCCCGACTTCTGCGAAGAGGTGATTGTGCTGAAGGCTGATGATAACAGGGAAATACCTTTGACTTACTTGCGTAACGGCAGCAGCCCGCAACACCCATTCATATTGGAAGTTTGGCTGCCTGGGACGTATAAATGTAAGAAAAGAAGCGTCGAATTCATTCAACCGTAGCGTAGTGTTTAAATTAGATATCTAAATCAAAGATTAATCTGCCTATGACACCGTAGCATTCCATGACCGTGCTAGGAATAGAAATGTATCAGGCAAAAAATTATTATTTGTATTGAAAACTACGAGTCACTAGTCTGTTCCGTCACCGACCAAAAACACCGTCCGTCGCGTCTGCACCGGCAAACGCTCTCCCCCTAGCTCCATACAGCGGTGAGACAGAACGCTGTAGATCCGTCCAGTAGGAAAGGTAAAGCGCTGATCTGAGAGCACGGTCAAGGTATGGTACGGTGTAGTGGGCCCGAACAGAACTTAAGGCCGTCTTATTCCGTCAAATTATCTCATAAGCCCCGCCCCCTTGTTAAAAGTGCGGGGCGCTTCCCCCACCAGCACCCCCGCACAAAACTTTTTCTGTCAACTTTGTCTTACAAATCTCGTGTATAATTAAGCCATCTAGTGTTTATTTAAGGAACAAAATTTTCTTGAATAAGATACTTCATGCGCTTTTGTAAGTAACATACCCACGCCATCTAGCAGAACCCCTAAGAACTTTTACAAAATGGTTTCTTTAGTACAACATACATGCTTTTTAGTCTAAACGTTTATCGAAAGAACAAGGAACGCAAAGAGTGGCATTTCATTCTCACACGACTGGTCAGCACTTTATGCCAGCAACCTGTAACCATTATAAAAACAAGAAAGAATATCCGATAACATTTATTATATTCTTTATTGCACTTATAAGATGTACAGAAAATAGGTACAAGAAGTCACAATGTGAACAAAGGTGGGCTTATCCCTAAAAGATACCTCTTCCAGCCAACCCATAGGTGTAGGAAATGTAATGTAATAACATTTAGGTGGTTTATATTAAGATCCTTTTTGTCGACACAGTTATAGTCTCACTACTATCTTCCATCAGTCTTCCAATTGATGATGACTGAAGACCATTACAGATATGGCACTTCAAATTTAGGGTTCCGTACAAACCAGTAGGTATATAAGTCAAAGTTCACCCATCACGAGAATTTTGTCATGGTATTTTTTTACACACTGAAATTCATAACATTACAAATCATCATCATCATTCTCTTGCCCTGTTCCCAGTTTATCTAGGGTCTGCGCAGTATGTTTCACGCTTCCGTTTAACATTACAAATATGGAAAGCTAAATTAAAGACAAAGGTTTCTTTATCGTTTCAGTAATCCTTTAATAATATCAAAGTTTTTTATTTACTAGTCGTCTCCCGCGACGTCGCCCGCGTATATTTTGGATGTCCCGTGAAATGGTTCAAGTAAATTAATGGTTTAAAGTAATTACTATCGAGGTCACCCACACCACGCTTAAAATACTCGCTTAATATCAGCCTGAACTATAAAAATGACTTGACTATCATATGTTAGAAAGTAAGAAAATAGTAAGGCAAAAGTAGTTAGTAGTAATCTCTCATTTAGATGCAATACTTTTTTCGGCGAAGTTCACTATCAAATATACTGAGCATTGAACTTGGCTATCATTTTTCACATTGATGTTTTTGTTGGGATATCATAACTTTTTATAGAAATATTTATTAGCTTATTCATAAATCATTAATACATATTTTGTGCAAGCTTCCATCCAGTTAATTGTAACGGTTTCAGACCCTACAATCAAAAAACTTTCTTTTGTTTTCAGATTTTTTCCTTCGCTTACACATTATTACCTAGCTAGATGCCATATTTCAACTGTCTAGGTTTGTTAATTAGAGCACCGCACCCACACAATTACTTTGATAAACCATATATGGTTTTGCCATGTTTGACTTTTTGTAGTCTAGCTTATAGACCTTTTTTACTATAAAACTGTAATTTGGCATGGGTTTCTTTATATCCTAATCACACCGCCTAAAATATGTATTTTAAAATATTTTTGGGACACCTCCCTACAAGGAATGAATTATGATGAGCATGAGTTCCTACACCGAAAGGGCAACACCAGGGTGTATCTCATGAATCGTGATAGTAAGACAGTTGAAATTTTCAGGAAGGATGTATTCATGTTGCCGTTGAAAAAACAAAAACTTAAAAAACAGTTTTTTTTTCAGATTGCTCTCATACAACTTATCTACTCTGATAATGATAATAATGAGGGGCTGCCCCATTATTAGGACTTCATATCTTTTGTATGGGACTCCCTGACAACAGATATGATGTTTATGCCATTTTCATAGATAATGGTACGGAACCCTTCGTGACCCCGAAGCGCCATTTGGCGCTAACTACAAGATTAATAGAATTATTATGTGTCACAAACACCAAAGTTGTTTTGGATATTCAGTAACAGCAATTTGAGGAACGGTTATAAAAATAAAATTAAGACAGTCTCCACACATTTTCGACAGAACAAAATTGAAAAAATTATACAGATTTGACATTTCTGAATGCAAATATAATTGGATTATACTGAGTAATCTCCATGTTCGTCGCTCAAGTCCATGTCACCAAATAAGAGATAGATAGTCAATGCATTATTACTACACGATTCAGAAAATGTGTACGTACGTACGTAAATAACATGGAAACCTGAGTTCCATACACGAAGAGAGCTAGACCGACCTTAACTTAACCTCCAATGTTTGTATTTTGTCACAGGAGTCTAGATGTAAATAAATAAATAAAATTAATATAGACCTATCACCTAATAATTTTCTCCCTCCCTCAAATTCATATAATATTTTCTCGTCTCCAATATACTAGAGTCACCAGGGCACAGCTTTAGCATTTGAGATTACTGCTAAACCTACAGTTATGGTTTAGCTCTGATTTTTCCAAATAGAGAAAATGTTCAAAACTACAATAATTTGACATGAGTGTTTTATGCTTTTTGTTTATATTGTTACTATAGAAACGGATTCATCTCTACGATTGGTACAAAAATATAGTTCATTTATTCACAGCAATTATATATGTCGCTACAGCCTTTCTCTTTTTATTTTGCTTAACACGTAGAGGTTGGGGGTTCCATCCTCATGGCATTGAGGAGATTTATCCGCATGGTGATGATGTTTTTGATACTAATATTCTTTTTGAAATTTATTTTCATTGTTATGTAGTTTTTTAATAGGATTTGCTACTTTAAAAAAAAACCTAAAAATTTAATTAGTTTTTATTTTTATTTTTTTTTATTTTAAATGTTAAAATGTCCAAAAATTAAAATAAATACTTATTTCGTTTTCTAAAAAAATATTGTGACTATGTAGAAAAATATTCATGATACCCCCGATTTGAACTCGCGACCTTTGATTAGTATAAGACTGGTGCTGATCCAACTGAGCGTGACGCGGCGCGGCGAAATTAGCTATTATTAGTTCTTAGGTGTTTTACGTAATTAAGTACGCAAATAAAATTGCAAAAATTGACATAGGTCCAGCGTTCGCAGTGGCGTCAAGGGGAATGAGGAAATGGTAGGTATCTCGTGCTTGTCATTTGAATAAAAAGATAGCGCTATTTCTGCTTGCATGTATAGAACAGAGATGACACGACGATCAACTGTTGCGTCAAAGTCGTTGCGCGAATCACCATCGTCACAAGTGTGAGAATCACTAAATCAGTGTTTTATGAATGAAAATGTTAATAAAACTGGAAAAAAACGATTGGACGCCCTAAACATCTTTGGTGTCTAAAGTAATCTTAAAAAGACAATTGGAAGAATTTGCTGCTTGTAAGAAAGAATACAGACTAATGAAAAAAATGGACCTTTCTTTGCCTGAACATAACACCGATAAAAACTAAAAAAAAATCATTTGATTCATAGCTGAGATCTCACTTATGTGGTCAAAATGTATATTCTTATAATCCCCTGTTCCTCACATGTGTGTAGCTTGAGCAAATCAAGATCAAAAAAGTCGAAATAGGTCAAATAAAGTGTTTTTAGATATTTCGTTATTCTGATCTAAATAACAAACATTTTGAAATCATTTTAACATGTATATGTGTAGAATGGAATTACCTACTAAAATATGTGATTTTCATAAATATAAGTCCAATAATTTGAAAACTACATAGAAAATACGAAAAAAAAGGGGCCCACTTCTGAGGCAATTATTATCGAGCAAAGTAATTACAATCGTGTTTCCAACCACAATCCAGCTTTCTAGTAATCTTCTTCTATAACATATATAGATTCGAGATTTAAATAATTAGTGTTTCCATGTTTAAACTCAATCGAAACATCGTAAAAATGGAATATCTGGGCCTTAAGTGTAAGCACTAAGCAGTCTGGCTGAGATGTATTCGCGCTCACAGCGACAGTTATACAGGGTGACTTTGAAAACATTGACAATATTTTAAACAAAGAATCTACTCATGATTTATTATAGTCTCTTCCACATATTAAAATGATGAAAACCAATTGATTTGATCAAACCGAGAAAAATCATACAGTTTCTCTACTTTAAAATATTGCCAATGTTTCCAAAGTCACCCTGTATACTTACTAAGTTTTATTTTGTGTTAAATAGCAACGGCATCGACGCGAAACAACATGCTGACGATGGGCGCCACGGATGAAGACAACAGCTTGGCTGAGAACACATGCGAGAAGCAAGACGCTGGCAAGGGCAACAATAGTAAGTTACGAGTCTCGTACAACACATCAATAAAGAACAGAAGGCCTACTACGAAAAACGAAATCCGTCAAAACGATAATCGTTTTGCGGATCCGAAGCATTTCGTAGTAAGGATTCCATACTAAAAATGTTTCGGATTCGAAAAACGATAATCGTATTGACGGATTTCATTTTTCGTAGTAGACCTCCAGACACGTTTGATAAAATGCAAGCATCATGTCGCACACAAGTCGAGAATATAATAAATAGTGGTCCAATTTTCTATATACTAAAAGTTAGCGCAACTGTAACATTTCCAACACCTATATTTTGGTTGGCTGGAAGAGATATATTTGAGTGATTATCCCAAATTTGTTCACATTGTGACTTCATGTATTTTCTGTACAGCTTATAAGTGCAATATACGTAAATTTATTCCTTAGAATAACTCAAAAAAATCATAGGTACATACGTACACAAACTATGTTTTATTAGCATTGTTTGTTGGGTTAAAATTGCTTAATTCATATTTTCTTTTCAGCAAATGCCACTATATCTAACGAGACTCTCGCGATGAACGGTCTCAGATTTCCGGACAACAAATGCATGAATTTATTACAGTCTGATTACAAGAAGTCTGAAGTGACTTGCCGCATTTCAAGCACAACCTTGTTCAAACTAAACGGACGGAAAAGTCGAGACAGCTTCACGAATATCCTAATCAAGATACAAAGTGACCTGTGTACGTTGAGCAACAAATTGTCCAATTTGGAAAACAGAATCCCCATGTAAATTCTATGAAATGTTTGCTATAATTTTTTGAATAAAACTAACATTTAACAAAAAATAATTTTATTTAAATATTCTCTTCAATAAATAAACATTTGCGTCGAAATATAACTTATTAGTACTAATAGCCAGTAAAAACAACAAGAACTGTACAATATAGTGAAGTACTTGCTTGATTCTTATTTACAAATAAATAGGTTTTATCTATACTAATCCATTCAAACACAATGAGGTTAACTGCTTGACTAGGCATTACCTGTCTGTTGAAGTAAGCAATAAATTCATTCACTATGAAAGAAAGTATTTCACGCTCTAATCATTCTAATATTATTTCAATGTAATCCTATAAGCTCATCAAGTTTCATTTAGCATAAACTTTGTTTTGTAATTCTAGCTAGGTAGTCTTATTGATTGATCAAAGCAACAGCATGCCTATGCATGGTATGTTGATTGATGAAATCTGTATTTCAAAACATTATTGTAGTAGAAAAAGCGCATTTTCACAACTTGACATAGTAAAAAATATTATTTGGTTTAATTCAGGCTACTTCAACACTTCCTATATTATAAATAGTGCCTACACTCGAAAATCGATTGAATTTCAATGTTGCTAGTTTATCTACGAAACTTTTGAACACAGTATACAAATACAATAAAAATATGGACCAGTTGTATTTCACGGTGAGCGCTGTTTTTTTTATCATCCAAGGTTCACGCTGAAACAAAGAGAAATAATAAAAATAACTAGTTTAAACCAAAGGCCTTTCCACCAAAGGTGCAAGACAGTCAGTGTACACTGACAAGATAGACTCTGACAAGGACAGACAACCTTGTAAAGATCGCAGGATGCAGGATCACACTGGATGCGGACCGCTCACAACCGGTCGCTGTGGAAAACCGTGGGGGTGGAGGCCTATGTTCAGCAGTGGACGACCTTAAGCTGATTATGACAATGATGATGACTAGTTTTATATCTAAGGGCGATTCACACATATAACCGCGTGCCGCGGCGTTTAGAGGTGCCGTAGATTTAATAATTCAATGCAAGTGGCGTAGTGTATATTTCTATACAAACTTATGTAGGTAATTGCTTACATCACGCCTGATGAGCGCTGGCTGCTAACGCAGATTTCAAGTTCGTTCTTACTAATCTACGTCTCGTGGATTAGCTCAAAAATTATTTTTATTAAACATTTTTATTTAATACTGACCTTAAACTCATAGTCATACACGCTCTTCATCATGCACTTGGTCATTGTGATGAACCCGCACATCCTTTCTTGCATTCCCAGTGCATACTCTATGCTACGAATGAGGTCATTTGTCCTTAGCACTAGCAGTGCCTGACGATCTACATTTTCCAAGCACTGTGTGATGTAGTGTATTAAATGTGGTAACTCGTCTTGAAACATTTTTTTCTGCAAATTAAACATACATTTTTGAAATGACAATAAGTTCATTACAGGTCAATGTCACTTCATTTTTAAGTAGGTATATTTTAATTTTATATTTACCTCTACAGAACTTGGTTTTGTATCATTTATGCCCTTTAATATTGACTCCCAAGGGCGACCTGATACCATGCATGCAAATAATGCATACAGCTCTTCACGTATTCCCAATGCTTTGGAATAAACCTTCATGTCTTCTCTATTCTTGCTTATAATACCCAACCACAACTTTGAGTAGTTGTACCTGAATGTATCACTAAGGTGCTGAAAGAACAAACAAAAAAGCCACAATTTTAGACATAATTTGTAGACTACACATTACCAGTTCATATTTTCTGACCCAAATGTATTTTGAACAATTAACAGATGTTTATTTTTCCAACTTACAGCATACAATCCATGATCCAGCAGGTAAACACTGATCTCTTTATCGTTAGGACCCTTTTGTATGAGAATGTTGCCAGGGTGCGGATCACTGTGCACAAACCCAGTTTCAAATATCATATGTGCATAAAGATCACCAATCTTTGTGCATAAGTCTTGTCTATCAATCTTGTTCTCCTACCACAAAAGAATAAAAATAAATAAACAAAGACACACTTATGTTGTTAATTTCAAAAATATCTGCAATAAAGTATACTGATTATAACCAATATTTTAAAACACAACAAATCTAGTGAAATTTATATTTACTTACTTCAATATACTTGATATCATTCACTAAACCACCATTTACATACTCCATTACCAAAACTCTTTCTGTGGAGTAGTCCCAAAATATCTTAGGAACCTTAAGCCATGTGTAACTTTTGAACAATGAAGCAACTTTTTCAGCATTTTTCCCCTCTTCAATGAAATTCAATTCTTTTTCTATATTCTTTTTTGTTTCATCAATAAGCCACTGCAATTGGAATTCAGGGAAGACTTTCATCATAGTTTGCAGAACAAATTCCATCCACCTCAGATCTATGTTGATGTTCTTTCTAACAAAATGATGTTGAACTTTAACAGCGACTACTGTACCATCTTTTAGTTTTGCTTTGTGAACCTGAGCAAGGGACGCTATCCCAAGAGGTTCGGGTTCAAAGTCCACAAACATTTCATTGGCCTGAAAATAACAAAAAAAATGGTTCAGAAAAAACACCTTGTGGAGTTAAGATTTTGATAATGCTGAAAATTAATATAATGGACATCTTAGTCTCAGATTACAAATATTGTGCAATATGATAATCGACAGAGTGATATAAAAAAGACAAATATGTCTAAATATCTTAATCAATGAACAATATCCTACTTACATCTTTTTTCAAATCTTCTTTTATAACTTTAAACAACTCCTCCACTGTATTCCTTGGTGCATCCTTGTGCAAAATTCGCATTGTTTTTACATATTCTGTCGGTAATAAATAGTCCATAGCTCCTACATGTTGACCAATTTTTATGTAAACTCCTTTGTTTGCCCTACAAAGTTCTAAAAGCTTTTCGGCGCCGAGTTGATGAGCCTCCCTCCTTGCTGCCTCGTATTCCGAAGAATTTTTATCCCAATCTTTACTATATAACATGGACTGGTAAGTTCTGCCAATGTCTATAGCGGTAAGCGCAGTTCTCGTTATCCTTACGACCGTCAAAGTATCGACATTATTATCCTGGAGTTTCAAAGCAGCAACTGTGCCCCCAATTCCCACACTTCCATATAACCCATATTTCACCACTCTAGAAAAGTTTCTTGAAAGCATTTTTAGGATTTTATTGTCCTATTGACTATGATCTTGATCACATATTCCACTTAATCCACTTATAATGGAAATTGGCACAGCTTTCTATTTACTTTATATCGATTTGCAAACTTGCAAAGTAAACCAAACGAAACTCGATTTGTGCGTGACATGAATGGATGGATGGATGGATGATGGATGGATGGTTGATGATGGATAAAAACTGTCACTGTCAAAGCAAGCTCTGTCTGTCAAAGTCACCTTCCTCCATTCTCTGCTAGTGATGCAAACATTCAATTGACTTTTTTCAATTGAATGTAGTAAGATAATGATGAAGAAGAAATGGATGGACTGTGTTAAAAATGATATGAGTGTGAAAGGAGTGGATGATTCAGTGACGAATGATAGAATAGTGTGGAAGCGCAAAACATACTGCGCCGACCCCAGATAACTGGGAACGAGCAAGAGAATGATGAAGATAATGATGACTGCTTTTCGTTGGATTTTTATAACTGGCAACAGTAAACGGCGCCATATTTCTTTCGCGTCAGTGTTCCGCTTCCGTTGACATTTCTTTCAGGCGAAATCTCCGAAAATGAAGGCTAAAGGAGACGTAAGTTTATTATAAAATCGTAATTCATTACAGTAGTAATACATAAACTAGGCGTAGAAAGTACGCACAAATTGAAAAAAGCAATGATTTTTTTAGTTATGCCTTGAAAAGCTGCACCCGAGTTGAGTTGAGATACTGGGTACACGTTGTCGACGCATTGTACTGCAGTGTTTTTAGTAATTGCTGAAAATTTTCAAGTGTCTTGTCTCAAATTACACCCATATAGTAGGCACTAATCGAAATATCGTATATTTTCATGGATATTTTTATGATGCCAACAATTAGTGACTATCGTAACTTTTTAGGTTATGTCATGTTGTGATGCGGTCTGGTAAGTAGAAACGTTGAAATAATTGAGCTATTTTTCATTTCCAGTTGAAGGAATATGAAGTCATTGGGCGCAAGCTCCCTTCGGAGAGCGAGCCAAAGCCTCCTCTATACAAAATGAGGATATTTTCGCCCGACCCTATCGTGGCTAAATCCAGATTTTGGTACTTCCTCCGGCAATTGAAAAAGTTCAAGAAGACCACTGGCGAAATCGTCTCTATCAAGGTTAGTACTTTTTTTAAAAAAACTTCTTATACAGTGTGTTCAGCCCTCTGATAAAAATGGTAGTGCTAATAATTAGTTTCTATTACTACCCTTTTAGTTTTGTGATGTAAAGAAATCCAAGTTAAATAGTAAAGTTTTATTATAATTCATGTCTACAACAGCATAATGAAATGTCAAATTGTAAATATTTCAGGAAATCCCAGAGAAGAGCCCAGTGAAAATCAAGAACTTTGGTATCTGGCTCCGTTATGAGTCTCGGTCTGGTGTGCACAACATGTACCGCGAGTACCGCGACCTCAGCGTTGGCGGCGCCGTCACACAGTGCTACCGGGACATGGGTGCCAGGCATAGAGCCCGTGCTCACTCTATTCAGGTATGAAAATATGAATAATGTGTAGTGAACCTTCTGACACTAATACTACCTCACATTTGAGGTAAGTCCTATGCCCAGCAGTGGGATGCTTACAAAAAATCTGTAAATGGATAATTAATTACAAGGCACACAATGTTCAATTTAGGTTCTAGTCTAGTACTATTTACATTCTGCACACCAGAACATTACTCTTATGGTCCACGTAAACGAGCCAGGCCAGTATTGGCTTCGTGAAAATAGAGCCAGGCCAGTGCATTGGACTGGCCCAAGCCAGTGGACGAAGCCAGTCCAATAGAAGTGTACATCCGGGCGTCTGAGCCAGACGCCTAGAGAGATCTCACCTATCTAGGCTAATAACGAATCGTAGGTGACGCTGGTATATCCAGGTTTCATCGTAGGTGACGCAATAGTTTTCTTGTAAAATCAAAAAAACTTGGCTCAGACAGCCAGAA
>OY757260.1:5819194-5858460 GCA_963584085.1 Pyrausta aurata
GTACACCATGATACCCTTAACTAAATTCGGGATCGACTTACTTTCACCTAACGAAAACATTACATTTGTGACAACAAAAATAACTTTGTATTCCTTAGTGTTTGTATGGAAGACAAAGTTATATAATTGCGGTTGATAAAACTGTGCAATATCTCAAAAACTACTTTGGAAGCGTTTATTGCATGAATGTGAATCTCAAACGTTAAACTATTGTTGCAAAAATCAACAAAATATTTGAGAAACAATAAATGATTTAATGAGTAGGAGTGGGAATAACTTCTTGAAATCGCCAACATAATAACACTTTTGTTACTAATAAATAACATGTTAATTTTGACGTTATAATAATATTAGTCTTGCTGGACTGTTATGCTATTTTACTGGTATTGCAAACAGAAATGTGTTATTTTTATTACTTATCGTCGATCTGATATGTAAACGAATTACTGCAACCAAAAACCTGTCTTACTGCACTGACTTAAAACACAATTTAAAATGTCATGGAAAATGTTATTTTTATAAGTTATCGTCGATCTGTTATAATATCGAATTACTGCATCCAAAAACCTGAAAAAATTCCTAACGGTTATTTTTATTAGCTCTATATAGATAGACTAACCGATAGCGGTTATGTTATCGAATTACTGCAACCAAATACCTGTCTTATTGCCATGTTTTAGAACACACTTGAAATTATATTAATTTATTTCATTTCTTAGTCGCACCGTCCACAATCATTTCTGCTTAGCCCAAAGGTATGACTGGTAGAGAATGCCATATGGCGTTAAGTCCACATTTTGTACAAACTGTGGTTGTGCAATAAAGTATAAATTAATAAATGACGGTAGAAATATTGTAATACTTTCATTCAGAAATATGTTGTTTCTTTAGGAAATAAATTATGATAATTTTTAGAAATATCTTAGTGTTCATTAGAACCAAAAAACGTTAAATTTGTGACTATGTGTAAGGTTAGGAAATGACACTAAGTTCGCAAATGATAAGTTGGTAACATAAAATGTGTTACTGCAATTGGGAAGTGAAATCGGCTAAACAATGTTCTGCTAACTGACAAAGAGTAGTTAGTATTATTTTTGGAAGAAGTACTTTTTATTCGTTTTGAATGTTATTTTTGTCACGAGAATATTTAAATGTGAACTTTACGAAAACCAAAACGGATAATTTAATCTTATTTAATATCTTCATTGGTTCTAAATCGTCCTATGCGCAAATCAGAATTTATTTTTGATCTGAGTCCGGTTTTGACGTAAACGTTGTTAAATCATGGTTACCCTAAAACTATAACTAACGTCGAAAATTGAACGAGTTGTTATTTTCCTTTGGCATTTTGCAAATCTGCGAGAGTTTATATTATATATAATTGACAACACCATTAACTTAATGAAAACAATGGAATGATAAGTACAATTTGGTGCGCCGTATCCACAACGGCCACACACCGGTTTAGCCGCCGGCTCTTGCTAATCTGTAGCTGCCGGGCGGAATAATAAGATTTACGCTGTCTACTAGAATTAAGAAATAAATATATTTTTTTATTAGAAATTATTCCAAAGAAAACTGATTTCCTTCATAGGTAACACCGGCTTAACTCGTCAAGTATGTGTAAACGAGACACAATAAAAATTCCATTGTTATGCGACTCTCGGCATTCGTTTGATACCTGACTGATTAATAACAAACATGAACATGAAACACGAGTCAAAATTGCATGAATGTGAAAATCAACTCAAATATCAATACATAAATTACATAGATGATTAATAACATTTCTGCTTGCACTGTCGAAATAATAATTCGGCGCGATTCGGCGCGCGGCGTGAGACTAGCGTGGGCTCTCCTCGAGAGGGAAGTCACGCGAGCCGGCCGAGCCGTGCAACAGCCTCGCTCTGTCTCGCTCTTGCAATACCTACTAAACTAACCAATCTATCCGTACTCTTTACTCTCATAATGGGGACTGAAACAGAACTACTGAGAGGGCCGTATTGGACGGTCCTTGTGCTAGTGAACAAAAGATAAGGAAAAACTTGATTTCTGAAGTACTTACAAATTGCATTTATTTAGGAAACCTACTCTACTTTTAATGATGGATGACGAAACGCGACGTTTTAATTTTTTCATTTACAAATTACTGTCATAAAATTTAGAACATTTTAAATTATTTATTATTGTAGTTTTAGGACATCTTGTCACATATTATTTTATAATTTCTGGATTTGGTTGAAAAGAAAAGAGAAAAAAGTTCAAAACACTGCTAAAAACAAAAACAACATTAAAAAAGAACAACATGGAGAACTGGGAATCGAACCCGCGTGTTTCAAATCCAAGGCCGCCGTACTAATCCGCTGCGCCGTCGTGTCATTAACAATAGGAGCGAAATTTACCTTTGCATTTTAGTTACATTATTTTAACCCTATTTTAGTGATACAGCCACTGTCAGCCACTACAGCAATGAGTTTAGCGCCATCTATTGAGATACTAAACACGTAGACTAGTTGCGACCAATCGACATGCTTATCCGTGAATCCAGTCAACGTAGCGCCATTTATTGACGTGCTGAACACATGAACTAATTGCGACCAATCGACATGCTTTATTTCGTGAAATGCAACAATCTACGTAGCGCCATCTAATCCGTGTTGTAGTATTCCAACGGACACCCGCAAATATTGGCCAGTTACGGCGGAACCGTTTTCTTGTATGAGATGAGGTATCTGTACTAGTAGTATTAAATTATCTGTGGTATAGGTATTTTTCTATGCTTGATAAATATTGTAAACAATAGTATCAGTGAATAAACTTAATTAACTATTTGATTTAAAAAGATCCCAGAGTTGAACAATTAATTATCTATATTATGTTGTGAAATTTATGTTCATTTATTTTGAAAATAATAAATTTGTTAAAGTAGAATGTTAAGATTGTTTACAATATTCGACAAGCAAAATAAAAGACAAGCAAAAAAAGGACTTTAATCTATCAGACTCACCTTAGGCACCTCCACATACTCGGCGACGTGGCACTCGTCCTCATCTATGAGGTAGAGAACGTCCTCGATGACCTCGTGATCCCTCTGCTCTTGGTGCTCCACGAACGCCATTATGGCGTTGTCGAGATTCGGGTTCAGTTGTGAGCATAAGAACCTGAGATGATGTAGAACAATATATTAATAAACGGTTCAAGGACCTATAAAATCTTCACTAATATGAGAAATCTGGGTATTTTTTTTTAATTAAAACTTTTTTAAGCATCTACTATATGGTTAACCTTGATTGACCTTTTAATAATACGTAGTGGTAAAATATTCAAAAATGTAGTAAAACTGTCATAGCACAGGGCATAGTGTTTTTTAAACTAGTTAATTACACAATAAGTAGAAGACAAAATGAAGGTCGAAAATAAGCGGCTGCTTGTCATAAATAGTATGTATCTTAATTGAATGAATAGTGTAAGGTTCCCACCTTACACTACAAGGCTAATAAAATAAATTAAAGCCCACTGGCACATGTCAGGATAAGCGTAGCTCTGGATCAATCATTTTGTCTCTGTCAACATCGAAGCAACAAACAAAGACAGAATGATGAATTAATTCAGTACTAAGTTTACCCTGATATGCGCAAGTGGGCCCAAGTATAGTGCAACCTACTTGTACAGTCCCAGTTTGACGACATAAGAGGCAAACGTGACATTATTGACCAGTGCGGATCTCAGGTCGGTCAATTCCCCAGGTTTCAGCGCTCGGCAGTTCTCGAATATGTGAGAGGTGATGAGGAAATCCAAGATGGCGTCGCCTAAGAACTCGAGGCGTTCGTACGAGCGGGTCAGCCTGTTGCGGATGTACGATGGGTGGGATATAGCCTGAGAAAACAAATTGCTTTGATACTATGGGTCGATTGCATAACTGAGACGTTTCTGGGGACACTTTTGTCGCCTTCATATTTATTTCCCTTCCAATAAATGTACTTTTTCTATATTATTCTTATGAATAAACCGATCTTTCACCTAAAGGGAGGAATAGTATGGTAAATAGTACATAAATTTGGGTCTCCGTTTTTCTCGGTTTACTAAAGGTTCTCTACTTCTTTTCAACTTTGACTACGCTGATTTGATATAAAAGCAGCCTTTGTCTTATTTTATTTTATTTTTATTCAGAAAACCAATAGCTTTACAGACCAAAACTTTTAGTTTTTTTTTTTTTTAGTTTTTTTTATGTTTTCCGTCGATAAAATTGAGCATAGAATGCCATAATACGTGCTCTTTGTAAAGAATCACGCATATAAACTTAAAGTTAATTTTACTTATTTATGCTGGTAATTAATATCATATTGTTATTTTGACGGAAATTGGACGTCAGTACAACAATATAATAACATATCTCCGACTTACATTCAATGGCTTCTGTGACAAATTTCGTTCCATATCCGTTACCTAAGTATAATTCATATTTTTTAACACAATAATATACATACACTATGATGTTACAGTACCTCCAACAAAAACGAGGGATCCTTGAACTTGTAATTGAGAATATTCTCGATGTCCTTCCCGCACTCGTTCAGGAGGAAGTTGATGTCTTTCACTCCTGCTTTCTTCTCTGAGACGACTGTGGGGACCGGCTTGTGAAGCAGTTGGGCGAAGTTGTCCTATAAAATATGATAAATATTTTATCAACGTATGAGATAGGCACTATCCGCCGCCTGTGACCCCGCTAGCCTAAAGTTTAGCCCTAACAAAATATGGTGATTAGTTGCGAATATGGTGAATAAGCAGTCCCCGACCTAACAGCGACAGGATTACCAGAATGTAGTGAAGAGTCTGGTGGCAAAGGCTTCTCTATTAAAAGCTAAAACATAATGACGATCCTGTGACATAATGAGTAAACGCCGCCATCAAATAAACGTTTCCCTGGTGTTGGGCAGCAGCAACATCAGTACTGGCAGAAGATTGAAGATAAAATATATCAGGAAAGGCTTTTATCTGGGTAATAAGAGGCGGGAAACCTCCGGTTTTTAAACTGCGGTGTGAAAGGCAAGATGGAAATCACCACAATTTGAAAGAAAGCAAGAATGAAAACATTTTGAGATTTTATGGAAAAACTCCACCGACAAGAGCCTAGTTCTTAAATTTGATGATGACATAGACCCACCCAAATACTTAAACTCATATTTAATGTGTATAAAAAACTGATTATTGCTGGTTACACAATCAATTTTCTAATATGCATAATATTCTAATTGACCGCTTTTTAACCTACTTCATATGGCATACATTACTATCGATAAACCTATGGAAAAAATCATGATTACGGAATTTCGGACAATTTATTTCAGGGAGCATCTTTCAATACATATTGTACACAACGCCAACCTAGACTAGAGACTTTTAAGCTGCTGACTCATAAGAACTTATTAGAGTCATCAGCTTTCGTACCCGGTAATTTTTTAACTGCTCTGCTTGCTGTTTCGGCGTTTATATTAGTGCTATATGGGATTTGCAATAGCAGGGGTCGAAACAATAAAAATTGGACTAAATGGAAGACTTCATTATAATTTGAAGACCGCTTAATGGCACTAAACTTTTTGACTTTGACGAGCGAGAAAAAACACAAAGCTACACAGATTAATGTTATATAATATTATTATAATAATAATTACCTGAGGAGGCAACACCTGCATCCACTCAAGGACCTTGACTGCGGCTAAAACGCCGCCGCTAAGGAGATACGTGCCGATCAGTGCTTCTGCGCAGTCCGCAATAGACTGCAACGCAAAATATAAGTAGATAAAACATGAAAACTAAAATAATAATGCACTTAATGATATACCATTATGAGAAATCAAATTGTGATGTTAATTCCCGGTAGTGTTGCGGAAGTTGTACTGTTTGTTTGATAAGGTCTTCTCTGGAGCATTTGAATCGATTTCGAAAAATATATAATAATAATAAATATACCAAGAGAAGCATAATTATTTGTAAACTTAAAAACCCAAATTTTACTCAATACAATCCGTGCAAAGCCGGATTTAGTTTCAGGTCAATCGTAGGTATTATAAAAATATTAATAAGTAATCTTTATGTCAGATACATACATTTTCATTGCTTAAATAATACGTGTAAACGACGTTCTACGTATTTAGTAATCAATCGCAAATCTTATGTAAGCCAAAGGGATGTCCTTATAAGGGAAAGAGCTACATAATATGGTTTTTGCAGATATGATTTATAAGAAATGTCAACGCCCCAATACAAATTTAAAAAAAGTTATTTACGAACGCCCGTGACATTAATTTTATTTCCTGCGTTTCATTCAGATAAACGAATGAATAATTCATGTACATATTTTGTTTGACGCAAATGAAAGTCGCCCTGACTTACTTTCTTATCGAACTCAAGTTACAAATCCTTACTTATTAATTTTTACGTAATTTTTGTACACCTGTTGAATAGGTAGGTATACTATACTTAATATACTATACTTATAGTACGTGGCAAATAATGATACATACTCACGAGCCAACATTTTTGCATACATACCTACCATGCTTTCTATCTCTCGTACCAAACAAAGATACGTGTATACTGACACGAGAGTTGAATCGGAAGACGATGGACATAGTTAAGGGCGTATGTTTCGACGCTTTCTAATGTTGATCTAAATCATTAGCTGATAATATGCTAGTATTTATTCCGTGTCTTTAAATTTTCCGGGGCTATTCGTTTAGGTACCTTCGTATAAGCAATATTTTTTACATGAGATTTGTATACCTATACTCACACGAGAGATTGTATCAAATGTTGTTGTTACAGATAGAATTAATAAATTGGCATGGCAGCAGAGATAATCATGAACGTATGTATTCAAACGGTGTATATGCGAAAATTTTATAACTATATGACAATTCCGTATACCTGAAAAAACCAAATCGAATTGTCGCCGTGTGATAGTGTGGCCTAGCTACCCTGTCAGTCACAATCTGACTGACCAGGTGTCTAGGCCAAACTATCACAGAAACATCGCACATTGCTCTGACACGACAGCCGGGCCGCACACAATCACGTTGACAATGTTCACCTGTATCTTTGGTGTGTAGTCTCGCTAGCCATGAAACAACTTCCAAACTCCGGGCTACCCTGAGAACAGAAAAACCCAGGTACATATTTATGGCCTGACCCGGGGATCGAACCTGGGACCTCTGGCGCAGCCGTCGCTTTATTGTTGTGTAGTAGGTATGTGGTGGATGTTACCTACCTTGTCTGCGACGGCCTGGCAGCGCACGTACCCCTGCATGGCCGCCTGCGCGCGCCCCTGCGGCTCGCTGTCCGCGGCGCCGTCGCAGTCGAGGTAACGGCGCTGCATCACCTCCATGTTCTCAGGGGATAGCTCGCCGCGCAACGCCTCCTCGCGGCTAAACTGCATGCCGATTAGGAACGTCGGGCGTATCTGTAACAAGTGCACCAATATTTCAAAAAAGCAACAGCCGCCGATTTAGACGTCTTTACACACAAAATAAATAATATTTTACAAACTGTTTATTTATATGTATTTATTTCACGAAAATCGCTCCACGAGGAGGCGTAGTAGTAGGGTCCACGTCGGATCTGAATCCGATTGAAACAGTTAAAATAACAAATAAGAAAAAGACGGATGCCGGATAAAGTGCGTCAACTTTACTAACTGTAGAAATAATTCTACGACCACGCCAGATCCTAGTTTCACGGATTCGGACTTCGGATTGAGTACGGATCGCACGTACTATCAAGGTCACTGCCGCCTAACCACTTTAAGAGCCAAAATAGATAGCACCTCGCGACGCCTTTTTTTTACGTAGGGGTGTGCAACACTCGTTTTTGTGTCGTGTGTGCAAGTGATTTTCGGTTTAAAGTAATTAGGAGACAGAAACCTCGACCGTCCACGTTACGTGCGGGTGTACTCTTGATAGTATATAGTCTTAGTTTTTTAACAATATAAATTATTCTAAATAAATAAGCGATATTTCCAATGTAAGAGTGTAATTTCGTAATACTCATAAAAAGTTTTAAATAAACATAACTATATAATACTACTACATAGTAGTAAGATCTTTTTCTCCGCAAGTTCATGCGTACCAAAATACGTTTGTGATCAATAACAAATAAACAATATAACAAAAGGATTCTAATGTTCGTTTACAATCATTCAATAACAGAAATATCATCACTGTGCTTCTTTGTCTATAGATAATGATTTTATACTGATGTGTTGATGGTAGGTAATTAAAGTCCCACATAGATATTGTTATTGTCAGATGTAAATAAGAATAAGTATTTTATATAGTCATTTACGTTAAGTTCTCAGTCAGATTCAAAGATTTCATTATTGGATGGTAGATATTAATGAATGAGCTGTCTTATTGGTACATAAGCTTTAAATACTCAGACAATTAAACCATCTGAAATAATTTTTCCGTTTTTGCGTAGCAATTATGTAACAGATGTGAGGGTAAGCTAAGAATTACGATCACTTAAGTAAGTGAGCCACTGGAAGCGAGAGCCTTGCTATAATTTTTCAGTTATTTGGAGAGGTTATTTTTTTATTATTATTTCTTATAAAAATTGTATGCAATATCTACTTGTTTATTTCACTTGATTTCTAATTAATTAACTAAAGAATAAGAACAATGTTGTAATCACAATGATTACACAACCAAACATGTATATATATACTAGCTTTTGCCCGCGACTTCGTACGCGTGGAATAGTGACTTCTTCCTCCCGTTTTTTACACATTTACCACTATATCTTTGCTCCTATTGGTCGTAGCGTGATGTTATATAGCCTATAGCCTTCCTCGATAACTGGACTATCCAACACAAAAAGAATTATTCAATTCGAACCAGTAGTTTCGGAGATTAGCGCGTTCAAACAAACAAACAAACAAACTCTTCAGCTTTATAATATTAGTATCGATGATTAGTGATGAAAGGCGTTAGGCTCTGTTATACTTTGTAAAGAATCTAGCGTCACTTTCGCTCATGCCAGCACGACCTAGTACGTAAAAGGGACCGTTTTAGATAAGATAAAAAGGCGAGCGAAGTCTTGATTAAAGCATCAGATAGGAGTTCTATTTTTCAATCAATCGCATCAAATATTTCAACTGCTTTCACTCGACGCCTGTCGCCACACGAGTGCCTCCAAGTACCATTTTTTTAAGGTGGAAAAAAATGCATTGAATTGCATACCCTCCGCTTGGCCGGACGGGGGGTTATGTGGGGCTCTCCTCTCCAGAAGGGAGAGGCCTACCCACTAAAATAACCACCAGTTCCTTCTCGCCGTGTGTGGTGAACTTGGTGTAGCCAGGCCTTCCCCAAACGTTCACCGCACACAGTTTTTGCTCGCGACGGCAAGCCCATCTCGGGCCATTTAACACCATTATATCAGGTCAACCTTGGCGACCTTACTCCACTTTTATAACTATGCTATGCCTGGGCTCAAAAGATGCCCAGGTGTATAAATAAATAAATAAACTTCTCTGAGTGTTAACAAAATAAACAATATAAAAAAAGGCTACGTATTTACACAAGCTGCCAGCTTACAGGTGTAAATAGCCTGCTCGCTGGCATCAGATTCCTACTCTATGACTAGAATTGATTAGTTTGGAGCTGGCGAGCAAAAGCTCGTCGCCTCCGTCCGACTCGTTTCCGGCGTCTGGGGTCCGCGAGAGGATCATTTTCTCTCTCCCGTTCCGCCTCTTCTTTCTTGAGCAGAACGTCTTCACAGAACGTCCTGAACTGCCCCCATAAATCTTCATTGCCGACAATGACTTTGATATCTGTCGGTAAGGATAGGTCGCTCCCAATGTGCGTGACTAGAGTCACCCTCTCCCCAGACCAAGCAGAACACTCTTCTAATGTGTGCTGCGCCGTATCCTCTACCGCACTACAGTGGTGGCACTCGGCAGTCCTCTCCCTGCCAATTCTACACAGATACTTACCAAAGCACCCATGTCCCGTAAGTATCTGCGTCATTCGGTATGACAGAGGACTCCCGTGGCTTTCCACCCAGCCCATGAGAACTGGTTGCAAAGCGTTGACAGTCCGAAGACCTGCACTTGGCTCCTTCAGCCGTTCAGCCCACTCCTCCATCATCAGCTGTCGAGCATCCTTACGCCAGTGCTCAACTACATCTTTAGCCGGATTTGTACCACTAAGCCTAACCTCAGCAACATGGTGGTACAATTCGGCTAATACCCAGGCTTCCAGTTCCCACGGAGCAGTGCCGGCTAGTGCGCATGCCGCTTCTCCAGATACTGTGCAATGTGCCTCCAAGTACCTACCTTATCTTCAACCAAAATTGATGTTGTTTTGTAGCTATTTTATTTTGTGTGATACTTGTGCTGTTTTGAAAGTCTTGACACGGTTTAACCTGTGGTACACAACATTCATGTTTTCGTTTTTGTAATTATTGCTAAAGAAGAAGAGAAAGAGAAGAATTTTTGAATAAAGCTTAAAAACTACAAATATTTTTTTAAGATTTATTAAATAACTACATAAGTTAATATGATGAGCAGAAAATGAGAAGATCTGGCGAAATGTCATAAATTTTACATTTCGGTTGGCCGCTGAAAGTAAAACCACTAAACAAGACCAACCGCTGTTTCACAGTACTTGTAAGCGTTATCTGTCCATTACTCCCATTTTAAAATTATTCGTTGGTTAGTGCTTATATGTAGATGGTAAAGCTGGCAGTCGCATACGCCAACAATACTTCATGCGAGTGATTTCAAAAATAAGCTTCAGATAGCATAGATTATCGCATCGTGCAGTGTTCGCGCGGCCTTCCCAGGTCGAGGCCGAATTTGCGCTCAATTGTCTGAGCCCGTTACCATTCGTCAAGCAGACAAAACGATTTCGGCGGCCGACACCGGCGCACACGCACGCGTCCTTCATATTTTACTGTGCAAATTCGAGTGTAGTGCTGTTTTTTAGTCATCGAAGTTTTTTAACACACCAAAGGTTTGTAATGAAATTGTTATTCTTATTGTTGATTTGTTTTGTGTTCGCCCGAAATCCAAAACGCGGTGCATCTACCGTACATTACGCTATTGTCAGTTAAGTGAATCAAACTAGTTTTGTTACAAACAAAATAATATTATATAATTTACATAAAACGATATTATTATTTTTATAAGCATTTTGGTTGAAGTTATGACTGAGGGTAATTTATTTTTATATTATAGACGCATGATTGCATAAGTAACAATTTTGCTACCTTTTGCTATCTATAAGATATTTAATGTTTATTACTATTGATCATTTGATATTTCTACTAACAAACTTGCAATAGCAAATTGCTTCCTCTACTAAGCATTGAAACCGCTGTTTTATTGAAACTCAAAGCTAAATAAGTGGGTACTAAACTAATTAAGCCTAATTGGATAAAGAATCGGACTGTTAAACAAGACAACTAAGTCAGTGACAGAAGCTTCATGTTACATCACAAACTTGGTTACTGGGCGCGTTACATAAAAATACAAACCAGATTTACTTAATATGGAAAGTGGCACCTTTTTCATTTGCACGGTCATCAACGAAACCAACCAAAATATTGCCTTCATGCATGATGATAAATAATATTTTATGTACCTTATTTTGTTCTTTATTGTGATACTATGTTGCAATATGCTAAGTAAACATTATAATATAAGTTATAAGCTACAAATAAAATAAAAGCTGCCTACTACTTTCAATGTCTGAGTGGTCAAGAGTTATAGCCATAGACAATGCACCTACGAGTATAAAATACAGTCGCGGGCGTTGTTTTTCCATCTAATACTTCCTACATGTAGTTGAATATACAAATAGTCCAATCAACGAGGAGTTTCGTTGTATGGAGACATCCGAATAATTCTCCCGTCGTTGAAACTTGGCACATAGTGAAAATAAGTAATACAGATTATAGATATACAATAATCCAATGATTTTTTTACGAGAAGTTAGGTATTTATACCTAAACATGGAAATCGTTTATAACTCTCTGTGAAAAAATTCTCAGTCTGAAATTGTTCGTGTATACGTATGTATGTATAAGTTAGAATAGGTAAGAATAAGAATCCAATATTTTTTCGATTTCCGAGATACTCAAAATTAAACTTTTTGCATTTTGCTCTATAACTTCTACCGAAAAAATTCTCTGTTCACTTTTGTTTTTTAATATGGTTTTATTTACGTATATAAGTAGCTTTAATAAGTTATCCAAAACATTTTTCGTTACAATATTACAATTCTTATTATTACTTAATTATGGCTCGTGAATATTGCTCAGGCAAATTAAATGCGTTTCTTAGTTAGGGGTCGCTCTATTGCAGTAGATTTTTCAATAATCCAATTAAAATTCCACTAAATACCAAGTTTTTAAAATATCAATAACGGGTAATAAGTAGTGAATAATACCGCCACTTAGAACCGACCGGGCGCGCGGCAGTGCAGTGGTGCGTGTGCTCATATCTAAAACGTACTGCAGTCAGTCTATCTATATAAAAAAATGATACAAGTGTTTGTAGGTAATGGCTGTCACCCGCGATAGCCCAGCAGCTAACTTAAGTGGTCTTGGAACTTGGGCACACGGGTTCTAATCCCAGTGCTTCACATCGTATGTTATTTATTTGTATGTATGTTCTAATGAGTTCTTTTTACTTTTTTTTAACAAAATATTGTGTTTTTGCAGTGATTATTTGCCAGTCGAATTCAGTCCTTATATGTTATACGGACGTAAGGCTTATTTTGGCGGACGACTGACAGCGGAGTCTGGAACGCGGCGTGTGTTTATTGCGATTTCTGTCGGGTGAAAGTAGTTCTTATTTTCATAAGCGGAAGGCTTGTAGTCGGCTGTGATGGATGATTGAGGATTCTAGAATGCCGTCTATTGTATTTCGGCGCCCGCGCACTCCATAGCTATCGTATAACTATAGTATACTATTATTCAATTATTGTGACGGTATTTAGCGCGCGGTCCTTAAAAGTCATTCTGTACAAAGAAAGACATTTCAGTTTTCGTTCATCTCAGTTACCTACTTGACCAATCAGAGGACAACGACTCAACGCAATATAATAATTACGTGAAGAGTTTAACGAGAAATGAAATGAAAAGATGGACCAAGAAATAAGTAAACGACGGTGGAAAAGCAAAAGGCTTAAGCGACACTTTGACAGATATTGGTCTTAACTTAGTTGTATTCAGCAAGATTTTCTGCGTCGTTTAAGCTGGGTTTGGTGTAAATCAGGATTGTTGTAAAATATGTTCATAGAATTTATCGGAGCATATTGAATGAATGAATGGCTTTCTTTATATCGGACAATGGCATCCATAATAATAAATAAACAATTAAAATTACAAATAATGAATATCAATTAAAAATTACATTTGATAAAATAAAATTAAAGCACGATTTTTTTCTAGTAAAATCTAGGTAGAACATACATTAACGATCTGATTAATGAAAAATATGACTGCCCCATTACCTATAGATTCAATGGAAATTAAAATACTGTTGGTTCCTCCCCCGCAATCTGCATAAGCAAGAAGCCTTTGTACTTTAGGCGTTGCAGAAACAGCATTCTAAAGGCTTTATTGAATGTCACTTTAAGTGCCTTTAGCGCCTTTTGCGTATAGCTGACCCAGAGGGAGCCCGATTAGAACAACTGGCAGTGTTTGAGGTTAAGACCTCCGTATATGTTTTTGACATTTAGAATAGATTTGAAATTCTTTTAGAGAAGAAGAAATGACAGAAAAACATTCATAGTTAGATTGATTCCCGATTTCCGATTAGTTATCTGTTTACATTGTTTCTTAATAAAGTGAATATTTTATCAGTACCTTCCTATTTTTAATACCAAATTATTTAATCTGCAAGTAAGAACAGGCAGTATGCTTTAAGGAGAGTTAACTTAACTTCATTACTACATCGAGCAAACCGCCGGGCCAGCATATTACTCCGGAATGCCAAGGCGTATTTAAAAAAAATAGAATAAGCGACACCAAAAGTCTACTAATAATATCTATTACCAATAATAAATATTGTTGATTTTCTAATTTTGTTGTTGTATTTATAATTAAATTTATTTTATACTTGGTTCAAGTGATTAAACTAGACTGGTTGCACCCGCGATAATTTCTTATAACCCGAAACCGCACCGAATTATTGGTTTATTTCAATAAGTATTAGTGTTGGGAAATAAGTATAAGTTATCGAAATAATATTTTTAGTGTTATTTATTTAAAAAACAAAAAGATAAGTTTTTTAATAAAAGCATACAACGCAGTAATTATAATTTCTTACATAATAATAATAATCCCCCTAGCCGATTTCGACTACGGTGGCCAGTCACAAAGACTAACCGACTGCGCGGGACAAATTATAGTGCACAAGTGTGTACGCAAACACAAGTGCACTCTCTATTCCTTTCACTCTCATAGCCCGATGAGACAGCAATCTGACACGACCGGAGAGAGATCAGGCGCAGGACCAACGGCTTTACCTGCTTTCCGAGGCACGGGGGTGAAACACCGCCAACTTCCAAACTCCGGGCTTCCCTGAGTATTTCTGAACAGAAAAACCCAGGTACATATTTTTGGCCCGACCCGGGAATCGAACCCGCTACCTCTGGCGCAGCCGTCGCTTAAAAATGCGACCCTCTTACCGCTGCGCCACCGAGGCAGTTCATACATACTACACAGAAAAAAAGATTTTTAAAATATTTTACACAAACACCTCAAAAGTGGAGAACCACTTTGATTTGTCTGTATCAGAACATTCACTTTTAACATATTTCTACATCATACATCTTGGCCGAGAAATATTAAACAATTAAACTTCGATAAACCATGTAAAAACGTAAACAAACACTCGAATTATCGTATTTACGTCGGTTCCCGCTATAATAAAATTAAGTAAACAATTCAATTACCTATAACAGTGCGGGAACGGGTGAAATGACCTTGTATTCTATGACGGGCCTTTCAGCCCGTTACCCGCAAGGAATCGAGAAAAAAATCTTTTAGTGCGGTATCAGGCCGAAAGGCCTTAGCACCATTTTCTTGCTTTTTTGAGTAGCTCTTAAGATAGTAAACTCAAACCTATACTTGTCTCTTTTGAACATACAAAAATGCTCCTTACACAGCCGCCGCACCAGGGGAAGTTTACTGTTTCTTGCTTCCGCACAGAGTGGGAGTACATGCATCGGGTTTTTAAGCCTTATATTGCAGCGAACGTGTTAAACGTAACACAATGAACAAATTTTGCGTTTTTTGTCTATAATCGGGCAAAGGTTCGGTCATATTTGTTGCACCCGCGATAGCAGTTTGAATTTTTCTCTTGACTATAGAAATTATATTTTAAATTTCTTGTTAACTAATACATAGAGAACATATAAAATGTAGTCTTTCATAGACTAATTTCATTGAATAAGTTTTTTTATTTCACTACACGAAATTAAAACATGCCTCTAAATGGTGCACCCGCGAAAATGGAATCACCCTGAGCTGAAAAACATATTAACTATTCAGATATCGATATCCCATAAAATTTTAGTAATGGAGCTTTTGATTCAGACTTTGAGTTATGGAATTTTTAGCGGTGAATAAAGCTAAAAAACTTATTTAATGAAATAAATGTATGACAGACTACATTTTACATGTTTTCTATATTATATTAGTTAACAAGGATTTTAAAACATAATTTCAATAGCCAAGAGGAAAGAAAATTCAAACTGCTGTCGCGGGTGCAACAAATATGCCCCACCCAACCTTTGCCAGATTATAGACAAAAAACGCAAAAATCAGTTCATTGTGTTACGTTTAATTTGTTTACTTTAATATTTTGTGAGGTGTTTAAGTAACAAAGAAAATAATATGAGAACTGTAAACTAAACAAACATAGACAATGATTTATTCGTTTTTAATTGATTGCGGGTGCAACCAGTCTAGTTTAATCACTTGAACCAGATATAAAATAAATTTAATTATAAATACAACAACAAAATTAGAAAACCAACAATATTTATTATTAATTAGTAGACTTTTGGTGTCGCTTATTCTATTTTTTTTAAATACGCCTTGGCATTCCGGAGTAATATGCTGGCCCGGCGGTTTGCTCGATGTAGTAATGAAGTTAAGTTAACTCTCCTTAAAGCATACTGCCTGTTCTTACTTGCAGATTAAATAATTTGGTATTAAAAATAGGAAGGTACTGATAAAATATTCACTTTATTAAGAAACAATGTAAACAGATAACTAATCGGAAATCGGGAATCAATCTAACTATGAATGTTTTTCTGTCATTTCTTCTTCTCTAAAAGAATTTCAAATCTATTCTAAATGTCAAAAACACATACGGAGGTCTTAACCTCAAACACTGCCAGTTGTTCTAATCGGGCTCCCTCTGGGTCAGCTATACGCAAAAGGCGCTAAAGGCACTTAAAGTGACATTCAATAAAGCCTTTAGAATGCTGTTTCTGCAACGCCTAAAGTACAAAGGCTTCTTGCTTATGCAGATTGCGGGGGAGGAACCAACAGTATTTTGATTTCCATTGAATCTATAGGTAATGGGGCAGTCATATTTTTCATTAATCAGATCGTTAATGTATGTTCTACCTAGATTTTACTAGAAAAAAATCGTGCTTTAATTTTATTTTATCAAATGTAATTTTTAATTGATATTCATTATTTGTAATTTTAATTGTTTATTTATTATTATGGATGCCATTGTCCGATATAAAGAAAGCCATTCATTCATTCAATATGCTCCGATAAATTCTATGAACATATTTTACAACAATCCTGATTTACACCAAACCCAGCTTAAACGACGCAGAAAATCTTGCTGAATACAACTAAGTTAAGACCAATATCTGTCAAAGTGTCGCTTAAGCCTTTTGCTTTTCCACCGTCGTTTACTTATTTCTTGGTCCATCTTTTCATTTCATTTCTCGTTAAACTCTTCACGTAATTATTATATTGCGTTGAGTCGTTGTCCTCTGATTGGTCAAGTAGGTAACTGAGATGAACGAAAACTGAAATGTCTTTCTTTGTACAGAATGACTTTTAAGGACCGCGCGCTAAATACCGTCACAATAATTGAATAATAGTATACTATAGTTATACGATAGCTATGGAGTGCGCGGGCGCCGAAATACAATAGACGGCATTCTAGAATCCTCAATCATCCATCACAGCCGACTACAAGCCTTCCGCTTATGAAAATAAGAACTACTTTCGCCCGACAGAAATCGCAATAAACACACGCCGCGTTCCAGACTCCGCTGTCAGTCGTCCGCCAAAATAAGCCTTACGTCCGTATAACATATAAGGACTGAATTCGACTGGCAAATAATCACTGCAAAAACACAATATTTTGTTAAAAAAAAGTAAAAAGAACTCATTAGAACATACATACAAATAAATAACATACGATGTGATGCACTGGGATTAGAACCCGTGTGCCCAAGTTCCAAGACCACTTAAGTTAGCTGCTGGGCTATCGCGGGTGACAGCCATTACCTACAAACACTTGTATCATTTTTTTATATAGATAGACTGACTGCAGTACGTTTTAGATATGAGCACACGCACCACTGCACTGCCGCGCGCCCGGTCGGTTCTAAGTGGCGGTAATATTCACTATTACCCGTTATTGATATTTTAAAAACTTGGTATTTAGTGGAATTTTAATTAGATTATTGAAAAATCTACTGCAATAGAGCGACCCCTAACTAAGAAACGCATTTAATTTGCCTGAGCAATTATTCACGAGCCATAATTAAGTAATAATAAGAATTGTAATATTGTAACGAAAAATGTTTTGGATAACTTATTAAAGCTACTTATATACGTAAATAAAACCATATTAAAAAACAAAAGTGAACAGAGAATTTTTTCGGTAGAAGTTATAGAGCAAAATGCAAAAAGTTTAATTTTGAGTATCTCGGAAATCGAAAAAATATTGGATTCTTATTCTTACCTATTCTAACTTATACATACATACGTATACACGAACAATTTCAGACTGAGAATTTTTTCACAGAGAGTTATAAACGATTTCCATGTTTAGGTATAAATACCTAACTTCTCGTAAAAAAAATCATTGGATTATTGTATATCTATAATCTGTATTACTTATTTTCACTATGTGCCAAGTTTCAACGACGGGAGAATTATTCGGGTCACAAAAGCTTCATTGATTGGACTAAAATGCGATTTTTTGTGGTAAATTAACACTTTTAGTTAAGTGACTGCATTTTTTATTAAGTGTGCATATGCATGACCAAATATCTTTTCTCAAGTTAGAAGAAATGTCCTCACCTGAGAACGTTGTAACTAACACCGTGGGTAGTAATTGCCAAACCTATCATACATGCTCATACCCGAAAATTGATTTGCATAGCTCCACTGGGCTAGGATGTACAATTGCTTAACCGTACACAGATAGTAAATAATCTACACTAATATTATAAAGAGGAAAACTTTGTTTGTTTGTTTGTTTGTTTGTTTGATTGTAATGAATAGGCTCATAAACTACTGGACCGATTTTAAAAATTCTTTCACCATTCGAAAGCTACATTATCCACGAGTAATATAGGCTATATTTAATTTTGAACAAAAATAGGGTTCCGTAAGATATTAGGGTTTTTCGGACACAAGGTGTAAAAAAGCAACCAAAAAAGTTACTTATTTTGCGTACCCTGCCTAAACTTTTAAAGATAGAACCATAAAATGTTCTAAGTAATTGTAGATCTTATAAATATCTATAAAAAAGGCCGCAACACACTATACCTATCTATGTCGAGTGAGGCACAATAACCATTTATTTATTGAAAAATCTTGATTTTTTTTTGGACTACATTTAAACGCGTTTTTTTTACTCAATGCTATTAATCCTTATCAAAATAAATTATTTCATCACTAATTACAGTAAATGTAGATAATATTTGGTCTTTAAATTATTAAAATTGGACGTTTGGTCAGAACTTCAGAAAGTTATAGCGAAATCACCCTGCATCTGGTGAATTAGCTCATATACCAAGAATACCCATGATCCCTACTGATTTGCCTATACCCTTCAAAAGGCTCCAATTTCCAGTAAAAAATTCTTTCGCACTCACGATAAAAAAATCCCAGGGCCAAACATTCAAATTAGTAGGAATTGATTTACGAAAAGAATGTTTTACGCATGGGCAACTTTACGTTGCCCTATCACGGGTCGGGGCTCCCGAGCATCAGTATATTTTGATACCAGAAAATAATATAACGTCAAATGTTGTGTATAGAGAAGCTCTACAATAATAGCTTAAGTTTTCTATCCTAAAACAACGGGTTGCACTCCGGGACTTAACAACTAACATCCACAGAAAGAAAATCTGTTCAGCCTGCGGATAGTGACTGCTTCGTCGATGTTAGTGTCGGTGTCTGTGAATTGACCTGGGAATCATTTTGTTTGCTGACCGTGTCTCTACTGGGTAGGCTTTTTGCAGCGGTAACTGACATCCACGCGGGCGGAGCCGCGGGCGACTGCTAGTATTACATACAAAAACTTCCTACTGCTTACAAGATAACTAAGCCGTCTTTTCGTCTTTACAAAGCTTTATTTTTTTTAAATAAAAATATTAATATTTCTTATTAAAAATCATACATTTATTAGTTTTTCGTTATATCCATATCATACATTATAATTAATCATTAGGAACTAACAACATTGTGATTTGTTCTTAGCGGAAACTATTTACGAGCCTATTTTATTCTAATACTTATTGACAAATTTTAACAAACGATTATTATATTTTGCAGTAATAATGTCCGTTAATTATTCATCAATATAAAAAAAAATGACAAAGCAAATTACTTAGTAGGTAGGAGGCAGATAATTTCTACTTGAGCTGGTAGTTTACCGGTCGCTTCGTCCGAGATCACGAAAACATTTTGGCGCACCGTTGGTTAGGCATAATAGTACAGTTACAATACAATAATGTAAAGAAGTGTAACGAGCTCCAGGTTATTCTCAGTCACTACACTTCCATTCATATAACTAACTGATTAAAACTAAGCGAAACAGTTGCGTGACCTTGATCTTCAAGTTTAAGGCTGCGTTTCCACCAGAGATGTGCGAGGATGCGTAGCGAGGAATGTGTTTGTAAAGAACCAATAGAATCGCTTCATTTACCTCGCCTCGGTCAGCACATCTCTGGTGGAAACGGCTCAGCGGAGCTAGGTTTTTGCGCATACAAAACAAGCGAAGAATGTGTGCGAGGGATGTGTACGAGGGATGTGTGCGAGGGATGTGTACGAGGGATGTGTGCGAGGGATGTGTGCGAGGAATGTGTGCGAGGAATGTGTGTTGAATAGGTTTGCGCATATACCGCACCCCTGTCGACACATTTCACAGCTTCGCAACGCATCCTCGACCACACATTAATGCGCATTTTCACAGCTCCGCTACACATCCTCGTAGACACATTTTCATCGCACAGCTTTGGTGGAAACACCCACACATTTTCACAGCACAGCTAGACATCCTCTTACGACACATTTCCATCGCACATCTCTGGTGGAAACGCAGCCTAATGTGTAAAGTATTTTAGTATGAGTGATGATTGCGATGATGTTCCAGTTGTAACGGAAATTTTACAAGAAAATATTTATTTACCGAATGCGATTGTGTCTACTTACGGGTTGATGTCTGTAGTAATGAACTAAGTAGTGTTAAGGAATAATATTTACTTATACTTTTGGCTTCTACTTTGCAACTAAGAAATAAACTTTATCTTATCAGTTCTGCTTAATTTTTCACACAAGCGCTCACATATTTTCGTGATAATACCATTACGTATTTCACCTTGAATTGCAAGTGTTTTTTTTTTTCAGATGTACAAATTAATGTCATCCATAGTAGTGGTGATAGCCATAGGTTCCGGTTTAGTGATCACCTACGTAAGACTTAACCAAATACCTGACCGACCTAACTTCGACGTTGAAAAATGGTGGGGCATAGGAACTAAACCAAAGGAAGAAGACACGTCAGTCAGAATATTTAACATAGATTTTAATGAAACGGTAAGTGATGTTATTATGCAATTAGGTGACTTAAGGAAGGCCATTTTTTGTCATAAAAATACCTAATGCCAGTCACGCAAGGATATAATAATGACAAAATCACAACCATGTAAAGTTTCGAACTAATATATTACCTAAAATAAGAGCATGTTCATAATATTTGGCCAATCCATAGTGCCTATCAACACAACGATATTATGGATAGCATTATCTTTTATTTACATATCAATTTTAATTCTGCTTTATTTAATACAGATAATACACGATTTGAAGCAGCGTATCAGAAACAGGCGTCCGTTAACCAGACCTTTGGAAGGCATACAGTCAGAATACGGCATGAACACAATATATCTGGAGAAAGTTCTTAATTACTGGGTCGAAAAATACGACTTCAAGGGCCGAGCCGCGCTGTTGAATAGATTTCCTCATTATAAGACTAGAATTCAAGGGTTAGATATTCATTTCATGAGGGTGAAGCCTGAAGCGACAGGAAAGAAGGTGTTGCCCTTGCTGATGCTGCACGGATGGCCCAGTTCATCCAAAGAGTTTGACAAGGTCATACCGATGTTGACGTCACCTAAGGACGGGTATGACTTCGTGTTTGAAGTAATAGCTGCCGATCTCCCTGGCTTTGGGTTTTCCGAGGTACGAACATTAATTGTTTATTATTTAAACTTGTATTTAATCATATTATATTGAATATCATGCTGAATAAGGTAATTCTGTCAGCTCATTTGTATAGTTTGGTAGCAAAAAAACTATTATACGATAATAGCAGCAAAAAACGGCTAGCTCGTATATTGAACATCGACCTCGTGACAACACGCCACACGGATTCTTCTTCTTCTTCATGTTCTTCATGTCATATATATATATATATAAATATGCGCCAGACAACACACCAATTGTCTGGTTTCGTGCTAAGGAATTTCCTTCCTTGTGTTACGAAGTACCAGACAACGATTATGACGGGGGCGTCTCCCATAAATACTTAAATACATATAACATCCATGACTTAGGTACAAATGTTCATGCTCATCACACAAACATTTGCCCCTTGCGGGATTCGAACCCGCGACGGCCGGCGTAATAGTCAGGAGCGCTAACCAATACACCAAACGCGTCGTCGAATAACATAAGTAAATACATTTTACACGTGCCGTTTTTTATCCACTGCTAAGATAAAACCTCACAATCTTTATTATCATAAGTTTAAAGGAATTTGTAGATTACACGTTTATTGAGTAATAAAGTAATAAGAATTAATTGCATCTGCTCAAAGTAGTGTCTAGATCGCTATTAAACACCTTTTTAACTTAGTTTTTAAATCAAGCTCTTCATACAAACAGCTGAAAGAGAATCCACTTTACCATCATACTATGGTAAAGAATGAAGAAGACTTAGACATTTTCTATTTACCTTATTGCGTTTTCCTTAACAATGCTTCATTTGTAGGGCACGAACAAGCCTGGCCTAAACCCCGTCCGAATAGGGATAATGATGAGAAACCTGATGAAGCGGTTGGGTTTCGACAAGTTCTACATTCAAGCAGGGGACTGGGGTTCTCAGTGTGCCACTCAAATGGCCTCGCTGTTTCCTGAAGACATACTGGGGTATGTATACTTTGATTGCCATCACAAAAATTTTAAAATCAGGTTGACTGATCACCATTTAGTCTAAAGAAAAAGTAGCCGCTCTAGATTTGACCCATAAGTTTTTCTTTAAAAAGTTAATCACTGCACCCGTTGTCATCTTTCTGCATGACCTAAAGGTTTGACTGGGAAATAATACTTTTATCATTAAGGTCACTGTAAGTCTTTAAATAAAAATAATTTAGTGAGAGAGAGATCCTTGTTTTTTAACAAGTCATTATTTTCAGGTACCACACAAACATGCCTTTATCTTCAAGACCAATCAGCACATTGAAACTATTATTGGGCTCTCTAGTCCCCAGTTTAGCTGTTGATCCCAAATATGCAGATAGGATATATCCTTTGAAGACTTTCTTTTCGTATCTCGTAAGAGAAAGCGGATATTTTCACATTCAAAGTACTAAGCCAGATACAGTTGGTAAGCATATTTATCATATTTTTTTTTAATTCCACCATATTCGTATATATTTTTTCATGAGCAGAACCTACCCATTTTTTTCATATTTGGTTTTTGGAAATCGTTGAATTCTTTATAAATCACATTTACCTCTATAACCTGTTTGCTTTCAGGCGTTGGTCTAACAGATTCGCCGGCAGGCTTAGCCGCGTACATCATTGAGAAGATGGCGGTATGCAGTAACAGAGACCAACTGAACACGCCCCACGGTGGTATTGAGAACCTCGCGTTGGACGACGTGTTGGACACCATCACTATAATTTGGACAAACAACTGCATAGTCACCTCGAGTAGGCTCTACGCGGAGGGATTTCAGCATCCTGAAGTCGTACTGATGCAGGAGTAAGTTTCACAAACATGTTCATTGTTGTTAGATCGACTTTGTTTTCTCTATGGTTCAACCTAATTTTACCTATCCCACGCTATACTAAAAACAGGCAAAATAACAAAAAATTGCATATTTATTATTCAAATGCAATGCGGTTTTGAATGAAATATGAGACAGATAACGTTAACCGGAACTTATTAGGACATTGTAAAGCAGGCCGTAAGATAACTAAACACACACTTCTTGTTACAGCATTCCAGTACCAGTGCCGACTGCAGCAATAAACTTCAAGTACGAAGTCCTGTACCAACCCGATTGGATAATCAGGGACAAATTCACGAACCTAGTTCGCTCCACAACAGTGGACTATGGCGGCCATTTTGCCGCATTGCAGACGCCTCAAATGCTAGCGGACGACGTATTCGCGGCAGGCGCAGCGTTTTTAGAGTATCACAAAACTGCTAGTAGTAGAACGTATTAAAATTAATATGGCAAATCCCACTGAAGTTAAGGATATTGGTAGAAAACCTTAAAAGATATTACCTCCCAGGATAATCATATAAACAATAATAAGTATCCAATCATATTTTTATCTACGAATTATCTTTGTTGATGTGTGATTCAACAAAGCATTATGTATTAACTGAACCAAAACTTATCGTGTGTATTTGACGAATCACTCAACACCTAATGACTGTTTTTCAAGCATTTACTGTTTATATAATAAGTCAGTTTTAAAATAAAAACTTGCCTTACAGCGAAAATAGATTACCTATCTCCAAGAAACAATAAAATATTATTGCTATTGAGTACCAGCGTAGGCGTTCCACGTCCATACCGAAAAATCGTTATCCTATTCCACTTACATAATAATAGCGTAAATTATAGCATATATTTCACAGCCAAATACTATAGTAATTCTTCTCATCATCACAAAAAACTACTTCACTATGACAAATATAAGTAAAACATAGAAGTTTTAATGTAGTATTTTGCTTCGTCACTACTTGTATGTATGAAGGTACTTAAATATAATGAGGATAGTTTTTATGTTGAATGACTGGCGTACAATTATCTACTTTAAAACATAATGGTAAGATTACCTACTTATAGACTGATTTATACTAATGATGACAACACACTTTTATCATTTCAATGATTTTACTTGAAAACAACTTTCTGTCTAAATTGAAATAAAAGTTAAAGTTCTCTAAAGATGTGTTTCATTATTTTTACACCTTAAAAACGGATCTTGAAGTAACATGACAACACATTGTGTTACAAAGATTTTATAAGAAAAAAATTATAGTTTTCTACCTAAATTTTATTGTTTTTTTGTTTTTGAGGTAACTGCGGCCATTCCGTTTGGAAAGCGTATGACGCGGGGTTCAATTCCTTGTCTGACTCAATTGCTTTTTAGTAATTCATTCTATAAATAAAAACCTGCCCAGTATTTTCTTTGGTTCGCGCCAAGAAAAAAAAAGTCAAGTACTGTTTACGATGGTATCTTAAAGTATAACCAAAAGACACGATGAAAGATCTTTAAATAAAAATGTAAAGTCTGTTTATCTTTGCTTGTTTAATATTGTAAACAATCTGACATTCTTTTTTGAACGAAATAATTCATTTAAGGTTTAAAGATGTTTATTCTCACTAAGACTTATTAACTAGGTCACTTACATTACATGAGAACAATGCGTTAACAGATTTCAATGCATTCGCCGACGAAACAATACAATAATATAGAAAATAAGACACATTTTTCGGTACACACACACGCACACACTCATACGCAATAAATAATTATTCTGTTTACGCGATTACATAGGTTATATAAGTTGGTTATTTAATTAAGTTATTACATATTTAAATGAGTGATTCATCTTCAATAAGATACTGAGCCAATTTTGTCTTGAGAACATTGAATGACTTAATATTTTTTATATCTGAGGGTACATTATTATAAAGTTGTGCTCCTGCGAAAGTTATCATCGTCTTACCGTAATTAGTTCGTGGTATGGGTAAAACCAAGAAGCTGGCGCGTCTAGTGCAGTGGTTTATAACCTTTTTTCGTTTAATGAATGTTATATTGGAATGAATATTTGAGTCAAGCTTTTTTCGAATAAAAAACATAGTTTTGTAAATATACAATATTTTATATTCATTGAACCCTGGGGAACCCCATACGATATAGGCATCAGGTCGCTCTGATATTGGTCTATTCTGACAACTTGAGACCTGGTTTCTAAGTAAGACGCAAACACCTGCAGCGCTTTTCCAGTAATGCCTATCGTCTCCAATTTTTTTAAGAGCAATGTATGGCTAACGGTGTCGAACGCCTTTTTTAAATCGATAAAAACACCGAGTATTATTTTTTTGTCATCTACGTTCTGTTTTATTTTAGTGACAAGATCAGTTGTTGCAGATAGTGTATTGCTTTTTGACCTGAACCCATACTGTCGTTCCGATATAAATTTAATACTTTGTAAATATTTTTCTAGACGTATATGTATATTTTTTTCCAAAATTTTTGACAGCACCGGTAACACAGATATTGGCCGGTAATTACCGGGGTCTGATTTTAGCCCTGATTTAAAGATTGAAGTGACTTTAGCGGTTTTCATTGAAATATTACATCACCCATAAGTTTATTGAAGCATTCAGATAGTTTTTTTGATATCAGATTTTTTGTACACTTTATAATTTTGGTGCTTATTTCATCGAGACCAACACTGCAATTTGGGTCAAGGCTGTCAATTATGTTTAAAATTTCTTTTTCATCACAGGGTTTGAAATGCGACATCTGAGTGATGATATTTACGGGGTGTGGTAATACGTAAATGCCGTCACCAAGAAACTTTCTGGGTATTTCATTTGCTAAAAGTGTCCCTATATTGGAGAAATAATCATTAAATATTTGCCAATATTATGTAAATCTTTTATTTCTTTTGAATTAACTATTAATTTTGTACTACTAATTTAAAATAAAATAAAATAAACACAAAAATCACAACCTACAAGTAATTCATCGTTTAACACTTTGATCTTTTTAAGTTGAATAGTTAACTAATTTTGTTGACTAATATTATATTAAAAGTTGTAAAAAGATTGTTTACAATATTTGACTAGCAAATAAAAACAGACTATAGTCTAGTCACTGACCTGCCGAGCTTGGATGAAGTTCTCTGCCTCCTTGGGTGCGAAGAAGCCAGGCACAAGAAAGTCCTTCCTAGGGCTGAACTGTTCCACCTTCATACGCCCGCCAAGACGCACCCGCGCGCCGGCGTAGTATAGATTCCTGAAAACGAACACATTTTGAAACAAGAGTTCATTATCAAAAGTAGGCCGAGTAAGACATTATTTGTCGTAAAATACAGTAAGAACTTGAGTTAATTTCTACATTTATACACTCTAATTGAAACTCTTTCTTTCTAACGTTAGACACATTGGTATGTTTTGAAATTCTTAATTTCTTTGGTCTAATTTACTTTTTAGGGTTCCGTAGCCGAATGTTTCGTCAAGTCTGTCTGTCTGTCTGTCTGTCTGTCTGTCTGTCCGTCCGTATGTCACAGCCACTTTATTCTGAAACTATAGGCATCACATAGCTGAAACTTGGTAGGTAGATGAATTTTGTTCACCGCTTTCCGATTCAGATACAAAAAGTAAGAAAAATAATATTTAAGGGGGGGCTCCCATACATGAAACTAAAACCTAAAAATTTATTTTTACTCAAACCTACGCGTGTGGGGTGTCTATGGATAGGTCTTTTAAAATGATGTTAAGGTTTCTAAAACCATTTTTTCTAAAAGTGTAAGGTTTGAGATATAGACGCTTCCAAAGTGGTAAAATGGGCGTCCCCCCCCCCCCCCCCCCATCTAACTTTTGAACTAAGAAAGTGAAAATTTTGAAAAAAATATATGATGTAGATCTCAACAAAAACTTGTAACGAAAATTGGTTTGAAGGAGATCGAACCAGTAGTTTTTGAGATATTGCACATTTTTATCAACCGCAAATATAACTTTGTCTTTCATACAAATACTATGAAAAACAAAGTTATTTTTGCCGTCGCAATATATTGTGATGTTTTCGTTAAGTGAAAGTAAGTGGACCCTGAATTCAGTTAAGGGTGGCACGGAACCCTCAGTGCGCGGGTCCGACACGCACTTAACCGGTTTTTTTATTTACTTATTTGCATATTGGACTAGAAAAATAAACTCAGAAAGATTATCGACTCTCCTAGACAATGTCACTGTATTCGGGTATATCCAGCTGTCCTTTTGCTCATATTCCATGGTTCTATCGCAAGTGAATACGGATATCATGTTCGCCCTTTGATCAGTAGTGGCAAATCATTTTTTTGTACTTCCAAGCTTTTATTTGAGGTCGAAAAGCAATAAGTATAAATCGACTGACACTGGATAAAGGATGAAATATAATCTTCGGTCGTGAATTTACCTGTTTCCTATAAGCCGGCCCTTGATATTCGTCAGCTGTCCTTCATTCAGTCTCGGGAACTTATGGAACAAGTACAGGCTGGCCGCAAACTTTAGGAAGGAGTCCCCGAGGGTCTCCACACGCTCCAGGTTAAATGTGTCTCGCGAGTTGATAGTGGTGAGCGCTGCGAGAACGTCTTTCAATTCGGGCCCTCGGCCTATCGGCTGCTTCGATAGAAGCGCGATTTTGTCGTTGTATCTGTGAATTTTGAGATTATGTTAGACTATTTTTACAGGTGTTTACTAAGTGAAGTGATTTTATTTGTTTCGACGGTAAATAATAAATAAATAAGGTGCGTAATGTAACATAAGTTGAACCATATATACACCACAGATACCTAATTACAGGTGAGTGTTGTCTGTCAACATATCTCACTAATAAATCAGATAAAACGCTGAACGTTCTGGAGGTCTACTATGAAAAACAAAATACGTCAATTTGATTATCGTTTTTCGGATCCGAAAGGTTTTTAGTATCGAATCCCCACTACGCAATGCTTCGGATCCGCAAAACAATTATCGTATTGACGGATTTCATTTTTCGTAGTAGGCCTTCAGTTTTGTGCGCTTTGACGAACCGTTAACACGATTGTGATAGCAAATGACCAATCAGGAAAGAGCAAATGGCCAATCAGGAGCGTTGTCCTCTTCCTCAGGGTATTGGCGTTTCAGAATAAATCTTACATTGGCAGCCTAGCTATGTAGATATGTATGTAGTCGACATGGTAAATAAAAAAAGATATGTTAGCTTGCAAACAGCCTGTAAACAATTCACCGTAGGTAATGGCCTCACCACAAGTATGATGTGGTATTAGCCATACTCCACCGCTCACGGGCTCAGTGCGGAGGAGCGGTCTTTGTAAGGCTAAGCTAAGTAAGTTTACAATATTCGTCAACAAAGAAAAACAGACTTCATTTGGAACCTATTCTACCCGTTCCAAAGAGTTATTTGTACATCAGTGATTATGTGTTCGGTGGCGGGTGTATGAATATCGTAAGCCGCACCCTTTAAGCTGCCTTTTGACTGTGGGATATATTAAATTAATATTACGATATATTTTATATCCCGAGATATATCTTTGGCCCGTTCACACTATGGGATATATATTTTCTTAGTTTTGTATGGGATTTTCCACCACCGTGGGGGGCGGAGGGGCGTGCGTGGGGCGGAAAATATATCTTTCTCGAATCGCTCCAAAACATATTATAGCTCGGGATAGGTTATAGGTTCCATTGTAAACTATGGTGAGCGATATCGAGAATATCTCGGTATAATAATATATATTTCCCAGTGAATAGGCAGCTTTAGGTCACTGACTGTATGGGCGGCGGCAGTATGGCGGCGGCGGGGGCGTCTGGCGCGCGGGGCGGGGAGCCTGCGGCGCGCGGCGGCTCGAGCGGCGCCGACACGAACTTGTCGTAGCACTCGATGTCCATCACCGTCACCGTGGACAGGTTGCGCTCTATGTCCACTGGCTCGATTTTTTCCTAGCAGGTAAAGATATTCATCATCATCATTATTATTTTCACTTTTGACATTTATTCTCGAAAACTAAGTGTAATCAGTGAACACGACAGACTCACGGCCCTAAGTAGAGTGAGCTGCGTTTGTAGTATTGGAAGTGGTAGCGTCGTCCTGCATTAACTTTCCGATAACATTCATCATTATCATTATCAAACGCAGGAAGTCTACAGCTGAATTAAGGAAATTCCATAGCTATCGATTTACAAACTAAATATATTAATCAATCTTTTTATTTTCATTTAGATATGCAGGGATATAAATTGGATCAACGGCTTGGAGAGAACATGAAACTGGTACGGACCACAGAAGGTCAATGTAACACTGTGGTATGGTGGTGTGGTAACAAGCCAGCCAGACCACTGCAATGATAACGTAATAATTTAAGAACTTGTATTTTCTTGATATTACTTACATCCCATGGATACTCCTTGCTGATTTTCTTATTTTGCAGCTGATAGATCGACTCCTTCATTGATACAATATTGAGGTTCCGCGGGGCACTCTCATCGATCGGATTGTTGATCCTGCAACATAAAAACACCACTTACGACTGTATTTTACGTTATAACGAACTACTAGGGTCACAAAAAATTACTAAATTTCCCGTACTTTTTGAAACGTCACAGGACTACATAGCAGCACCATCTAGTGACAGGTTTAATCCCCACATTAAAAAATATTGCCTTCGCTTTAATAGGTTTTAGAGAGCAACTCTGGGAAACGGATATGAGGTTATGATTTACCTATATAATAAGCATCGTTTATTCAAAAGGTCAACCTCAACACGCATTTATTTGATACACACGTAGTTGTACTAACCTGTCTATGGTATTGACTGGTGTCGGTTCTTCAATATTTGATAGAAGAGAGCTCATGGCAATCTGTATGTCTACTTCTATGGGTTGCCATGTTTCACCTTAAATAAAACACGATCAAAATACTTAATATCGTTTGATTTATATATGTACTAAGAAATAAAAATCATGAAAAAACGGTACTTTTTTAAATAATTTTACCTTTGTCCAGTCGACCTTTTCCATATCGGGTGTGAGTCGCGATCTCTTCTCTGAGTTCATGAGCGACCAGAAGCATGAAAACTCTGTAAAGATACATATACTTGTAACGTACAGTAGGTATATTAATAAAAAAAACAAGTGTCTATATTTTACTTTAAAATTTACGGTTTATATGGCTAATGTACGTCAAGTTGAACACTGCAGTATATTATCTTTACTTATGAAGCTGTACTAAGGAAAGTTTTAAAAAAAAAATGGTTGGTTAAAATAACAATAATAATCGTTTTTGACTGATTTTTTTAATGGGAAGTAATATTTTCCTATACAAACATGAATAGACATAGCCCTGCGAATCAGTAAGCTCAAGTGGCAGTGGGCAGGGCACATAGCGCGTAGAACTGATGGCCGTTGGGTCAGAAAAGGCCTAGATTGGAGACCCTTCGACCAAAGGCGCAGCGTAGGACGTCCACCGAAAAGATGGACAGACGACTTTGTAAAGATCGCAGGATCGCACTGGATGCAGACCGCTCACAACCGGTCGTTGTGGAAAGCCGTGGGGGAGGCATATGTTCAGTAGTGGACGTCCTTTGGCTGATAATGATGACGATGTAACATGAATAGATCTTGTTTATTTTACCTGTGCACAATACTCGGCAGTAGCATAGCCTTGTACCACAGCACTCCCGGGTAGTCATACTTGATGCAGTACTCGGGAATGAAGAACTCCGTGAACCCTTTCGGCTTGTCGTCGCCTTGCGCCGCCGACACCAACTTCTGCTGCTTCTCGGAGAACGCGTTGATGCTGGCCGCCCGCGGCATCAGGCAGTTCATTCTTGTGCTTATGTTGCGGACCTACGACACCGAATCCAATGCGCTGCTATGTACTAAAAGTAGGTACTTGTTAAGAACTTAAGTAAATAAGAGACACCATACGGTTGTTTTTTTTGTGACACCTAGTAAGGAGATGTGTTTTTTACACTCACTTCCTAGCACAGTGTTACAAAAAAACCGAAAGCAACAGATAGAGCCTATACATATGCAGAACTTGCAAGGTTACGTATTCATTAATTCAATTATTCATTGCAAGATGCTTCTTTTTAACCATATTCTCAACCATGATTTTAAATAATATAAATTGCACTTGTAAAAAGCAACTGTGAAACTGTTTTAAAAACGAAAATGGAAACAGTCGGAAACTGTTTACATTTTCATTTTATTTACCATGTAATAGTTAATGCAAAAAATAAGCTGGCTGAATAACGATCAACATAAATTACTGGCTGAATCAGTCACCGCCAGTAAGCGATAAAAAGGCTGAAGATAAATATTGATTTTTTACTAACTCATGTCTATTTTTTACCGCTTAAAATCGAATGATATATCATATTTATATACATGCGCGTTCGATTTAGAACCTTATTGCAATGACATAAGACTACACATGAGTTATTGCTCCTGTACTTACCTCTAATAGAGGCTGGTCTTTCTTCCCGAAGATCTCCAAATTGTATTTGCTGCTGTAGTAATCCTCGTATGTGCCGTATGACTGCGTGTCAAACATCGACTGCGGAGTCATGTACTCTATGACATCTGACACTATGTACCTAAAATTTCAATTTAAATATTAATATGTAAACCTATGTGCCCCTGTACCATGACTTACATAATTCTTCAAAATACCCTTTTAAAAAAATAATAAAATACAATTTACCTGTCAGGTGTAAGGGATCCCCTGTACCAAGGAGTGACGATTGAATATTGGTAGTTTTCTCTCGTAACATCCAATAACCTTCTCTCCTAAAAAAACATTAAAATAAATTAATTAGTACTTTCCAGCTGAGAATGAGCAGTGTATTACAATAAAATAAAATTATACATGGTTATTTCTTTAATATTGGAATGTTTGCACCTTTTCATCAATTTGAATATTAAATACATTTGCATGAATCGTTTACATAATGATTTACACAAGAATGTCCAATGGCCTGTTTCACCATCGACAATTAAACACTAAACAATGATAATTCAAAAATGTAACGTCATTTTTAACCGAACCCAAAAAGGAGGAGGTAATCATTTCTACAGATAACGCTAAACAAAACTTCATGAAACAGGCCATAATTGTCTTAAAATAAAAAATAGTTACCTCATAAGCCGGCACTTCCACTGGTCTGATACGCTTATAGGTCGTCATGACACCCCAGTCGATGTCGTAGCTGCCCTCGCCGCCGCACGTGGGCACCACAAACATGTTGTTGTCCTTCCCATCGAAAACCAGGAACTTTTTCGCAACGTCTAGCACTTGGTCGAATATGAAAAAGTGGAATCTAAAGACATTAAAAAAATGTTAACAAAATTATAGAGTAATCATTTGAATTTGAGCTACCATCTTTATTTAGACGGCGAATAATGGTTCTAATCTAACGCTTAATGATACTTTGATCAAGTCTGCTAAATAGCTTGGTTTTAATAATACCATAATAATATGCCAAATATTGTTGTTGAAGTAACTGAAGTTATCTAATTTAGGATCATAAAAATTATGCACTTACTCCTTCACCAAGTCGAACAACGTTAAATCGAGTTGAATGACGGCATAATTCACTTCTAGAGAGGTCGTGACTTCACCCACAGTCAAGAACATAGGAAAATCGCAGAGTATCGGCAGAGGATTTGGCGTCAAAAGGCCGTAACCCTCGTTTCTGCGGAGCAGTTTGTACAACGCCCTCTCGCGGGAGTCTTTCGGCTCTTTGAAAGCAGTTTTCAACTTTATGATGTGAAGGAAGAATGTCCTTTGGCCATACTTCCACGTATTTGGCGACTGGAGACATTTTGGAAACTGAAAAAGAGGTTGTTCATAATATTACTTTTTACTTTTACGAAAGTTTCTATCTTAACTTTTTATCTGATTAGATAAGTCAAATGCATTAAATACAGCTCTTACCACTTTTTCATGCTTCCGCATCATTTTCTTTGTACCCGGTTTAGGTGCTTCCTCATCATCATTTTTGTCTTCAGATCCATCCCAGGGCCAATTTGGAAAACATAGCTTTACTTCTTCCTGGTCGAAGTCTACAACTCTGTAATCGTACATACAGGGAGTAAAGTGAACACAGAAAAGAAGGCCTTATTTTTAAAAGTGATTTTCCTTCGAAAATAAATTAAAAGAGTAGGAAAATCACTATTAATATCGAAGCGAGTAGTTACAAAATGTTTTGTCCATGGCCGCTATTTGGAAAATAAATCAATACGGCGGACCGAAGGCAAGTCGAGCCAGAATTGTTATAAGGGCACCGCAATCTGAATTTCTGGTGTTATAATTGACATAGCAAAGGTCACATACCCGTAGTGCCTCGGAAGCAGGGTCACGGCGTCTAATTCTCCTTCTTGGTGCAGTCGGATGCACGCGTTCAACGCGGCCGACCGCTTCGCAGACTTTAGGTTATCGTACGGATTGCCCTGGTACAAAAATAAATGTCGATGACAAAAAGCGAATACATATCCACCAATGATTTGGTAGTATTCTTTGCAATTACAATTCGCTGTGTGCGCAAAATGCTGCTATTATGTGCTGTATTATGTGTGTGTATGTTTACGAGTCAGTGTATTGTATATGTGTTTGTGAGTCGAATAAATGTATTTTCTTTCTTTCTTTCTAAAATCGATGACAGCGCTTGCAGTGACAAAAAAAATACAACGTTGGTGGACGTCTATCACCATTTCTCTACTATAGGTAGACCGCTTCATTGCGACTTCGCCTGCGCGGCGGCGGGGTGCGGGGGGGGGGGGGGGGGGGCGATAGCGTAACCGCGCTCTCGTCTCCCCCCGCACCCCGCCGATTTCAATGAAGCGGTCTACCTAAAGCAATTTTAGTATGTTACCGTATTTTTTAAGGTAACATTTAGTTAACACCGACACGGATAATACAATATTGCAATGAAATAACTTAGGTTTAATTACTTTTCGTAATGACAGCAAGCCATAATGTCCTCCAATAGTTTGTGACGCTGTCGTCGCGCACGGTCCCATTGCGCGACGACAGCGTCACAAACTATTGGAGCAATAACAATTCTGATTATGGTATTTTTTAAATTGCTCTCTTATTCTCTTTTTGGTGAATTTGACATTAAAAAAATATATTTGAACCTATAATGACGCAAGCGAAATAAAACACGTAGGAAGGTCCCTTGCCTTGCCTTGTCCTTGAGGTTTTTTTAACTGCTAAACCTTTTTGACAATAAGCACATGGAGAGGTGACAAATAGTATGGCACATTTCAGCTTTGTAAGTTTCTCAAAAATCAGTTTAGGAAAACGAAAACGGCAGGTATTAAACTATCTTCCAACTTCATAAGATCTTTCGTTTCTACCTTGATCTGCTCCTTGACGGGGCAAGCGATGGGCATGATGATGGTGATGAGCCTCTTTATCTTGAAGGGGTCGCGCGAGTCTTTCTCCTGGATCCACATCGGCGTGATCACCGTGAACTGGTCGTGCGGCAGCGTCGAGCAGTACCGGTTCAGGAGGCTAATGGCGGATGTAGCTGATAGACGATCTGTAAAACAGTTTTAATAAGTAAGTAAGTCTTTATTATGTATATGAACAAAGGTTACAAAAGTTCTTATAAGTTGATACATATCTCTTAGTTCTACATTTTCAGGCGTATACACACACATGCACACATAACACTATATATACATTGAAAATTATTTGTATTGCAAATATTCTTGCACACTATAAAAACATTTTTCTACAAGCCATTTTTTAAATTCAATTTTAAAGTTTGGGTAGTTATATTGTTTGAAAATATGTGGATTATTGTAAATTTTAATGCACATCATAAATGCATAACTATAAACTTTTTGTTATACTCCTTGAGGCGCTTCACCACATACCTGAATTATTTGTCACCGAATGAGGTATGTGAGCGGTGAGACAAACATCATACAACAGTCTATACACTGCATGACGATAAACATCAAAACAGTATAACTGAATAGCAGTCACACAGTATCAACTATAGTCGGCGCGTTAGCAACTGAGTTGTAATGCCATGTGATTAGAGACAGAAATAAGCAGCGCGCCGCTTTACCGATATGTGCAAGCGAGATAGACATGGCACTGATAAGACTCAGTTGATACCACGCCGAATACAGTGTCTTTGGACGAAAACTTACTGCCATTTTGTGTGATATAAGGCGGCACTTCGTCATCGTCGTAAAGGCCTTCTATTATATCCTCCTGTGTCGGGGCGTCTCTTTCGTCCGTGCTTCCAACAAGTATCTGAAATTATCATACAGGTTTATAGTGGGGGTGGTTAACATTTATTTATACATTATTTAAACTGCGGGCGAATAATATATTCATGATTCAATAATTAAGACATTGTTGTAAATAAGTGTTCGCAACTTTTTAAGGAACAATAAACTAAGAAAGGCTCAAGTCTATCAACAACTTCTAATTAAGCTGTCGTGGGACTTGCGCACGATGTTTTAACCCAGAAGTACGCTAACTAACAGGTTTAAATATAATCCTGTCTCTGTCAACGTCAAATAAACTGAGAGAGACAGAATGATGATTTAATCCTGGGTTAGCGTAATCCTGTGTTAAATAATCGTGCGCAAGTGGGCAGTCTCGAGAAATATTGACGTTAATGACTCCATTATGGCATTAGCTGTATTAGAAGAAGCGAAAACTATAATAGCGTTAGCATTCTAGCGGTTTTTTTTTGTTTGGCATATAACTATATTCACATGCGTAGCGCGGACATGATAGTCATCGCCTGAGGTATGAGCGGTGCGAGGGGGTGGTATACAAACGCCAGTTCATACAAACATTTACGGTCGCGTGTGCGCTTTAACACTCGCGCCTCCCCCTCTCTTTCACCACTTACATACCAAGCTAGGTTGTCCTCGCGAACTATACAAAAGGCTTTTTTTTAATACGCCAGACAGCCAATTGTCTTGGTTTCGAACTAATGAATTTTCTTTCTTGCGGTAGGAATACCAGAAACAACTATAATGACGGAGGCGTCTCCCATAAATACTTAAATACATATTAGTCCATGACTTAGGTACGAATTTTCGTAGTCTTAAGTTTGTATAGCTACAAAACAGTATAAAAACAAATATAAAATTAAACAAAAGTAGAAGAGAATCTTACGCTTTGGATGTACTGCTCCGTTTGCTGGAAGCCCCGGTACTGACCATTGAACTTTCCCCTGTTCGTTTCGTCAATGAGTATAACATAACTAGAGTCGGCGCTGCGTGCTCTCCCTGTAACCGAAAATAAATATTAATATCTATTCTTACACAGATACAGGCTGTAGAATGTACAGAATTACCTCTGTAAGTACTACATACATTGAAACTTACAGAGGTAATTCTGTACATCAAACTGATCACACAGTTCTATGAACTTGTGGAATTATTTGTTACGTGTTTCGCGTTCAGTATAAAAGGTATAGAATCACCTCTGTAAATACTGCACAGGTTGAAATTTACAACCTGTATAACAACACAAACAAAAGAAGCGTAATAAATAATCTTAGAAGAAAATAAATAGAATCCAGATTTATACATGTGATTATTTTTGACATCACAAACCATACTACACAATACTCAATAGGTATTTGGCAAACTTTTTGTGACAAACTCGTTCCTTTTCATAAATGCTAAAATTACTCTTTTAAATAAAAAGAGTATTGGGACCGTGCGCTGCGACAGCGTGCAGAGTCACAAACTATTGGACGATATTGGAGGTTGTTAAAATAACAAATGGCTGGCTGTTATTGCGAAAAGTAATGAAACCAAAGTTATTTAAATGAAAAATTGTATTGTAGTGTCGATTTTTACTTATTAATAAAATTTAATGCCCGGTTACGTAAATTTTTGTACTAAAATTGCTAGAGAAATGGTGCCAGACAATCTGTCCGCCAATAATGTCAATTTTGGTCGCTGCGAGCGCTGTCATCAATTCGGGTTATCCCACCACCTACTTCGCACACAGCGAACACACATTTAAAGTTTACTGTACCTTTACTCTGTATGTAAGATCGGTATTCCAAAGGAGGGTCATAGCGCAGCACCAACAAACACTGAGGTATGTCAACTCCTTCTTCTATCACGCTCGTCGATATCAAGAGGTTGAGGTCCCTGAAAGTAAATTTCAATTATTTTTTATTTACTAATGCTATAGAATGTTCGTAGTTCTCTAAGATTTTGTCAGCGAAAGGACATGGTGGCACGTTTGTTTGTATGTTTGTATATATGAAAATTTCAACACCTTGTGCATAATTTAAAATCCGTTCAAGAACATATTAGTTTTTTTTTAGAAATTGTTTATGATCTTGGCATGTTTGCAAACATCATTAGAGAACCCTTAGATTGTTACAAAGGCGCAGTTTGTAATACAGTCGTAAGACAGTGTGTAAACACACACCTAATATGCACAAATGGTCATATAAGGGCCGTATCTGACCGAGACGCCAGGGGCCACGTCGCTGGTTATGCTTAACTGCTTGGATAGCAGTTAATATTGAAATGTATGGTGCCAACCGTCGCCAAGTTAGTAAGGTGCGTCTCAGTGAGGTACGGCCCTTACATGAATCAAACGCACCGGTGTTAGTTGACATTACTAGCGAACAATGGATTCGATGAATCATATCTCTCCTTGAAACAAATGTTTACAGTTTTGTTCAAACGATTTCATAACAAACACAGTACTCACTTGTTACTAAACTTCAGAAGCGCTTTTTGACTCGCTTTCTTGAGATAATGCTGTTCACGCGTGCTCTTGAACGGATTAACATTGAATCCCACTATGAAATCGTGTTTTACAAAACCGAAGTCAAGTGGGTTCGCCTCTTTCACTTCTTTGATTAAATTGTACAACACTTTCGCTGTAAATCTTTGCTGGGTAAATATGATTCCAGACAGAGGTTTTCTATTTTTATTGACTTTCATTAATGCTGAAAAAGTAAATGAAAAATCGAATGTAGATCACAAGATTTATGATTAATTAGTTTTATCTATTTTAAAAATCTTGAAGTAGGTCTTACCTCCAGGTGTGTTGTAGTATGTTGGGTTGTATTCCTTTAAAATATTCAACATTTGAATAACTTTGGCAGACGAATGTTTCACTATTTTTTTATAGCCTTTGTCATCTTCCATCGAATCCAATAGAACATGTCGCGCCCTATATAAACGATATAAATTTAAGCATTTAAAAAGGTACTCGAGTTAATATTGAACAGATTCTATAATATGTATAAAAAACTCGTATTAGGGTGTTTTTCCATCAGAGATGTACTATGCAGCTATGCTGCGAAGTTGTGAAATCTACGCTACGAAAATATGTCACCGTTTTCACCAATACTACGCTAGGTAGCTGTGCGAGGAAGATGCGTCGCCTCAAAGTAGCTGTGCGAGAAGGTTGCGCATCTCGAACTATGAAACGCGGGCATACTGTAGGTACTTCCGCTCTGCACATAGCTACACCGCTCGCGATGGCTCACAGCAGGCATCTATAGCACGCATCCATAGCACGCATCCTTTCATATAAAAAACATATCTTATTTGAATCCGTTTTCACCAGTGCTGAGCTATGTGCACCGATGAATATGATTGGTGGATATCAAACGCATCCATAGCATCGTAGCATAGCACATCTCTGGTGGAAAAGCATCCGTAGCAAATATTA
>OY757260.1:5858660-5896952 GCA_963584085.1 Pyrausta aurata
ACTAAATGACGTGTCACGGGCGGAAGTTCGAAGTTTTTTTTGACAGCAAAATACTATAAAGAGTTGTCAGTGATAGCAAAAAAAGCGCACCATCGCGAAAGGCATAACGTCACTTCCTCTGATAGGCGTTTGCGGTCACATGACCAAATGTGCGTTTTAGACAAATTAAATTATGTAAAATATTAAAAATCCTAATATTCAATTCATAAATTATTTCGTTTTATGCTATCTTCAAACCATAATTAATCACAAGAAACTACCAACATTGTGATTTGTTCTTAGTGGAAACTAGCCTATTATTTTTACTTTTGAAATTTATTCTCGAAAATTAAGTGTAATCGGTAAGCACGACAGACTCACGGGCCTAAGCCAAGTGGGCTGCTTTTGTAGTATTGGAAGTGGTGGAGTCGTCCTGCATAAACATTCTGATAACATTCATCATTATCATTATTATTACTCGTATCAAACGCAGGACGTCCACAGCTGAATTTAGGGAATTCCATAGCCATCGATTCCGAGCTAAAGATATTAATCGATCTTTTTATTTCCATTAAGTTATACAGGGATATAAATGTGTTACGGACACCGGCACGTCAAGTTCTAAGATATCACTGCGGTATCTTATGCAGATGCAATAAGGGCTTGCCAAACCGCTGCGATGATAAGGTAATAATTTTAGAACTTGTATTTCCTTGATTATAACTTACATCCCATGGATACTCCTTGCTGATTTTCTTATTTTGCAGCTGATAGATCGACTCCTTCATTGATACGATGTTGAGGTTCCGCGGGGCACTCTCATCGATCGGATTGTTGATCCTGCAACATAAAAACACCACATACGACTGTATTTTACGTTATAACGAACTACTAGGGTCACAAAAAATTACTAAATTTCCCGTACTTTTTGAAACGTCACAGGACTACATAGCAGCGCCATCTAGTGACAGGTTTTATCCCCACATTAAAAAATATTGCCTTCCTTTAATAGGTTTTAGAGAGCAACTCTGGGAAACGGATATGAGGTTGTGATTTACCTATATAATAAGCATCGTTTATTCAAAAGGTCAACCTCAACACGCATTTATTTGATACACACGTAGTTGTACTAACCTGTCTATGGTATTGACTGGTGTCGGTTCTTCAATATTTGATAGAAGGGAGCTCATGGCAATCTGTATGTCTACTTCTATGGGTTGCCATGTTTCACCTTAAATAAAACACGAACAAAAATACTTAATATCGTTTGATTTATATACTAAGAAATAAAAATCATGAAAAAACGGTACTTTTTTAATAATTTTACCTTTGTCCAGTCGACCTTTTCCATATCGGGTGTGAGTCGCGATCTCTTCTCTGAGTTCATGAGCGACCAGAAGCATGAATACTCTGAAAAAATATGTATACTTGTACCGTACAGTCTATAAATTAAAAACAAGTGACTTTATATTTTTTTAACATTTACGGTTTAAATGGCTTATGTACGAACAACAGCACGTCCAGTTGAACACTGCAGTATCTTTACTTATAAAGTTGTACTAATGTAAGTTTCAAAAAAATTTGGCCGGTTAAAATAACAATAATAATCGTTTTTGACTGTATTTTTTAAAAGGAGGACTTATGGCCGTTGGGGCAAAAAAAGGCCAAGATTGGAGACCCTTCGACCAAAGGCGCAGCGTAGGACGTCCACCGACAAGATGGACAGACGACCTTGTAAAGATCGCAGGATCGCACTGGATGCAGACCGCTCTCATCCGGTCATTGTGGAAAGCCGTGGGGGAGGCATATGTTCAGCAGTGGACGTCCTTTGGCTGATAATGATGATGATGATGAAACATGAATAGATCTTGATTATTTTACCTGTGCACAATACTCGGCAGTAGCATAGCCTTGTACCACAGCACTCCCGGGTAGTCATACTTGATGCAGTACTCGGGAATGAAGAACTCCGTGAACCCTTTCGGCTTGTCGTCGCCTTGCGCCGCCGACACCAACTTCTGCTGCTTCTCGGAGAACGCGTTGATGCTGGCCGCCCGCGGCATCAGGCAGTTCATTCTTGTGCTTATGTTGCGGACCTACGAAACCGAATCCGGTGCACTGCTATGTACTAAAAGTAGGTACTTGTTAAGAACTTAAGTAATTAAGAGACACCATACGGTTGTTTTTTTTTTTGTGACACCCAGTATAGGAGATGTATTTTTTACACTCACTTCCTAGCACAGTGTTGCAAAAAAACCGAAAGCAACGGATAGAGCCTATACATATACAGAACTTGCAAGATTACATATTCATTAATTCATTTATTCATTGCAAGATGCTTCTTTTTAAACATATTCTCAACCACGATTTAAAAAATGAAAATGTTTACATTTTCATTTTTAATGTCGGAGGCTGTTCAAATTTTCATTTTATTTACCATGTAATCGTTAATGCAAAAATAAGCTGGCTGAATAACGATCAACATACACCCAAAATTACTGGCTGAATCAGTCACCGCCAGTAAGCGATAAAAAGGCTGAAGATAAATATTGATTTTTTTACTAACTAATGTCTATTTTTTTACCGCTTGAAATCGAATGATAGTTCATATTTATATACAAGCGCGTTTGATTAAGAACCTTATTGCAATGACATAAGGCTACACATGAGTATATTGTTATTGCTCCTGACTGTACTTACCTCTAATAGAGGCTGGTCTTTCTTTCCGAAGATCTCCAAATTGTACTTGCTGCTGTAGTAATCCTCGTATGTGCCGTATGACTGCGTGTCAAACATCGACTGCGGAGTCATGTACTCTATGACATCTGACACTATGTACCTGAAATTTCAATTTAAATATTATTATGTATACCTATGTGCCCATGTACCCATGTACCATAACTGACATAATTCTATTGCATGACAAAGCAGATCAATATACCTTTTTTAATAAATAATAAAATAAAATGAACCTGTCAGGTGTAAGGGATCCCCTGTACCAAGGAGTGACGATTGAATATTGGTAGTTTTCTCTCGTAACATCCAATAACCTTCTCTCCTAAAAAAAACATTAAAATAAATGAATTAGTACTTTCCAGCTGGGAAGGAGCAGTGTATTACAATAAAATAAAATAAACATGGTTATTTCTTGCACCTTTTCATCAATTTTTATATTTAATACATTTGTATGAATAGTTTACATAATGATTTACACAAGAATGTCCAATGGCCTGTTTCACCATCGACAATTAAACACTAAACAATGATAATTCAAAAATGTAACGTCATTTTTAACCGAACCCAAAAAGGAGGAGGTTATCAATTCTACAGATAACGCTTAACAAAACTTCATGAAACAGGCCATAATTGTCTCAAAATAACAGAATAGTTACCTCATAAGCCGGCACTTCTACTGGTCTAATACGCTTATAGGTCGTCATGACACCCCAGTCGATGTCGTAGCTGCCCTCGCCGCCGCACGTGGGCACCACAAACATGTTGTTGTCGTTCCCATCGAAAACCAGGAACTTTTTCGCAACGTCTAGCACTTGGTCGAATATGAAAAAGTGGAATCTAAAAATATTTAAAAAATGTTAACAAAATTATAAAGTAATCATTTGAATTTGAGCTACCATCTTTATTTAGACGGCGAATAATGGTTCTAATCTAACGCTTAATGATACTTTGATCAAGTCTGCTAAATAGCTTGGTTGTAATAATACCATAATAATATGCCAACTATTGTTGTTGAAGTAACTGAAGTTATCTAATTTAGGATAATAAAAATTAAGCACTTACTCCTTCACCAAGTCGAACAGCGTTAAATCGAGTTGAATGACGGCATAATTCACTTCTAGAGAGGTCGTGACTTCACCCACTGTCAAGAACATAGGAAAATCGCAGAGTGTCGGCAGAGGATTTGGCGTCAAAAGGCCGTAACCCTCGTTTCTGCGGAGTAGTTTGTACAACGCCCTCTCGCGGGAGTCTTTCGGCTCTTTGAAAGCAGTATTCAACTTTATGATGTGAAGGAAGAATGTTCTTTGGCCATACTTCCACGTATTTGGCGACTGGAGACATTTTGGAAACTGAAAAAGAGGTTGTTCATAATATTACTTTTTACTTTTACGAAAGTTTCTATCTTGACTATGTAGATTAGATAAGTCAAATGCATTAAATACAGCTCTTACCACTTTTTCATGCTTCCGCATCATTTTCTTTGTACCCGGTTTAGGTGCTTCCTCATCATCATTTTTGTCTTCAGATCCATCCCAGGGCCAATTTGGAAAACATAGCTTTACTTCTTCCTGGTCGAAGTCTACAACTCTGTAATCGTACATACAGGGAGTAAAGTGAACACAGAAAAGAAGGCCCTATTTTTAATCAGTCGCGTCAATGTTTCGTTCGAAAGTGATTTTTCTTCGAAAATCAATTAAAAGTGTAGGAACATCACTATTAATATCGAAATGAGTAGTTACAAAATGTTTTGTCCATGGTCGCTATTTGGAAATTAAACAAAATAGCGGACCGAAGGCGAGCCGAGCCAGAATTGCTATAAGGGCACCGCAATCTGAACTTCTGGTGTTATAATTGTCATAGCGTGGCAATCGATGCGTCGTGCGAGATAGTCGTGTACACGTAACTTGGACAGCGGCCTATTGATTCCCGGCGCGTAGGCAACGCGCGCGCGCCGGGTCCTTTGTTTACGGTCTTATCTACGCCACCTGCGCATTCCTGCGCTCGGGTTTCGTAGGTACGATTATGATGGAGCAAAATAATGCGGATAATAACAACATGCAAGAAGTGATTTATACAGAAAGTGATTTGGAAATTGAGGAACTTACACCAAGTAGTAATACATTAGAATGTGATACACATAACGAGAAGGAAATGAGGCCAACAAAACGCCCTCGTCCCAATGCTGACTCTCCAGACAGTTGGACTCAAGTAGGAAAAAAAGGACGAAAGATAAGGCAGAATAGCAGTTTGGATGCAACAAAAGAACCTAGCACAGAAGAATATACACAAGTAAGCATTACAAACAAAGAAATGTTTCCCAAACAGTTCGCGTTGGCGAAACTTTTTAAGACAAACGATATAACTGGCATAATAAAAGTTAAATATATTAACTCATATAAGCTGATAGTTTAATTTGACAGCCCATCTAGTGCTGAAAAAATAATCACATGTAAGAACCTTTTGGAGATGGGTTGGAAATGTCAAAAAACATCAGAAGTTGGCATATCATACGGTATTATAAGAAACATTGAACTAGAGTTATCCATGGAAGAACTGCTTAAAAATATCTCTAGTGATTTTACAGTTGTGTCAGCTAACCGCCTAAACCGCAGAGATAACAATTGGACTCAATCTCAGTCTGACAAATCCAATGGCTGGACGGAAAGCGATTGGCTTTCAAGGTTCGAATCTGCCATCCCATGTTTACATTTTTGATATGAGTATAAAAGTTGAACCATTTGTATTTCCTGTTACACAATGCTCAAAATGTTGGAGATATGGACATAGTCATAAGATATGCCCCTCGAAGAAAACAATATGCCCAAAATGTGGAGAAAACCATAACAATTGTGACTCAATGATTTTCAGATGCGTCAACTGCTCACATGATCACATGGCCTTAGATAGATCTTGCCCTACATATAAAAAAGAAAAAGCGATAAGGGAAGTGATGTCTGAATACAATTGCACCTATAAACAGGCAATATCAATGAAGTCTAGTCCCTCCTACCCAACACGCCAACCACATAAATTGCCCCAGTTTCGAGATGGTGAGAGTTTGACTTCACATAGGATACAACAGATTCCTTGCCCGGAGCCCAATAATGCTAAACAACCATCATACGCAGATAAAACCAGGCCCACAAGTCCTATTATTGGCAAAAAGACATCCAAAAAGATAACCTCTATTCCCAAGCAAATTCATCAAGAACCTACGCATTCTACAGACCATATTGTGAACAGTGAAGCTCCTTCATTTGGACACGTAAGAAATCCACCTGTACCTCCTCAGGCAACAACACAACAAAAGAAAAAAACGTTTTTGCAGCTAGTAATACAAATTAAAGACACTATATTAAATAAATCCCTAACGGTTCAAGATAAAATACAAATTGCTTTAAATCACATAGTTGAATGGTTAATATCTAAAGCGGTTAGCAACATATCAGAATATTCTTCTCTAATGAATATTTTTGATGGCGTTACGACCTAATAAATCAATCAAGCTTAATATTATTCAATGGAATGCACAAAGTGTTAAACCAAAAGTTACATCTTTAGAGCATTTGTTAGCTCAAGAAAAGGTACATATTTTAGTGCTATCTGAGACTTGGTTAGATTCTGAAAACTATTTCAATATTAGTGGTTATAATTGTTTTCGAAAAGACAGAGATGATGGATATGGTGGTGTTGCTATTTTAACACACTTCTCTATTCAGGCTCAAATTTGTAATATTTTGCATAGTAATAATGGCATTGAACTTTTAAAAGTAAATGTATATAACTGTGAACATGTTGAGAGTGTTATTGCTCTTTATTGCCCTTCGAATGTACATACATCTCAAAGTGACTGGGACTATATTTTTCTTGTGCATCTAATAACACGTTAATCTTGGGCGATTTCAATGGCCATCACACGAACTGGTCGTATAAGACAAATCAAAGGGGACAGCAAATTTTCGACTCTATGTTGGATCATGATTTCGTGGCGCTAAACAATGGGAATCATACACGCATAAAACTTGTAAATAATACAACTCAATATTCATCTCCCGATATATCTTTTGCGTCTATAAATATGGCTATCCATTTTATCTGGCAAGTAATTAATGAATCCTTGGGAAGCGACCATTTAGTTATTAAATTATCAAGTCATGTGAATACATCATATAAATCTATTAAAAAAAGACATTTTAAACTAGGAAAATGGGATAAATATACTGAGTTTATAAAAAACTCCTTTGTTGGCTATGTACCCCCCCCCATAACTTGCAAGAATTTTATGATTTCTTTGAGAAAGTCTTACAAGATGCGGCAGATTCTAGCATTCCAACCATAACTATTCCCCAGAATGCAAGTAAAAATTTCAAACCAAAACCTTTTTGGAACGCGGAACTATCTAAATCAGTTGCCGAACGTAGATTAGCACTAGCAGTATTTAGACGCAACCCAACTCCACTTAATTATAACAACCTTCAGTCTAAAATAAAAGAGTCACAAAATTTTATTCGTAAAGCTAAGCATCGATCGTGGCAAGAGTTTTGTTCATCAATTCAAAATACTTCATCAGCCACCGAAATGTGGAACAAAATGAGATGGGTTAAAGGTAAAGGGCGAAGCAACAATTTTGTTAGTCCTGAGAGAGCAAAACATCTGTTACTTGATTTGACTCCTGATTTTGTTCCTCCTGCTAGTCCTTCCTTTACATCTGTAAATCCACTACTAGAACGTCCAATAACAGTTTCAGAATTAGAAAACAATATAAAATCTAACGACACTGCTCCTGGTATTGACCAAATTTCATTTTCTATGATTTACAACCTTCCCAATGAGGGTAAAGAATTATTAGTGGTATTGTACAATTCAATTTTAACATCAGGCGCAGTGCCCAGACAGTGGAGAGATATTCGAGTTATTCCTATACCTAAGCCCGGACGAAATCCCCTCCTACCATCTTCACTCAGACCGATTTCGCTTATTTCTTGTATCTGCAAAATATTTCACTCAATTTTAAACAGGCGACTAGAATGGTTTATTGAGCGAAACCATATCCTATCTGAGAATATAGTAGGATTCCGAAAGTCACACTCCTGTTTGGATAGTCTTAGCCGCTTAGTTTCAAAAATACAGTTAAGCTTTGCTAGAAACTGCTCAACTATTGCTTGTTTTATTGATATTAATAACGCTTACAATAATTTAGATATCATTAATCTGTTGAAAACTCTTGACAGCCTTAACATAATAATATGTACTTATTTATATAATTATTACAAGGAAAGACTAATAAATATTTTAATTAATAATCAAAGTTTTTGTAGAACAACTGGCATTGGCATCGCTCAAGGAGATCCTCTCTCTCCTCTTCTTTTTAATATAGCAACATACAAGATTTGTAAAGCTATACAGAGCGTGGACATCTCTCAATATGCGGACGATTTCGTATTGTATATGTCATGCAAAGACGTTGCAAGCTCTTCAAGCGAATTTCAACAAGCAATTGATGTTTTTAGTAATTTATTGGATGACTTAGGATTAGAAATATCACCTGAGAAAAGCAAAATATGTGTTTTTAAGAGAGGTGTTTATAGACAGCCCTTGCATATTTTTGTAAATAATGTTGAACTACCAGTCGTTAATAATGTCAAATATTTAGGAATGTGGTTGGATCGCTCTCTTAGATGGGGAAAACACATAAAGGAGACTACCGAAAAGGTACTAAAATTTATTAATATTCTAAAAATTTTAGCAGGTGCTAGCTGGGGAGTACACCAGAGCCATTTGAGACGATTATATATATCACTTATCTGTTCGACGTCGATATCTTGCAGGAAAATTTTATCTTAAATCCAGATCATTTAATAACAATAAAACTTTGATTTTGCTTGAAAATATTTGTAATTTAAGTCATCGGCCTTATTGGACAGTAAGAAAGCTTCCTATTTTAGCAACTACTCATAATTTATTAAAAGATGCCTGTATTTACTCGTCTAGTCTCCTTGATGTATTTTCTCTTGACACTTGGGTCAGTGCCATAGGAGTGAGAGAGGTAATATTTCCAAATATCGAATCAATTGATAAACCTAAACATGTTTACAGTGCTTCTCATCTTAAGCGGCTGTGTCTAAGTTTTTTGGATCGAAAATATTCGCATTTTTTCAAAATTTATACTGACGGCTCTAAAAATGAGTCTGGATCAGGTGCTGCATTTTTAGATTCTAGTTGTGTTGCAAAATTTAAAATTGACTCCAATACATCAATAATGCACATAGAACTGATTGCAATAGCTGAAGCGTTGGCATACAGTGAATCACTAGAAAGTAACAAAATAGTTATCTTGACTGACTCTAAAAGTGCACTCCAACACTTGGCTCGGTGCACCTCGTCTTTACGAGGTATTCCGATAGCCTTCAAAGTGTTGAAGTCAATTTTGAAACTGCAATCACAATCCAAATCGATAATACTCCAATGGATTCCATCTCATATTCAGTTAGATGGTAATGAACAAGTAGATTTATTAGCTAAAGAAGCTTCTAGCGATGGAATCCCTATTTCTATTACCCCGCACTATTTTGACTACCTCAAAGAAATTAAAAAACAGTGCCACACTCAATGGAAAGAATATTTTAACGAAAGATCACTCGAAAAGGGAATTTGGTATAGAACGATCCAACCTCATCTCCCGTCACACTGCTGGATTGACAATTGGACACTGTTATGCAAAAGGGTGTCAAGTGACCTAAAATCAGGTATGGAGTTATTGGTACCACTGGATTCGCAAAAATATCCTCTAACTGGTCGCCCAAAGGTCGAACTTCGGAAAAAATTATATTAAAAGTTATCTCACAAAATAACGTATTGCGAAACAACCCATTGAGTATACTGATATATGCAAAAAGGTTTCATGTGTTCTTAATACCGTTTAGCGATTTATTATTGCTGAATTTATTTTAACAAAAAGGTTTCAAGTCCATGTTTATTAATGGAAATACTAAAATTATTGTGTTTTTTTAATTGTTGATCTGTCAGGTTTAAACAGCTGTCGTTTTTTCTTGCACAGATCTTTAAATAATGACTAAATAGACCTTAGTGTAAGATTTTTGACCAATGAATAGGACGACAAGTCATCCTAGTCATAATTCCTTTAAAAAGATTATTCAACCTACTAACTCCTAAAAATCTATCCAGTTTGACTTACTTTAAACAAAATCATCTATGTATTCCAAAATCCTTATAATAGAAGAGAATTTCTTTTTGAATTAACTTTTTAAAAAATACAGATTTTTCTAATGATTTTACGAAGGCATCTTATTATTTTTGAATAAAATAATAGTGACCTATGGATGTAAGAGTCTTAAGATTAATATCTGTATTTTTAATAATCAAATCTGGCAAAAAGAAGCAATTTACTGCGGTTTTGGAAGTACATAGTACATACAAATTAAAAACAGAGTACATTTTTGAATATAGGTCTCGATTGATCAAGCTATCACCTGAAGTTGTATTTTATACTGATTTCGCCATGGGCAGACTGTTCATTGATAATCAAGTATTACAAAATGCATAGAAATACGCAGATTAAATTACGAATAACAAAAATCCAGAAAAAGTGTGTGGATTTACTAGAACGTTAGAATTATTGAAAGTAACGCTTTTTATAAACTTCTACAAAATAAAACAAATGAAATTTTAATGAAGAAATCATAAAAATATAGAGAACTGTGTCGTTGAAACTGTTTGACTATAAAACTAATACTAATAGGATTCTTAAAAGAGTTTTGCAAAAGGGATTTAAAGTACTTTAAAACCTTTTAGCAAATTATTTGCAACGATATCCTATTAAATCAAAAAGGTTTTAAGTGTTTTAATTGCATTTATCTTCTTGTATAATTATAATTCACACAAATGAACATCAAATACATAAAATATACATCTCATTCTGTAGTTATGCCAATTTCCAGGCATGTAAACTGTGTAAATACGAAGTTACAGCAATTTTTAAAAGTGACGACCTTGAAAATCTTTAAACGCGTTTATCTCGAAATGACCAATATGTCACTTGACACCCTTTTGCATAACACTGTCCAATTGTAACCTAGATAGGCATAATGTAACTTTAGCTTTAAGATTGAGATCAGGACACATTCCATCAAAAAAGTTTGCCTTCCTAATGAATAAGTCTGCAAGCCCTTACTGCCCCGATTGTGGGGTTATTGAAGATATTTATCACATTCTGATGGAATGTGTCAGGGTCCAAAATATCCGTAATACAATTTTAGGTAACCAAACCCATTTCAACGTAGGGTATTGTAACAGTGTTCTGGCTCATCCACTATCGGATGATGCCAAAGCATTTTATTTAATACTAAAAAAATATTTTGAATTGTCAGTATAAACATATAAGTATAACATTTTATTGATTTAAATAACGAGGCGACATGATCGCTAAGCGACCAAGCCTCTAAAAAATAAAGAGAAAAAAAAAATTGTTATAGCAAAGGTCACATACCCGTAGTGTCTAGGAAGCAGAGTCACGGCGTCTAATTCTCCTTCTTGGTGCAGTCGGATGCACGCGTTCAACGCGGCCGACCGCTTCGCAGACTTTAGGTTATCGTACGGATTGCCCTGGTACAAAAATAAATGTCGATGACAAGAAGCGAATACATATCCACCAATGATTTGGTAGTATTCTTTGCAATTACAATTCGCTGTGTGCGCAAAATCGATGACAGCGCTTGCAGTGACCAAAAAAAAAACAACGTTGGCGGACGTCTATCACCATTTCTCTACTATAAGTAAACCGCTTCATTGCGACTTCGCCTGCGCGGCGGCGGGGTGCGGGGGGAGGCGATAGAGTAACCGCACCCCGCCGATCTCAATGAAGCGGTCTACCTAAAGCAATTTTAGTATGTTACCGTATTTTTTTAAGGAAACATTTAGTTAACACCGACACGGATAATACAATATTTCAATGAAATAACTTTGGTTTAATTACTTTTCGTAATAACAGCAAGCCATAATGTCGCAATGGGACCGTGCGCGACGACAGCGTCACAAACTATTGGAGCAATAACAATTCTGATTATGGTATTTTTTTAAATTGCTCTCTTATTCTCTTTTTGGTGAATTTGACATTAAAAAAATATATTTGATCCTATAATGACGCAAGCGAAATAAAACACGTAGGAAGGTCCCTTGCCTTGCCTTGTCCTTGAGGTTTTTTTAACTGCTAAACCTTTTTGACAATAAGCACATGGAGAGGTGACAAATAGTATGGCACATTTCAGCTTTGTAAGTTTCTCAAAAATCAGTTTAGGAAAACGAAAACGGCAGGTATTAAACTATCTTCCAACTTCATAAGATCTTTCGTTTCCACCTTGATCTGCTCCTTGACGGGGCAAGCGATGGGCATGATGATGGTGATGAGCCTCTTTATCTTGAAGGGGTCGCGCGAGTCTTTCTCCTGGATCCACATCGGCGTGATCACCGTGAACTGGTCGTGCGGCAGCGTCGAGCAGTACCGGTTCAGGAGACTGATGGCTGATGTAGCTGATAGACGATCTGTAAAACGGTTTTAATAAGTAAGTAAGTCTTTATTATGTATATGAACAAAGGTTACAAAAGTTCTTATAAGTTGATACATATCTCTTAGTTCTACATTTTCAGGCGTATACACACACATGCACACATAACATGACATAACACTACGCTGACAAAATAGTGCCTATTAATAAATAAATATATTGCTATTGTATGTATGTTAGTCTTTAAGGTATATATTTTATTTTAAATTGTCATATGTATGCTAGTCTATAAGGTATTTGTACTATGGGCCATGTGTAGCCTGAAAATAAATAAATAATAATAATAATAACACTATATATACATTGAAAATTATTTGTATTGCAAATATTCTTGCACACAATAAAAACATTTTTCTACAAGCCATTTTTTTAATTCAATTTTAAAGTTTGGGTAGTTATATTGTTTGAAAATATGTGGATTTTTGTAAATTTTGATGCACATCATAAATGCATTACTATAAACTTTTTGTTATACTCCTTAAGGCGCTTCACCACATACCTGAATTATTTGTCACCGAATGAGGTATGTGAGCGGTGAGACAAACATCATACAACAGTATATACACTGCATGACATTAAACAGTATAAAACAGTATAACTGAAAAATAGCAGTCACACAGTATCAACTATAGTCGGCGCGTTAGCAACTGAGTCGTAATGCCATGTGATTAGAGACAGAAATAAGCAGCGCGCCGCTTTACCGATATGTGCAAGCGAGATAGACATGGCACTGACGAGACTCAGTTGATAACACGCCGAATACAGTGTCTTTGGACGAAAACTTACTGCCATTTTGTGTGATATAAGGCGGTACTTCGTCATCGTCGTAAAGGCCTTCTATTATATCCTCCTGTGTCGGGGCGTCTCTTTCGTCCGTGCTTCCAACAAGTATCTGAAATTATCATACAGGTTTATAGTGGGGGTGGTTAACATTTATTTATACATTATTTAAACTGCGGGCGAATAATATATTCATGATTCAATAATTAAGACATTGTTGTAAATAAGTGTTCGCAACTTTTTAAGGAACAATAAACTAAGAAAGTCTCAAGTCTATCAACAACTTCTAATTAAGCTGTCGTGGGACTTGCGCACGATGTTTTAACCCAGGATTACGCTAAATAGCAAGTTTAAATATAATTCTGTCTCTGTCAACGTCAAATAAACCGAGAGAGACAGAATGATGATTTAATCCTGGGTTAGCGTAATCCTGTGTTAAATAATCGTGCGCAAGTGGGCAGTCTCGAGAAATGACGTTAACGACTCCATTATGGCATTAGCTGTATTAGAAGAAGCGAAAACTATAACTGCGTTAGCATTCTAGCGTTTTTTTTTTTTGTTTGGCATATAACTATATTCACATGCGTAGCGCGGACATGATAGTCATCGCCTGAAGTATGAGCGGTGCGAGGGGGTGGTATACAAACGTCAGTCCATACAAACATTTACGGTCGCGTGTGCGCTTTAACACTCGCGCCTCCCCCTCTCTTTTACCACTTACATACCTACCTAGCTTGTCCTCGCGAACTATAAAAAAGTTTTTTTTTTTTCAATACGCCAGACAGCCAATTGTCTTGGTTTCGAACTAATGAATTTTCTTTCTTGCGGTAGGAATACCAGAAACAACGATAATGACGGAGGCGTCTCCCATAAATACTTAAATACATATTAGTCCATGACTTAAGTACGAATTTTCGTAGTCTAAAGTTTGTATAGCTACAAAACAGTATAAAAACAAACATAAAATTAAACAAAAGTAGAAGAGAATCTTACGCTTTGGATGTACTGCTCCGTTTGCTGGAAGCCCCGGTACTGACCATTGAACTTTCCCCTGTTCGTTTCGTCAATGAGTATAACATAACTAGAGTCGGCGCTGCGTGCTCTTCCTATAACCGAAAATAAATATTAATATTTATTCCTACACAAATACAGGGTGTAGATTTCAATGTATGTAGTACTTACAGAGGTAATTCTGTACGTACATCATACTGATCACACAATTCTTTGAACTTGTTAAAAATTATTTATTTTTGTTATTTTTGTTTTGTTGTTGTCGCGTGTTTCGCGATCAGTATAAAAGGTATAGAATCACCTCTGTAAATACTGCACAGGTTGAAATCTACAACCTGTATAACAACACAAACAAAAGAAGCGTAATAAATAATCTTAGAAGAAAATAAATAGAATCCAGATTTATACATGTGATTATTTTTGACATTACAAACCATACTACACAATACTCAATAGGTATTTGGCAAACTTTTTGTGACAAACTCGTTCCTTTTCATAAATGCTAAAATAACTATTTTAAATAAAAAGAGTATTGAGACCGTGCGCTACGACAGCGTGCAGAGTCACAAACTATTGGACGATATTGGAGGTTGTTAAAATAACAAATGGCTGGTTATTGCGAAAAGTAATGAAACCAAAGTTATTTAAATGAAAAATTGTATTGTAGTGTCGATTTTTACTTATTAATAAAATTTAATGCACGGTTACGTAAATTTTTGTACTAAAATTGCTAGAGAAATGGTGCCAGACAATCTGTCCGCCAATAACGTCAATTTTGGTCGCTGCGAGCGCTGTCATCAATTCGGGTTATCCCACCACCTACTTCGCACACAGCGAACACACATTTAAAGTTTACTTTACCTTTACTCTGTATGTAAGATCGGTATTCCAAAGGAGGGTCATAGCGCAGCACCAACAAACACTGTGGTATGTCAACTCCTTCTTCTATCACGCTCGTCGATATCAAGAGGTTGAGGTCCCTAAAAGTAAATTTCAATTATTTTTTATTTACTAATGCTATAGAATGTTTGTAGTTCTCTAAGACTTTGTCAGCGAAAGGACATGGTGGCACGTTTGTTTGTATGTTTGTATATATAAAAATTTCAACACCTTGTGCATAATTTAAAATCCGTTCAAGATCATGTATTAGTTTTTTTTTAGAAATTGTTTATGATCTTGGCATGTTTGCAAACATCATTAGAGTACCCTTAGATTGTTACAAAGGCGCAGATTGTAATACAGTCGTAAGACAGTGTGTAAACACACACCTAATATGCACAAATGGTCATATAAGGGCCGTATCTGACCGAGACGCCAGGGGCCACGTCGCTGGTTATGCTTAACTGCTTGGATAGCAGTTAATATTGAAATGTATGGTGCCAACCGTCGCCAAGTTAGTAAGGTGCGTCTCAGTGAGGTACGGCCCTTACATGAATCAAACGCACCGGTGTTAGTTGACATTACTAGCGAACAATGGATTCGATGAATCATGTCTCTCCTTGAAACAAATGTTTACAGTTTTGTTCAAACGATTTCATAACAAACACGGTACTCACTTGTTACTAAACTTCAGAAGCGCTTTTTGACTCGCTTTCTTGAGATAATGCTGTTCACGCGTGCTCTTGAACGGATTAACATTGAATCCCACTATGAAATCGTGTTTTACAAAACCGAAGTCAAGTGGGTTCGCCTCTTTCACTTCTTTGATTAAATTGTACAACACTTTCGCTGTAAATCTTTGCTGGGTGAATATGATTCCTGACAGAGGTTTTCTATTTTTATTGACTTTCATTAATGCTGAAAAAGTAAATGAAAAATCGAATGTAGATCACAAGATTTATGATTAATTAGTTTGATCTATTTTAAAAATCTTGAAGTAGGTCTTACCTCCAGGGGTGTTGTAGTATGTTGGGTTGTATTCCTTTAAAATATTCAACATTTGAATAACTTTGGCAGACGAATGTTTTACTATTTTTTTATAGCCTTTGTCATCTTCCATCGAATCCAATAGAACATGTCGCGCCCTATATAAACGATATAAATTTAAGCATTTAAAAAGGTACTCGAGTTAATATTGAACAGATTCTATAATATGTATAAAAAACTCGTATTAGGGTGTTTTTCCATCAGAGATGTGCTATGCAGCTATGCTGCAAAGTTGTGAAATCTACGCTACGAAAATATGTCACCGTTTTCACCGATACTACGCTAGGTAGCTGTGCGAGGAAGATGCGTCGCCTCAAAGTAGCTGTGCGAGAAGGTTGCGCATCTCGAACTATGAAACGCGGGCATACTGTAGGTACTCCGCTCTGCACATAGCTACACCGCTCGCGATGGCTCATAGCAGGCATCTATAGCACGCATCCATAGCACGCATCCTTTCATATAAAAACATATCTTAATTGAATCCGTTTTCACCAGTGCTGAGCTATGTGCACCAATGAATATGATTGGTGGATATCAAACGCATCCATAGCATCGTAGCATAGCACATCTCTGGTGGAAAAGCATCCGTAGCAAATATTAAAATAAATCTTACAGTACTCATCACCCGCTCATCCCCAATTCTTTGATTAGATTGTCGCCAAAATAATGAGATTCGATGACTAAAACTATAGGCACCTAAACAGCTTCATTGAGACTTCGCCTGCAGGGCACAGCACGCGCGGAGCCTGGAGGTGCGAGCGGGAGCCTCCGCGCCGCCCTCGCTCCCCGCGCCCGCCACCCCGCCGCCCCGGGCTCAATGAAAGGGTCTACTTAAAGACATCTCTACTACCGTTACCTTACATAGACAGTTACTTGCATTATATCTGTGGGACTCGAACTAAACACTCGAGAAAATAAACCCAATCATCAAAATATCTGCCTTCTCACTACGCAACAATACTTACTCCGTCGAGTGTGTGATAGCAAATCTGTAGAGCAGCTCTTCCTCCTTGCTCACACTCTTGCGCTTCAAACGCTCGAGAAGTATGATGTACGCCAGGACGCCAAGCGCGCCGCCGAACACGCCCAGCTCAGTTATGAGCATTACCATACCCGATATTATGTTCTTGACGGCTTTTACTATCTGGAAATATGGTTATCAACATTATTGATATATTATTGATATACACATGCTGTCGAGAGAGAGAGAGATACGACCAAGGAAGAGAGAGAGCGAGAAGGTGAGAGCAAGTAAAAGAGATAAGATTTAAGCTAAAATAGAAAGTGAGTTTCATAAAAAATGCTATCCTTATTTAATTACTTTTTGACGAATGCGATCTTTATCTTCACATTATAATTATGGTTAGTCCATTTATTTTTTTATGCTATTTTTTACATAAACGGGCGTGGCGAGGTACAGATAAAAAGCAGTATGCAGTGTGTTACGTTACCTTTTTAGGATCAGTCGTGATATCCTGCTGTCCTTTCTTCAACTTGATACTGGGATCTCCAGTCACTGTAGGCAGTTTTACCTTCAAAATTAGATCTTGTAACTCTTCCAACTGCATTACTGCCGTAGCTGAGGCGCTGTTCATAGCTAACGGTTGGTAAAATTGCACCATCTCAAACGGGTTTGTTGAGTAGCTAGAAAAAGATTATAATGTGTTTGTTTTAGTTCAAATGTAAACGACTGAAACAGCTGCCCAAACCCGTGAAGAGTGGAAAGAGGGTAGGGAGGCCTTTGCCCTGCATCCATACATAATAATACTGGATTAGCAGCTTTTAGCTCAGACACAACAGTGTAAAACGATACAAAATCATGAAAAGCCTGTAACAGTTGCGGTAATAGTATATGTTTCACAATTGCAACTCCAATACGTAACAAACAATATTATGTTTCGATCACGTCTGAAAGTGCCTAACATACACAACCAACGATCGTTATCAAAATAATAAAATAGGTTTACTTCAACACTTCGCCGAGTTCGTTGACCGTCGCGATGGTGGCGTGAAACGTTGTTTCCAAATTACGCAACGTCTCTTGGACTTTTCCGATGGTGACGTTGGCATTCAGCAACGTGGCTGTTAGTCCTGAAATAATGAAAAAAAATATATTTATATTGGTACAGTACAGCGTTTTAAGTAGAAGAAAGGCTTTACTTCGTACACAATTTTAAGTTATCAATAATAATATTCTCCTACCGATTATTAGGTAATGGCGGCCTCTTGCAGAAGAAGCAGAAGATATAAAAGTGCCATTCTTTTTTACCGAAAAGGATTCATTTCGGTAAAAAAGATAAAAGACAAAACTTACAACCTACATAGGTTAGCACCCTACATACCTACATAACCTAGTAGGTAACGTAATAGTTAATTAATTTTATTAACTGATGTTTTTTAAAGTTAAAAAGAGATTGTTTACAAAATTCCTCTAGCAAAGAAAAATTGACTTTAAGAGAACGGAGTAAAAACAAAACGCGCAAGCGAAGTCGATTTCTTTTTAAAAGACTTACTTGTTTACACAATTCGTCTAGGAATGAAAAATTGACTTTACCAGAACGGAGTAAAAACAAAACGCGCAAGCGAAGTCGTTTTTTTTTTAAAGTCTTACCAAGTACTCGGGGCTGTTTCGACGGTGGCCAGTTGTCGAAATGTTTCATTATCAGCCTCATCGGATGGTCGTCTACAGCGTGATGGCACTCGTCGAATATCAAAAGGTTTATGTCCTCAATCTTGATGTATGCATGTGTGATCATGTCACACAAGATTTGACTAGTCATCACCACTACCTGCGGAGTCAATCGGTTGATCAATTAGAAAAACATTTATTTTATATTTAAGAGATATTTCTAGAGGGAATCACTTGCCTACACGACAAAAATACGGGCGTAACTCCAAACAAAAAGGACGCTAGCTAAAAGACAAGCGATTTTGGCTCTTAAAACTCGTAAGGCGGCAGTGTTGTCGATAGTACTTATTTCAAACCAGCTTTTCATATGAGGGTGGAGCTATTAGGTACACACAAATAATTACCATGTCGCCTAAAAAGTGATGACGAATATACAACGCGAAGTTAAAAGTATTATCAAGGACACCGTCGCCTAACCACCTTAAGATCTAAAATCGCTTGCCCCTCGCGTCGTCGTTTGTTTGAAGTGACGCCCGTTATTATGTCGTGTGTGCAAGCGATTTTCCTTGAAAAGTGGTAAGGCGGCACTCGACCGTACCTACCTGATTCATTTCTAATTCTGCGTCCCATTTTTTTTTATCCCAGTAATCGACTTGATCCTCCCCACTGTATGCTCCAACGCCGTTTACAGGGCATAATCTCTCGATCACTTTTTTCTAAAAAAAAAACAAAACAAATTAATTACAGTATGCTAATAATTATTTCAAAGTTGATTGGTCTTAACTGCCGGAAATGCACATCCAGTTTAATTTTTATACTGCATTTTTAATATAGAATATTTAATGGTTGACTTCCTGAGAATAGTTACAAAGTAGTACTGTGATTGTTAAGTATTTGTTTAGAGGAATATCATCTGTGCATTTGGCTGAACTCTGTTGAAACGATTATGTGGTTTAGTTCTAAGATTCATTTATGAACTTTATACCTAACACAGCAATATTTTATCTTTACTAGTACATAAACAATTTTGACATTAAGGAAACTAAAAGCTAACAGCAGATAAAACCATTTTAACTTACTGTCACAAATATCATGAACAAATATGATTAATAAATGCAGTCTCATTGTCAATTACTGCTAGAAATGTAGTGTACACGTGATTTATAAATTATACCTACTTATGGTCTCTATTGCATACTAAAATATCAAATAACATTAGTCAGTCATTTCAGTTGCTTTGGGCATAAGTTATATTGTACCTAATTGAACTAAAATAGTTACTTAAACCTTCTCCTCAGTGTAACAAATACTTTACTGAAAACTGCATCAAAATCGGTCCAGCCAAACGCGATATTTGCGGACAAACATACAGGTCAAACTGAGAACCTCCTTTTTTAAGTGGGTTACAAAGTGGGTGATTCAACTATTATTAAGGAATTAATAATAGGTCTTTACCTATGAAATTGCCGTTCTTCAGTACTGGTCATTTCAAATAGGAAAAAGTTTAGAATGGCTTGGTATTCTAAATTCAAATTAATTTTGTTTTAAAAACATGACATTCTTCGTACAAACTCAGTCTTTTGTTTATTGATTAGTATTTTATTTTCATTACATTTAAACATTTTTCGCCTGGATACTTTAAAAATCGTGTAATTATGGAATATGAGTTCCGTCGTGGCACCAACGCGACACAAGCGGCACGTAACATCAAAAACGTTCACGGAGAGAACTGTACAAACGAACGCACAGCCCGCTATTAGTTTTCCCGGTTCCGTTCTGGAAATTTTGACTTGAAAAATGAAGCTCGTGGTCGTCCGGAGACTTTGGTCAACAATGATGAATTAAAGGCGATTATGGAAGCTGACGAAACTCAATCTACAGCTGAGCTAGCAGCAGCTTTTGATGTTAGCATCAAAACAATTTTGGTCCATTTGCGACAAATAGGCAAGGTAAAAAAACTTGATAGATGGTTGCCCCACGAACTTAACGATCGCCAGCGCAACGTACGCGTCGAGACCTGCCTCGCGCTGCTCAATAGACAAAGAAATGAAGGAATTTTGAACCGAATTGTTACGTGCGATGAAAAATGGATTCTGTTAGACAATCGAAAGCGCTCAGAAAGTTGGTTAGATCCTGGTTCAGCACCAAAGCAATGCCCTAAACCAAAAATTACCCCTAAAAAGGTGATGGTCACTGTTTGGTGGTCTAGTGCAGGTGTGATTCACCACAGCTTCTTACAAAACGGCATGAGCATTACTGCAGATGTGTACTGTGAAGAACTGGAGAAAATGATGGAGTAGCTTGCACATCGGCAACCAGCTTTGGTCAATCGGTCGTCCCCACTGCTCCTTCACGACAACGCGCGACCCCATACTGCACAACAGACAGTTTCCAAGTTGCAAGAGCAAGAGTTGGAAGCTCTCCCTCATCCACCATACTCACTAGACCTTGCACCTATCGACTATTACTTTTTCCAAAATTTGGACAATTTTGTAGTGGGTAAAAAATTCAATTCCCGAGAGGCAGATCAAAATGCCTTTGAAGAGTTTGTTGCCTCCTGTCCAGCTGATTTTTACAAGAAGGGCATCAATAAATTACCAATGCGTTGGCAAAGATGCGTCGATTGCATGGGTGATTATTTTGAATAACAAAAATAAAAAAGTTTAAAAAATAAGTACTTTCACTTAATCCATACAAAACGGCAATTTCATAGGTAAAGACCTAATATTAATTAGGTATGGTTGATCTCTCGCACCTTACTCCTTTTCAACAAAAATAGTTTGCACACCACATATTTATTTTAATTATTTAAGGCCGTCTTATTCCGTCAAATTATCTCATAAGCCCCGCCCCCTTGTTAAAAGTGCGGGGCGCTTCCCCCACCAGCACCCCCGCACAAAACTTTTTCTGTCAACTTTGTCTTACAAATCTCGTGTATAATTAAGCCATCTAGTGTTTATTTAAGGAACAAAATTTTCTTGAATAAGATACTTCATGCGCTTTTGTAAGTAACATACCCACGCCATCTAGCAGAACCCCTAAGAACTTTTACAAAATGGTTTCTTTAGTACACCATACATGCTTTTTAGTCTAAACGTTTATCGAAAGAACAAGGAACGCAAAGAGTGGCATTTCATTCTCACACGACTGGTCAGCACTTTATGCCAGCAACCTGTAACCATTATAAAAACAAGAAAGAATATCCGATAACATTTATTATATTCTTTATTGCACTTATAAGATGTACAGAAAATAGGTACAAGAAGTCACAATGTGAACAAAGGTGGGCTTATCCCTAAAAGATACCTCTTCCAGCCAACCCATAGGTGTAGGAAATGTAATGTAATAACATTTAGGTGGTTTATATTAAGATCCTTTTTGTCGACACAGTTATAGTCTCACTACTATCTTCCATCAGTCTTCTAATTGATGATGACTGAAGACCATTACAGATATGGCACTTCAAATTTAGGGTTCCGTACAAACCAGTAGGTATATAAGTCAAAGTTCACCCATCACGAGAATTTTGTCATGGTTTTTTTTACACACTGAAATTCATAACATTTCAAATCATCATCATCATTCTCTTGCCCTGTTCCCAGTTTATCTAGGGTCTGCGCAGTATGTTTCACGCTTCCGTTTAACATTACAAATATGGAAAGCTAAATTAAAGACAAAGGTTTCTTTATCGTTTCAGTAATCCTTTAATAATATCAAAGTTTTTTATTTACTAGTCGTCTCCCGCGACGTCGCCCGCGTATATTTTGGATGTCCCGTGAAATGGTTCAAGTAAATTAATCACCCACACCACGCTTAAAATACTCGCTTAATATCAGCCTGAACTATAAAAATGACTTGACTATCATGTGTTAGAAAGTAAGAAAATAGTAAGGCAAAAGTAGTTAGTAGTAATCTCTCATTTATAGGTAAACCGCTTCATTGAGACTTCGCCTGCGGGGTACAGGGGTGCGGGCGGAAAGACAAGAGCGGGGAATGTAAGGGGTGCGGGCGGCGGTGATACACAAGAGACGAAATTTGCCGTGACAGTTCTTAAGATATGTGACGTCAGTGGTCACAATAGTGGTCGTCAGTGTCGACACTTTATAAACATTACACAACATATTGGAAATAATATTCGATTCAATACAATTACACCAATAAGAGTGAATTAATTCTAAATATTACTATCCAAAATCGTGGATTAATAAAATGGAATTTTAAAATAAGATAGATTTTTTGGCAAAATTAAAAACTTCAAATAACATTCCCTGGTAACTTTTGCGACTGTTTTGTTTGAGTGTATTATCGAGTTCATATTCATATCTAGTTCATATTCCACTGAGTTTAGATCTATATTTTATTATATAATATTCGTATATATTTAAAGCATTTATTTAAACACTGTTATTTAATAGTGTTCAAACGGTGGACTTAATGCTAGAATGATGTAAAATAGAATTAAAAAAAACGACAAAAATACAATAATATAGATTTTGTGTCCGAATATACTGCGACTCATCTTCAGACTTCAGTCAGACAGTATTCTCTTGTGTACTTCTGTCAAAGCGTCCGCAACTGTCAAGAGATGCTATCGCTACCTGTGTAGCGAGCGTACTGAATTTTGAAAAGAATGTGCCTGCCGCCCGCACCTCTCACAAGCCCCGCTCTCGCCTCCCCCCGCGCCCCTGTACCCCGCAGGCGAGGTCTCAATTTCGCGGTTTACCTATAGATGCAATACTTTTTTCGGCGAAGTTCACTATCAAATATACTGAGCATTGAACTTGGCTATCATTTTTCACATTGATGTTTTTGTTGGGATATCATAACTTTTTATAGAAATATTTATTTGCTTATTCATAAATCATTAATACATATTTTGTGCAAGCTTCCATCCACTTAATTATAACGGTTTCAGACCCTACAATTAAAAAACTTTCTTTTGTTTTCAGATTTTTTCCTTCGCTTACACATTATTACCTAGCTAGATGCCATATTTCAACTGTCTAGGTTTGTTAATTAGAGCACCGCACCCACACAATTACTTTGATAAACCATATATGGTTTTGCCATGTTTGACTTTTTGTAGTCTAGCTTATAGACCTTTTTTACTATAAAACTGTAATTTGGCATGGGTTTCTTTATATCCTAATCACACCGCCTAAAATATGTATTTTAAAATATTTTTGAGACACCTCCCTACAAGGAATGAATTATGATGAGCATGAGTACCTACACCGAAAGGGCAACACCAGGGTTTATCTCATGAATCGTGATAGTAAGACAGTTGAAATTTTCAGGAAGGATGTATTCATGTTGCCGTTGAAAAAACAAAAACTTAAAAAACAGTTTTTTTTTCAGGTTGCTCTCATACAACTTATCTACTCTGATAATGATAATAATGAGGGGCTGCCCCATTATTAGGACTTCATATCTTTTGTATGGGACTCCCTGACAACAGATATGATGTTTATGCCATTTTCATAGATAATGGTACGGAACCCTTCGTGACCCCGAAGCGCCATTTGGCGCTAACTACAAGATTAATAGAATTATTATGTGTCACAAACACCAAAGTTGTTTTGGATATTCAGTAACAGCAATTTGAGGAACGGTTATAAAAATAAAATTAAGACAGTCTCCACACATTTTCGACAGAACAAAATTGAAAAAATTATTCAGATTTGACATTTCTGAATGCAAATATAATTGGATTATACTGAGTAATCTCCATGTTCGTCGCTCAAGTCCATGTCACCAAATAAGAGATAGATAGTCAATGCATTATTACTACACGATTCAGAAAATGTGTACGTACGTACGTAAATAACATGGAAACCTGAGTTCCATACACGAAGAGAGCTAGACCGACCTTAACTTAACCTCCAATGTTTGTATTTTGTCACAGGAGTCTAGATGTAAATAAATAAATAAAATTAATATAGACCTATCACCTAATAATTTTCTCCCTCCCTCAAATTCATATAATATTTTCTCGTCTCCAATATACTAAAGTCACCAGGGCACAGCTTTAGCATTTGAGATTACTGCTAAACCTACAGTTATGGTTTAGCTCTGATTTTTCCAAATAGAGAAAATGTTCAAAACTACAATAATTTGACATGAGTGTTTTATGCTTTTTGTTTATATTGTTACTATAGAAACGGATTCATCTCTACGATTGGTACAAAAATATAGTTCATTTATTCACAACAATTATATATGTCGCTACAGCCTTTCTCTTTTTATTTTGCTTAACACGTAGAGGTTGGGGGTCCCATCCTCATGGCATTGAGGAGATTTATCCGCATGGTGATGATGTTTTTGATACTAATTTTCTTTTTGAAATTTATTTTCATTGTTATGTAGTTTTTTGAATAGGATTTGCTACTTTAAAAAAAAACCTAAAAATTTAATTAGTTTTTATTTTTAATTTTTTTTATTTTAAATGTTAAAATGTCCAAAAATTAAAATAAATACTTATTTCGTTTTCTAAAAAAATATTGTGACTATGTAGAAAAATATTCATGATACCCCCGATTTGAACTCGCGACCTTTGATTAGTATAAGACTGGTGCTGATCCAACTGAGCGTGACGCGGCGCGGCGAAATTAGCTATTATTAGTTCTTAGGTGTTTTACGTAATTAAGTACGCAAATCAAATTGCAAAAATTGACATAGGTCCAGCGTTCGCAGTGGCGTCAAGGGGAATGAGGAAATGGTATCTCGTGCTTGTCATTTGAATAAAAAGATAGCGCTATTTCTGCTTGCATGTTTAAAACAGAGATGACACGACGATCAACTGTTGCGTCAAAGTCGTTGCGCGAATCACCATCGTCACAAGTGTGAGAATCACTAAATCAGTGTTTTATGAATGAAAATGTTAATAAAACTGGAAAAAAACGATTGGACGCCCTAAACATCTTTGGTGTCTAAAGTAATCTTAAAAAGACAATTGGAAGAATTTGCTGCTTGTAAGAAAGAATACAGACTAATGAAAAAAATGGACCTTTCTTTGCCTGAACATAACACCGATAAAAACTAAAAAAAAATCATTTGATTCATAGCTGAGATCTCACTTATGTGGTCAAAATGTATATTCTTATAATCCTCTGTTCCTCACATCTGTGTAGCTTGAGCAAATCAAGATCAAAAAAGTCGAAATAGGTCAAATAAAGTGTTTTTAGATATTTCGTTATTCTGATCTAAATAACAAACATTTTGAAATCATTTTAACATGTATATGTGTAGAATGGAATTACCTACTAAAATATGTGATTTTCATAAATATAAGTCCAATAATTTGAAAACTACATAGAAAATACGAAAAAAAAGGGGCCCACTTCTGAGGCAATTATTATCGAGCAAAGTAATTACAATCGTGTTTCCAACCACAATCCAGCTTTCTAGTAATCTTCTTCTATAACATATATAGATTCGAGATTTAAATAATTAGTGTTTCCATGTTTAAACTCAATCGAAACATCGTAAAAATGGAATATCTGGCCCTTAAAGACTTTATTGCACAAATCATGGTGTTAAAGGTGGAAAAGGTACATATCATGTAATCTTTGTAAGACCCACAACAATAAACACAGGCGTCACTTCAAACAAGTGAGATGCAAGTGAATTTGGTTCATAAGGTGGTTAGACGCAAGCAACCTCAACCATACATTAGGAAAAAGAAGGTTAACACTTCAGTGGACAGTAAACTCCTATAGGCATGATAACAATATTATTTTTAAAGTTTACTGTCTACTAAAATGTTAATATTTCATCATATTGTGTCATATTATTATACATACCTGCTGCATAACAAGTGGCACTGTATTAACCAGGAAGAATGTCCGTTTGCCCCCCTGCCCCCATGGCTTTTGAAGTGCTTCTCTAAAACGTTTTATTAGTCTGATGGCTATAAAGGTTTTGCCAGAACCTGATAAAAAGAAATGGTCAGTGGATAATAATTTAATTTCTTTTTTGCAGATTTGTTTCTTGAAAGCAATCAGTGCTTTTAAGTAAGAATGATAGTACCCATAAAAACATATTAATAATTTATACCTGTTGGTAAATGAATGATTGTATTTTTTTTTATAGCTATTTCTTCAAGTTGAGTTTGATATGACCGGGCCTTTAGGTGGTCATCACCTGACTCCAGATCCAAGTCCATATTTGCAATCTTTTCTATTTCTGTGAATAAAATTATTATGATTATAAATAGTTATTTTATTTTTTATTATGAAATCTGAATCCAACAAACGATTGTTTTTTATTTCAATTTGAAATGTTTATGCAATTTTTATATACATAGTAACATGTAGAAAGCATCAGCTTGTATAAACAAACTTTTCTGGTTTCCGCCGCTTTTTTAACTTATCTTGTGAGCTCAGACTCCTCAACCTCAACAATCTCAGAGACCAAAACTTTTCAGTTCTGTTAAATTGTCATTTTCAATGCTTTTGTATAGCCAATTTTCACTAATTATTGCCCTAAAACAATAGAATTATTACCGCATAAAGATCGAGATTAGGTAAAGTAAATAATCAAGTACAATACAAACCAAACAAAACAGTTTTGCTCGCCTTTCTAAATCACCACATCAGTTTGTTTGACTCCAACCAAGTTTCACTGACTGACTGACTGAGAGAGAGAGAGAGAGAGAGAGAGACGGACGATCAGACGGTTTTTGGGATACACTCCCTAGGCACATCAATTTCCACCCTGTAATGAAAGATTAGGGTCTTGAAAATAGAAAACATATTTTTGTCGATAAATGCACTTTATGAAACTTTATCCCTGTACCTACTTTACTTATGTACTAGACGTCTTAACGTTTAACTTTAACGTCATTAGATTAAATATTATCCTATTCCATCAATACTACAAACATATCGGTCGAATTGAATACCTTCTTTTTTTAAGTCGGCTAAAGATAATACTTATTTCATCAACCACAGTATTATAAAAGTACTAATTTAGGAAGGTATTTTAATCGGACCACGATTCCATCGATATAGATTTACCCTAATTAGGGGAGATTTCTCAAAGGTAAGCTTCTTCAAGTAATTGTCACTGTCAATGTCATTTCTTGTAGGTTTCAGTTTACGTAAGTAATATTTTGCACAATAGCAAGAATAATCAAAATAAATTCTGCATACGCGGAAAACATTTTAAAGTTCACAAAATGAGACCACTACATTTCTTTGATACACTGATCGACATGCAATCATCAAAGTTCTAAGTATCATTGTTAAATGTGATTATATACGGAATAATGACACATAATAAAGCTTATACGTGAAATGAATCGCGAACTCGCAGTGAAAATTTCACAAGGATTTAGGGGGATTCCTCATCCATAGACAGACAGACAAACAGGTTTACTGTTTTTAACTGCTTACGTGGTAAAAGATTATTGGATTTGAAAGGGAAGGGACTGGGAAAGGAAAGAGAAGCCCCTCAACTTCTTTTTGTTGTGGTAAGTGTGTATGTTCCAAAAAGTTTATTTTATATGCATTTTTAGGGTTCCGTAGCCGAATGGCAAAAAACGGAACCGTTATAGTTTCATCAAGTCTGTCTGTCTGTCTGTCCGTCCGTATGTCACAGCCATTTTATTCTGAAACTATTAGCATTACACAGCTGAAACTTGGTAGGTAGGTGTATCTTGTTCACCGCTAACCGCTTTCCGATTCAGATACAAAAAATAAGAAAAAAAAATATTTAAGGGGGGGCTCCCATACATGAAACTAAAACCTAAAAAAAATGTTTATTCAAACCTATGCATGTGGGGTGTCTATGGATAGGTATTTTAAAATAATGTTGATTCTAAAAGTCTAAGGTTTGAGATACAGACGCTTCCAAAGTGGTTAAATGCCCCCCCCCCCCCCCCTATACACAAAACTTTTGAACTAAGAAAGTGAAAATTTAAAAAATATATGTAATGTAGATCTCAACAAAAACTTGCAACGAAAATTGGTTTGAATCAGATCGAACCAGTAGTTTTAGTTAGTTTTTGAGATATAGCACATTTTTATTAACCGCAAATATAACTTTGTCTTTCATACAAACAAACACTATGAAAAACAAAGTTATTTTTGCTGTCAAAAAATCTTGTGATATTTTCGCTAGGTGGAATAAGTGGACCCTGAATTCAGTTTAAGGGTGGTACGGAACCCTCAGTGCGGGTGTCCAACTCGCGCTTGGCCGGTTTTTTTATTTTGATCAATGGGCAGTTTTCTCCATAAAATTATTATCCGTATCATCACAGTCTCATCATCCGCATAAAAGAAAAATAAAACGACGCTAGCGACACCACAGGTTGCTTCCCAAACTTTATAAGGATAAGGATCTTATTCTAATCGCTCCAAGAGCTTTCCAAACTACAGTCTCTGTCATACATAATATCAATCATGCAATCAGAAGATAGGTGACGCGCCACTCGAACGTGGACCGCTAAAATCAGGCCCCCGTCGCCTAATTGCCTTCAATTGCAATCGGGATTGCGTGCGCGGATGACATATGTGAGACGTGTGACGTGAGGAGAAAAAAATTATTTTTTCGAGTTAAACGTAACCAAAATGCCTTCGTGTGCTTTCATACGTTGCCCAAACCATTCTAAAAGGAAAAACTAATCGCATTGAATCACATTTCACTCGTAAGTACACGAAAACTTTAATTTCTAATTTTATTTGTAAATTCAGTCTTTTTTTGACGGCCATTTTTCAGGGCGAGATAGAAATATACGACACAGATTAGTAAGAGTATGTATACGATTCATTGATGTGCAACCAGTTAGGTATGATGATGATTGATTGACAAGATTGACACACGCAACATGTGCTGCTTGTTGAGATTTGTCTACGCGGTACCGTTAGCATACAATGTCGATAATAATAAATTTATGTAATTTAACTTTTACCAGATATTGATTGTTGCTTCTTTATTAATGTTTTGTAAAATGGTATTCAACTTCAATAATGTAAACTATAAAATAATTATCTACTCAAGTTTGTTACAAAAATGACTGTATTAACGTGAAGCTTTTTTTTAAATTCACTCGCACCCAGAAGCGTAGCGTGCTTTGGCGGGGCCCTGTATAAAAATTTGTTTTGGGGCCCTCAGGAAGGGTAAAGATTTCTCACAAAAGAAAAAAAAACGTTTGCATAAAATTGAAAGAAATATTTATTCATTATTGTCACTTTTTCTAAAATTTTGACAAGCAATTCAAATTAAAATACACTCTCCTTGCCTTTTTTTCGGCGTTTTCATCGTATCGTCTGTACATCGATTATTGTGGGATTCCCCCGTTGAAGTAAATGACTTAAACGGGGAAATCCCGCAGCCCGCGATAACTGATGTAGGGCGTTGCCAACTTTTGAACGCACGCTTTACGCGGGAAAAAAAGAAATCGCTTTTTGTGACTTTTGTCATTTCTGAAAAAAAAATTTTGGGTGAAAAGCTTTTAATAATTTTTGCTTACGCACGTTGGAGGCCCCCGTGGCGCGGGGGGCCCGTATAATTGATACGGCAGATACGGCGGTAGCTACGCCCCTGCTCGCACCTAACACCTAATCTGTATAATTGCAGGTCTCTTACGGATACATCGTTTCGTGATCTAAGCGCTATCTACTCATCATGACAACTGCAGCGGGCCAAGTAGTTATTCATTACAAAATAAATTAAACTTGAAAATCATTCTTCAATTTAAAAACAAACTTATATTTTGTTTTATTTTTGGTAACTCTACTCACGGCAAACATCGCTCGACATTTCAAAATAGTAAAGTAATAATAACAAGTAATTTATTAGTTTTCACAAAAAAACATGGTACACAATTTCACTCCGATTTGTCTGCTGATGCTTCTTGATTCTTATTGCAAGGAGACGTCAACGTGACAAGAGACATCTCAAAGCGCGCGTTTGTTTCGCTCGCACTACCGTCGTAAGAAATGGGTTTGTCTCTGTCGTTAGTAGCGTAAAGTTACACAGCTGTGTGTGTCATCTTGTATGTAGTAGTGTGTAGTGCCATTTTTTTTAGCTGACAATTAGTATGACATGCCGTATCTTCCGCTATTTTACTTTAATCAAAGAATCAAGCAATCAATCTCAATCAATCTACGCAATCAATCTTAGACGAAGTATATTAGGATATATATTATTATATTATTAGGATACATAATCTAAGCAATCAATGCTTAGATTATATACTTCGTCTAAGAATCAATGCATACTAATCTGTGCTTATTTGCTTTGTTCACAGATTAGTAAGAGTATGCTTTGTTGGTCGATTGTCACAGACTAAAAGACCAACACTATTAGGGTTCCGTAGCCGAATGGCAAAAAACGGAACCCTTATAGTTTCGTCAAGTCTGTCTGTCTGTCTGTCTGTCTGTCTGTCTGTCTGTCTGTCCGTCCGTATGTCACAGCCACTTTATTCTGAAACTATAAGCATCACATAGCTGAAACTTGGTAGGTAGGTGTATTTTGTTCACCGCTTTCCGATTCAGATACAAAAAGTAAGAAGAAATAATAATTAAGGGGGGGCTCCCATACATGAAACTAAAACCTAAAAATTTTTTTTTACTCAAACCTATGCGTGTGGGGTGTCTATGGATAGGTCTTTCAAAATGACATTGAGGTTCCAAAAACCATTTTTTCTAAAAGTCTATCGTTTGAGATATAGACGCTTCCAAAGTGGTAAAATGGGCGTCCCCCCCCATCTAACTTTTGAACTAAGAAAGTGAAAATTTTGAAAAAAATATATGATGTAGATCTCAACAAAAACTTGCAACGAAAATTGGTTTGAAAGAGATCGAACCAGTAGTTTTTGAGATATTGCACATTTTTAGCAACCGCAAATATAACTTTGTCTTTCATACAAACACTATGAAAAACAAAGTTATTTTTGCTGTCGCAATATATTGTGATGTTTTCGTTAAGTGAAAGTAAGTGGACCCTGAATTCAGTTAAAGTTGGCACGGAACCCTCAGTGCGCGGGTCCGACACGCACTTAACCGGTTTTTTTTAAATTACGAAAAAGGGGCCACCACAGAGTACTTTACCCACCAAATGTCATTTTGGTCTATCTAATTAAAAATCAGAGTTGATATACATATCAAAGAGGATAGAACCACTATACATATATTATTCATCTGTGGAGTTGATTTGTTGTTTACACCACAGATTAGTGAGTTTACACTGAATCTTCCTGCACTGAATAGATAAATTTATCTATTCAGACATTATCTAGATACCTAGATACATATATTATTCATCTGTGTCAGACCATAGAAAGTAGTATAGTATAGAATGACAAACGCGGATTTTCAGCGAAACCAAAAAGTTACTTTACATGTGTGCGTTCAATAGTGATGTGTATCTTATGGTGGTCCAAGTTTTATCGACGAGGTTACGATAAATCATGTAAATTGAAACAAAACTAATTAAATTAATGCACTTTTAGTTACATAATACTTTTTATTTGATAAACAAGACAACCTCATTTTTGTTAAATTACGTATTTATTTATTTATGTATGAAGACTTGCTAGAAGCACTTATACACGTTCCAACATAGACCTTACCACAGCACAGCTTCGGGACAGTTGTGTGGGCCAGTGCTGAGAAGAAGCTGTGCAAGAATTACGGTTACCTAAAAAATCAGTCAAAAAATTTATCGATACTGATGACGTCATCATTTAGTCAAGCCGTAGTGTAAAGAAACGGTTTCTTATTTTACTGAAAATACCTGAAATAATCTATTGGAAACTTTGATATATGGCTGCAAATCACAAAGGAAGTCCTAAATTTACTGTACAATTTGGCATCGGAGTCGATTTCACTCACAAATTTTATAAAATTTGGAATTAAATTTTTTATCAATGATTCATATTTACTGCTGGAAAGTATGATTTTCGGGATTGTATCCTCGGCGCACTTCACAGTTGCTGAAAGCACAAGTCATTTCATCTGAAATTGTTATACAAAACTTAAATTATAATTATATTCATTCATAATTTTTCAAAAATTCCAACGACGGAAACTTGACGTATCCACTAAATCCATTATTTCTTAGAAAACGGTCTCGCTGTCATAAGGTGTTTCGCTGTCAAATCCTATAGAATTTCACTAAGTAGCACGCTCTTTTTAAAGCGAAGATTTTTTTCTTTCTCTATGTGTCAGACATACTCTTACTAATCTGTGTTCGATACTGTGTTTGATACCAAGGTTCTCTTTGGGTTCTCTTGCCTGAAATCAGCGAAATAATATGAAGGCAACGTTGATATTCGATAATGTTAATGACTTACTGTTTTCTAAATGGGATGACACTTTCATACAACGCATGAAATGTTTCAACGAACTGGTACTTATTTTATTGGTCAATAAGAAAGATTTTTAGAAACAACATTATTGTTATTAGATTATTATGATTTGAACTAAGGATATTATATTATGTTTAAAAAATGTTGCAGGAAAATCAGGGCATCTCGGACAGTTACAATGTATCTCAGTTACTATCACCCATCATTACATCTCAGCGAGTTATGGCTGCACAGTTTGGAAACACCTATGCATCTATGCAGTGTAAAGACAAGACAACTATTGTATTTGATGAGGTACTTATATTTATCATAAGAAGTAAGTTGCATACACCATTTCCAATCCAACTGCTTCAAGTTTTGGTTGCTCAAATTAAGCAATCACAGTCTTTAACAAGAGGTAAAAATGGGACTTTATTACTAGCTTGCTTCTCTACTTTGCTGTCTGTCTGTCTGCCTATCACCAAATCACCAGGCTGTATCTGAAGAACTGTGATAGCTAGACAGTTGAAATTTTAACAAATTATGTATTTCTGTTTTTAAAACAAATAATTTTAAAAACAAAAAAAATTAAAGGAGGCTCCCTTACAACCACCCGGATGTTGTTGCTATATATAAAATGGCAACATACCTAAGCACTTGAAATATTCTCAAAATATGAAGTTGTATTTTTACATAAAATTTAAATAAAATAAATATTGACAATAAACAATTTTATTGACATTTTTGCTCATTTACATAAAATATAACAATATAAAAAAGTGCCTCTTTGAAACTTATCATGAACTATTTAATGTTACTTTCTATAACGTGAAGTATTATCTTCCTCAGTGGCTTGACCATGTCTTCATGATCATAAGTGAGGAAGATGTAGATGATGCACACAGGGAGTTACTGGATTGCAAAACTTTTGTGCAACATATTTGTGGACAGAACATCAATCTGTGAGTATCAAAACTTAAATTGCAAAATAAAGGCTTACTCTAGCTACTGAGACATTAAAAGGTTATTGGAGTTTACTTATACTGTTTATAACTTTGTTTTTCTAGTTTGCAGTCATGCGTTTATCAGGATTGGCTTTCAGTGCTATTGGACAGCAGAGGCAAGGGGGACTCTATTCCTGGAGCCAGTGGTATGATAGGCGAGAGTGGTGCCACAGCTGCTGCTCTGAATGCCCTCAAGGCAGCAGCTAAGGATATCAAGTGCTCACCTCACCATCACTATCATCTCTTGCTTTTTGTGGGCGATAAAATATTAGCCCTGTACTCAAAGTAAGTTGCTTAAATTTTTTATATAGGATGTAAAAAGTACAAGCCAAATTCAAGGGGGTGGTTACGAGTCGCATCTAGAAAATAGACAAATTAAATAATTTCTTCTTAATAACTCATATTGTGATTTTATTAAATTTGATATATTGTGTTATAATAATTTTAGCCGCGGCAGTGAAGACTTATCTGCCCCTGATTTAATACTGATGAGCCACCAATGTGTGACCGCTCAAGAGTATTGGGCTAATGTTGATGCTGGTGATAATGATTCACACAACTCTATTCATCTGCCTTGTAAGTGTTTTACTTACTTTATGATACTAAGAAGAACTTCTAAGTAAAAAGGAATGTTTATGAAACTATTTTTTTATAAATAAATAACTAATAATAAAGCCAGTATATAACAAAGTAATGCGTCCGCGCGTTTTGAGTTTGCTCCCTCCCTTCCCGCCGCAGCGTGATGTTTTATAGCCTTCCACTTTAAATAAGCTATTTAAAACAGTTCCTGAGATATATTTTTTCGATTTCTTACAAAATCGTACATGTTGTACATTCTTATTCCTTTTCTTTTTTAAAAATATATTTCTTACTAACAGGGCTATCAGAGGAAAACAGCGCTATTGTGAATCTGTGCGCCGGATCTGCATGCAGCCCTTGTGCACCTTACTCAATGCATATTGCTGAAGTGGCACCAAGGATCACATTTGTTGCCCTTATTGACATGGATTTGAGGTAAATCTATAGTTGACCCCCAAAATCATCTATAATATCGATAGAGTCGACACGATCGATGGTATCGGCTCTGACTATGCTATTATTATCGATAGTGTTGTACTAAACTAAGCTATAGATACTATCGATCGTGGACTATCGAACGGGAATGCCTAAACTCACTGAGTACTCCATTATATTAGTAACATTAAATAACAATAATAGCTTAAACTCTAGCTGGTCTTCCAAGGAAAGACGGTCCAAAGCTAACTGCTGATATTTGTTGTTTATTTTCTACAGAGACGTGGGTATAGCTGTGCACACGTCAAGTCAAGTTTTGTGCAATTTAAGAAGGCTATTGTTACAAAGAAACCTGGAACTGCTTCCAGCAACTCTAGACTCGTTGGAATCTGCATTAAAAAAGGTAAACTATCTTTAAAATAATCTGTTGGAAGTATTCAAAAATCCATTAATACTATGTTGAAATAATTAACAAATAACGTGCTGATAATACATACTACGCATTTAGAGACTAATTAGTGACAATGGTAATTGCAATTAACGTTTAAGAAAGTAACCGATTAGAAGGTTTGTTGTACAATTGTTTTTGGTCCCAACCACGTCCCAACCCAAATAAATTAAAAATGACAGAGCAGGTTTAAAAGACACGACAACGACTCCGTGGTCGAATGTCTTGCACCGCGGTTCAAGGTGGTCGCTATCTCTATCATCATCATGCTTAAGCCTTAGAGCGCTTTTACACTCAGCAGCGCGGCTTACGCGCGACAGTCGCGCTGCCGATAATTTCATACTATACACGGCAGCGTGGCAGCAGCGCCGCAGCGGCGCGTAAGTCGCGTGGGTCCGTCCCACTATACCCATTGCAGTGGTAATACTATCCCCGTATAGCACTGCAATGTGTAGTGGGAACGACCGACCGAATGTGTTGCGCGACCGTCGCGCTGCTAATGTAAAGGCATCCGCTGCTGACGCCCTAGTGTGAAGGCGCACTTAGGGCCAACCACGTACGTATCACAACCACTGCACATCGCAGCGCCAAAATGTGGTCAAGCAGTGGTACGTGTGAATAGTGTCGCTGCAGCTTTTTGTGGTTTCGTTGTGTTGCCGACAATGTCGATGTTGTCTCGGTTCTTTCTCGGCCATTAGTTATCGCCGTCGCCGGTGGTTGCGTTGCGGTTAATCGTCGTCGGTATCACACAAGAAGTCGATAACGACTGCAAAATGTGGTACGTGCGAATGGTCCTATTAATTTTCAATACAAAATATACGCCCGTTCGTGGTACGTGTGGGAAGGCCCTCAGATTCTAGACTCTCTAAAGTCACGGGTTCGTTTCCAGTTCTATTAGTCAACATGGAAATCATCGATGCTATCGATATTTTTGTTTATGGGTCACTATCGATAGTGGACCCTCAAGCGGAAACGCTATTAATTAATACCACTTTTGTGTCTGTTTTACATAACTTAAATGTACATATTCACTTTTTTTTTTTTTTTTTTTTTTTTTTTCATTTATTATCATGTAAAAAACAATACAAAAAATACATGGTTTTATGCACTGATAAAAACCACTGAGGTTTGCCTACAGTGCGTGAGACAGCCAAATTAAATAACTAGCTGATACATTAAAACAAACTACAACAAGTCGGGAACTGGGTAGATAAGGTGCAAGCTATTCTATTTGAGTAAGAAAATAGGTTTTTAATTTAGTTCTTATATTCCGCGGAGTCAAATTATTTTTAACGGTTGGAGGTAGATTGTTTATAAACCGGGGAATCAAGTACTGCGCGGTTCTTGCGCCGTACACATTACGAGCCGATGTGGTGAGCAAGCGCTCCCGAGCTCTGCCTCGTGTGAATACAGGGTGTTCAATTATAGTACGAGTGTTGCTGCTGAAGAACTGTTCTTTCAGGAAATTGTATTTAAAGCGTGTTTGAATGGGAAGTACTTTACAATGTCGAAAGAGACCAGATTCGTTGTCCTTGTATTTCTCTTTTATTCCTTTGGAGACAATTTGTTTAAGAAGTCTAAGCTGTAAATTGTAGATCCTGTTGAGGTAGGTATTGTAAGTACGACCATAGCTACTAACGCCATATTGTATGTAAGATTCAGCTAACGAATGATACAGAGCTAATCTTACTTTGTATGGGATGCGATCTTTTAATATGTACATATTGGCAGAAAAATGTCGTAACTTATTGCAGACGTGCTCGATCTGTGTACTCCAATTGAGACACTTATCTATATACAACCCCAAGTACTTAAATGAGTTTACAAGCTCAATAGTAGGGCACTCACAACCCTGAGGATCGGCGGAATGGATGCAGCTGTGACGGTGCGCTTTCAGGTTCCCACTAGAGGTGGTTTTAAGATATGGCGATTTAATATGCATTAATTTAGTTTTAGATGCGTTTATGACAAGCCCAGCGTCGTGACACCATTTAACTAAATTATCAAAGTCAGCTTGTATAAGTTGATACGCTTCGTCAAGATTATTCCTACCAATAACAAGGCAAGTATCGTCAGCGAATTGGTAGCAGGTACAGTTACTTATGACCTTACTCATGTCGTTTACATAAGACAGAAAGTGCAGTGGTCCTAACACAGATCCTTGCGCTGTGCCTTGATCTGCATTGATAGTTTCGCTGAATATATCACCAATTTTCACACAGTATTTGCGATTTTGAAGGTAATTTTTGCACCATTCCAGCAAGGGTCCCCGTATGCCACAGTTATTGAGTCGCTGTACAAGTTTGGCATGATCCAAGGTATCGAAAGCGCGGGAAAAGTCAATAAATAGAACAAGAACGTTTCTTCTATTATTGAGGTGTTCATTGACTTCATCAGTGAACTTGGAGAGGAGTTCTGTCGTACCCTTCCCCGTTTGAAAACCAAACTGATTGTGATAAATGATGTCATTATTCTTATAGAACTTATGGATTTGCTCACATATGAATTTTTCTGATATTTTGTCAATAGAAGGAAGAAGTGTTATAGGACGATAATTTGCATACTCATCTTTTTTTCCTTTTTTAAATACTGGTCGCACACAACCTTTTTTTAGTGCATCCGGATAAGTACTCATTTGCACACTAGTGTTTATAAGATTCGCTATAGCAACAGACAGATCCTCTCCCGCTATTTTAATATCAGATACTTTTATTTCATCTATACCTGGGGCTTTGTTGGAGTTTAGATTTTTTATTATTTTAGTGATATTTTTATTTGTGGCTTTTTGAAAACGGATACTGCAGTTGACTGGTTCATCGTTCATTAATTCGTCCATAATTTTTATGTTACATGTAGGTATTATGCTCTTAACTGCCTCATCAAATCCAATA
>OY757260.1:5897152-6011917 GCA_963584085.1 Pyrausta aurata
CTGGCGAAAAGGCAGCGTGTCTCTCTCGCGACTTTCGCTCTTGATAGGTCTAAAAGAATACATAGATACCTAAATAGGACTGCATGAATTATGAAAGAAGCAATTATATGATACCTAATGCTATGAGTGCACTGCATGCATTTAATGAGAGAGCAGTGTTATTTTCGAATACTCAATGAAGGATGAAAGTATTAATTTAGACAAATAAGTTAGAACCTCCATTGATCCATTCTTAGGGCAATAGTAGATGATTGCGTTATGTCGATGTCTTTATCAATACATCTATATTTATCAGTTTCTGTAGATACTTACAGTCTTAGGTAGGTACCTGCTGAATGTCCTATTATTGTAAGATAAGTACTTTTTTCTCTCTCACCATTTAAAAGCAAGGCCTCACACATGAAGTATGAGTTGAGTCATTGGCCCTCTAATTAAAGATTGATGATTGATGAATGTTTATTTTTAGAGCGGTTTCGCAGTACGTCTAATGCGAATCGGTGAAAATACTCTCCGGAGCTTACTATTTCTATGGTAAACAAAGTGCATATAGGTTCTTTAAAGGATCTAAATTCGTCATCCAATTGCTCATCTTTCATATTTCACGGATTCGGACCAGTAGAATGAATAGTATTGCGAAACTGCCATAAAAAAGTACATATTTTTTTTGTTGAACATTCTTTGTTGATTATTTATATTTTGTAATTTTATTGTATAGTATTAGTCAATCAAATATAACAAAACCTCTTCATTCATTATGATTTGTTTTATTTAAAGGGAACATAATTGTTTTTAAAATTAAAGGAATCTTCTGTGAATAAAATAAATGTGCTTAACTTATTATAAAAATATTATATACACTTACTTTTTATAGTATGTAGGTAATGATTGATTATAATAAGATTATATTGCTATGTTAGGTATTTATATGTGTGTAGTAGACATCACTGTCGTGAGGGCTATTTATACTACTATACTATATACCACTGAGTTATAAAACCAGAATCAAATAATTATTTCATTTGAAGTTTGCTCTACACGCGTGTAAAAGTTGAATCTTCCTGCATATTCTTATCCCCCCCCCCTCGTCTTTCCCGCTTCTTGGTTCAGCTGCGTGGAATTAAAATGAATGTGATAAGAAATATTACATCAGATTTAAGAACAAACAAAAAAACTCCTTCAAAAATCTCACTAAAAAGCTTTGAGTATATATATATAGGGCTATATACTCAAAGCTAAAAAGCTTAAAATAACGCGAGATAGATTTCGGAGAAATAAATCGAGAATGGGTGCACACAATGTGGGTACTGTTGTGTTGTGCTGTATGTAAGCAGAACATCATGCACCGACTTCAAATAAATTTGTATCTCCTAAAACTTTTAAACCTTTTAGCGATAAGGCCGCCTTAGCTGTACATTTACTTTTGAGCTTATAAACTGTAATTTACTTTGTGTTGTGCAATAAAAAGTTACCTGTATTAATTTATTATCCAAGACAAATGCGTTATTACTAATTAGTGTGTTTTTTGAGAAGGCGTTTTTATTTTATTCTTACCTTTTATTTCTTGATTTTTAGTTTTTTACCCATATCTCGAAAACTACTTAGCTGATTTTGATGAAAGTTGTACTGTTTTCTAAGTTACATTATACCTTGGTGAACTAAAAAAGAATTGTCTCGATGTCACTTTTCGTTTTCGAGAAATGCGTGTACAAACATACATACACTTACGAAACTTGGCACATGTGTTTTGTAAGGTTATAATTATATAGGTATCATCATCATACTCAAATTTTACCAATTCCGTCAATATCACAAACATGCAAGTCGATTTTTAAATACCTTCATTGCAAATTCTGTGGGTAGGTCTAACCAAATAAGTACGTACGAAACCTTTTGACATAAAAATTGAAATATACTGAACCAAAATTTTGAAAGTGACCATCCCGTATACTCTATACCAGTTCTTTTATGATGGTCATAATTATTTAGCTTAAGATGTACTGATGAGTATTACTTACAAAACAATAGTACTTATGTACAATAAATCTTTTAACTTGTAATGGTAACTTAATAATATCCCAAGTAAGGCACTTTTGAACCAACTTTCAATATTCAGGTGAACTGTCACCTAAACATTTGACATCATCATTTATTATAATAGATTTTTTTGAATGCTTTTCTTCAACATCAAAAGTGATCAAGTCTTCATTGAAGATATTTGCTTTCTGGAAACAAAAAACATATAAATTAGTTTTGTGAAATATAATGAAAAGATCTAATGGAGATACTGGTTATGTTTTAGGCTAAAGGGCAATTCGTAGTAAATACTTACTCAATGGGGCTATTTTATCATCTACAATAAAGCACATCAATATAATAATATCATATCAATAGTTTAAATATGGAATGTCATTTTGTATGATTTATTTGGCAGATAATGCCAACCAGAACTTATTACGACATTGTAAAACAGGCCATAAATGTTATTTCAAAATTGAATAGTAAGCACTATCCAATGAATAATTTTAATTTTTTAAATTAAATTATTATTTAATAAGCAGTCCTGGTAAATTTTATACTTACACTAGTTGTGGCTATATCATTTTTATTTTTTAAAGCTGCAGCATAATTTAAAACTGGTTTTGAAGAGGTTGATGGTTTCAGTACAGGGCTAGGACTCCTTTCATTTGACTCAGTTTCAACTAGTTGTACTGAATTTTTACTGTCTGACAAATGGTTGCTGTTCATAAGGATATTTGGGACATTTAAAATGTCTACATCAGGAGGAGTGTTCAACGCTTTGGTGCAAGCTTCTGCCATTTCAACTTCCCTTGTCATAAATTTCTCCTCAATCATCCTATTGTATGCAGCCTGGAGTTCCATTGACTGCTTATCAGACAGTATGGCACTCATTTGTTTTATCTCTGCTTCTAACTCTCTTATAATATTTTCATGTTTTGCTGCAATCTTAGCTTCTTTCATTAGTCTCACATCAACCGCTTCTTGAATGCGTAGTATTGCATCACTTGTGTTGTTACTTTGAACATTACTTTCTTTAATGATCTTGTTGAAGACACTGTTTGCACATGCACGATTTGCTTTCTTATAACCAGTGAGTTTCTCTCCAAGATTAGCTGTCACATCCTCTATGTATTCATACATGTCAAAGCAGTTAATTTTTCCAAACCGGTATGTAAACGTATGGGTGGAACCAGTTGATGATATTTTGTTGGATAGATTGCAAGTAACAAAGTTTTTCTTACCATGATACTTTTCAAAGTACTTTTGTAATCCTTTTGATATTAGTTTGTCTCTAAAGGTTGGCTTGATGTTAGTGTTTTTCCGATATTTGTACCATCCAACTATTTCACTGGCACTATTGGAGACAAGCCCTGATAAAACATCTTCTTTTATTCTTCCCGTTGGGAAATAAAATAAAGATACAGAAGGTAATGGTAATACTGTTCGTATAACTATTTGAGTGTCCAGGCGAGCATTATCACTTTGTGAATCTGATATGTGGTTGGTTATTACAGAAGTAACATCGCCAATAAGAAACCCTTCCTGGAATTTAAAGTAATATATTAGATACAGAAATTTTAAAACAATCTTTAAATTTGAGAACTCAGTTTACATACCTGACTATTTACTGAATTCACACATTCGTATAACAAAAACGACAGCGCGGTTCCACTCAGAGACACCTTCTCGGTATAAGCCATTATGTTGAAATGTGATTCTTGAACATGAGAATGGCATAAATATATTTTATATTAACAATTTACATACGTATCAATGCCGACACAATATTTCAATCGAGTTTTTATAATTTTATTACAACAAAAACGAATAGAAACCAAACCAAACCACCCAAACACTAATAATGACGACACACTCTTACTAATCTGTGGACGACAGAGGCCATAGCATAGATAATATGTATGACAGATCTTAGACGAAGTATATTATAGACTTGACAGCCGCGTTCACCCGTATGAGACAGATTTATAGTACTTACGTATTTTGGGGTGGCCATGTTTATAAAAATTTACTCCCCACCCATATAAATACACTAGTAACCTTAATTACAATAAATACTTAATTTTACAGTCAAAATCTTTATTTATTTGTACAAAAAATATTAACATAGGGATAAAACAAAAATTGTGTACAAAAAAAATGTTTAAGAAGGAAATAGGATTTTTAACGTCATAGAACAGAATAAGTCCGCCAATTATACAACTTACAGGGCAATAAAGTTTAAATAAAATAATCAACAAATAACTTTTATGGGCCGTTAAATGATGTAAGTTTATTATTTATGTTGCGTACATTCAAATTAATATTTGCCAAATAAGTTATCCGTTGTGTTCGAGATCGGCAGTGGATTCAACGTGGTAGGCAAAAAATATAAGGGAGGTTTTGTCTGTCAGGACTCACCTATTATCCGCCAGTAGATGGTTTCCAGGTTGCAGGTGATCACCGAGGACACAGGCACAGTCACACAGGTCTTCAGATAGGTTTAAGGGAAAGCACACGCGAAAATTGAGCCCTGGTAGGTCAGTTTAGTGTCATAGGAACAACGTCTCGGAAGCAACTACTTTACGGGGTTCTCAAACAAGCAAAAATAGGTAAGTACTCAAAATGATATGCGTAGGAGCGCGCGCCGCAAGATTAGGATGGCAACACAGGTTTCAATCAAATTATTGTAATGAACATATCGCCCGCCCTAAACACGTTAAGTGTTTACGAGAGAGAAAGGAAGGGTAAAAGGAAAAGTTATATACTAAACTGGAAGACGAACCAGCTTCGTCACAGATCTCTTAAGGATACCTGTGGGAGTTTTCACATCAACGACGCGAACAACTTTGTCTTGTCCAGGGTATAAATGAGCAATGCGACCACGGCGCCATTGCAAAGGTGGGAGGTTGTCGTCCTTTATTAGAACTAGTTCGCCAACTTGGGGAGGATTACAAGGAGATGTCCATTTATTCCTTGCCTGTAAGGTATTTAAGTACTCTAAATGCCAACGAGACCAAAAGTGCTGCGTAAGTTGTTGGATCAGCTGAAACCGTGTGAGGCGATGAAGCTTAACATTCTCATAAGGGTACTCAGGTAAAGCGGTTAAAGGCTGACTTATCAAAAAATGTCCGGGCGTTAATACTTCGACGTCGTTAGGATCTGGAGAAAGTGGACACAGAGGCCGCGAGTTTAAAACTGCTTCTATTTTGGTAAAAACAGTTGTTAATTCCTCAAAGGTAAGAGGGGTTTCTCCTATCACGCGTTTGAGGTGGGATTTTGCCGATTTCACAGCAGCTTCGAAAAGGCCTCCCCAGTGGGGGCAGGCAGGGGGGTCGAAAACCCAGTTAATATTGCGCTTGGAAAGCTCGGAACCAATAGTAGCTTGATTTTGAGACAAGAAGGACTCTAACTCCTGTAAGTAATTACGTGCACCGATATAATTTCGGCCACAGTCCGAGCGGATAAGGCGAGGTAAACCACGACGTGAAACGAATCGGGAAAAGGCGGCAACAAAGGCTTCGGTACTTAGGTCCGACACGACCTCAAGGTGGACTGCCTTGGTGGAGAGGCAAACAAATACACAAAGGTAACTCTTAACCAACCTTTTATTTCTATAGGCCTGAACTTTGGTGTAGAAGGGGCCCGCGAAGTCAGTGCCTACACCATCAAATGGCTTAGCCACGGTGACACGGTCCTTAGGAAGGTCACCCATAGGAGGCTGGGAGACAGCCGTTTTAAGTCGAAAACAAGAAAGGCATTTAAAAATCACATGTTGAATAGCGCGGCGGGCAGACAGGATCCAGAATTCTCTGTTTAAAATAGCCAGAAGGGCATTCGCACCTGCGTGAGAATTTTCACGATGGTAATGGGAGATTAAAATATTCACGAAATTACCATTTTTAGGCAGAAGCAGGGGGTGTCTAGCGTCATAAGGAAGGTCAGAGTGCCGTAAACGGCCACCCACTCGTATTAGGCCTCTGTCATCTAAAAACAGGCTTAATTTCCTGAGGGAGTTGGTGATTGTATCACCCCTCTTCAAACGGTCTAGTTCATCACTGAAGCAGGTAAATTGAACAATTTTCACTAAATATATAAGAGATTCTCTACGCTCTTCAGTACTCAGGAATGAGGAATAAGTTTTAGGGTATAAAAACCGCCTTAGGTAACAAGTTACATTTATCAATTTGTTCAAGGAGCTATACCGCTCTAATAAAAAGGAAGGGTCCGGAGGAGAAACTTCAGCAGACACTACTAAACAACGTAGTCCCGGGAGGTCATTATTCGAGGTAGGTTCCGCAGTCACGGGCCACTGATTAGGAGACTCGGTCAACCACGAAGGAGAAAACCAAAGAGTGTGGTCTACCAATTTAGAGACCGGCATGCCTCTTGATGCACAGTCGCTAGGGTTCATATAGCCAGGAATATGTCTCCAATGACTAGATGTTGGAGAATTAATAATTTGGGAAACACGATTTGCCTCAAAAGTCTGAAGAAGGTGGGGAGGTGTTTTCAACCAACACAAAACAATTTTGCTATCCGTCCAACTATGGATTGAAGTCAACACAGACGTCCTTTGCAGACAAAGAGCGACGTGATGTAATAATTTAGAGAGGAGGGTAGCTCCTAACAATTCCAACTTGGGAATCGTTAAACGGGTCCTAACGGGTGCAACCTTTGACTTGGCCATAACAAGATGGACGGAGCAATTACCAGACGTATGCTCTGCGCGTAAATAAACGGCCGCAGCATAACCTAACTCGGAGGCATCGCAAAAACCATGTAGCGATAAGGAGGAGGAACCGCTAGAAAGTATATGACGAGGAATAGCCACTTCGCTCACTTTAGTCATATCTTGAATAAAGGTAGCCCACTCTAAAGCGAGGGGCTCCGTAAGGGGATCATCCCAGGAAAGGCCAGATAGCCACAAACGTTGGATAAACTCTTTGGCCTTAAACACGACTGGAGATATCCAGCCACAGGGATCATAAATTCGGGCAATCACATCGACAACTATGGCGGTAGTCGATATCACAGGTAGGGTAGAATTGACAGGTTTAAAAGAAAGGGATACAGTTCCATGGGAATGGACTGACTGTATATTACCTATTCCACGAACGGGCACATGTGAAGGAGTGATAGGTAAGTTCATTTGGTCCGTAACAAACTCTGTAGTAAGGAGGCAGCCTTGGGCGCCGGTATCTAATAAGGCACGGGCTTCTGCGTAATATCCAGACGAAGTTTTAACGTGAATTAAGGCCGTAGGTAAAAGAACAAGAGAATTGCGTGATACTGAAGTAAGTGCAGGTACAGGAGGGCTATCTAGTCAGAATTGTGAAGAGTCGTTTGGCTTTGAATGAAAGGCACGTTCATCCTGAGATCTTGGAGGAGGAGCGTGATAAACACGATCACTATTGGGTACAGGCGAAAATCGCCCGCCCGAACGCGGGGGTGAAGCTCTGTGGGAATTACGAGGTGAAAAGCTGTTATAGGCTCTAGTGCGTGGGAAAGTACGTTCTGTCAGGTCACGCGGCGGGGACGTCCTCGGCGAGTTTGAAGGTAAGGCTGCGACGTCGCAGTAGGAGCGTTCATGCTGATGCTTCACGGGGGCGTCATCGGCATAACACAGCAACGTATGATGACTAGAACGACGGCAGGTATTGCAGCGATAATCTCGCTTGCATTGAGAGATGGAGTGTTTATCTAGGCATCGATAACCCAAACGGGCCTCTTTAACTACATTGACACGTTGACGTGTAGGGAGGCGAACAAACTCGGGGCATTCGCGTACGTAATGCGACGTACTATTACAAACGTGACACTTCGGTGTGGGTGCAAATGTAACAAATGTCTTCGTAGGAGGCGGAGACCGCGCGTTAGATTTCGGGAATCGAGTGGAGCTCGTACTAAGTGAGGCAGTAGTGTCGACGACCGAAGCACTACCTACATTGTCGTGATGCCTACATTCATCCTCTAAGAAGGTAATAAGTTGATCAAAGTTTGGAAGTTTATTAGGGTCATCACCAAAACGACGCTCAAAACGGGATTTTAATTCAGAAGGCAACTTCGCAAGGCATAGGTGTACCAGTAAATATGACCAATGGTTAACAGGCAGGTCTAATCGTTCTAAACAACGGTAAGTTGAGAGAAGAGGGTTAAGAAACGATACACGTAAGCCGGACAACTTAGGTGAAATATTAGGTAGCATCATTATCTGCGCGATATGCGTATCTGCCAGGACGCGAAGGTTGTGATACCTACGCTTGAGAAGGTCACGAGCCACAGTATAATTGCCCGCTTCAATCTTAAGGTGCTGAATCAACCTACGGGGCTCATCAGACAAGGCACCGACTAGGTAATGAAGCTTTAAGGTAGGGGTCAAAGTCGGCTGATTGTCGACCACACTATCAAACTGGTCTATAAAACTAATCCATCCGTCGGGACGGCCGTCAAATCTAGGTATAGGTAGGTCAGGTAATTTACTAGCCGGGGTGTCAACAATCATGGACTTATTTTCCTTCAAGGGGGTACTAGTACGGGGAGACTCGAGCTGGTGGGGTTTTATTTCCTCCAATCTTATTTTTAGGTCATCTACCTTGTCCCTCACAACGCGCATCTCGGTTTTAATTTGAACATATTCTTGTTCATAAATAGCAGGGTCAAGGTTTCCTAACAACTTAGAACAGGCAGCTCTAAACTTATCACACATAAGCGGGAGGTCAGAAAGACGCGCACGCATGCGATTAACGGAAAAGGTCTCAAGGACGCGATGGGAATCATCAACCCAATCACTCACATAACGAATTTCACCTATAGTCTCATGGTATTCAGCCGTGTCCGTGTAAAGTAGGGCCCTCACGGTCTCGTTACCCGATTCAGAATCAGGCATGTTTGAAGTAGGTATATGTACTTACTTACACTAAAATCAATGGCAATAAATCAACACGTAATTTTCAAAAAGGCAAAGGAATGCAGGACGGCTCGGTGAAGGTGTAATGAATAGAATAGGTAAGGAATAATCGTAACTCGCAAACAGCTCGTATAAACACACATGTGGCGGAGGGACGGCGAACGTTATCAATAGCACAACAATAGGCAGGAATGCAAGTAATTAAAATGCGCTCGCGCACCCCGTAACACAATGATGAATTTGGATATTTATTTATTTATCGTCATTATGTAACTACTAGAAATGAATGGAACTAAGATGGCTACCGCGTGCAAAGGGGGTATGCAGATTTCACAATAATTACTAAGATAGAATGAGACGTTTTATGTAAAGGGTGGAAGCTAATTAATTACGTTAATTTTAAAATAATTATTAAGGCAAAGGTCCAAAATAAACTACGCTCTGCTACCAAAAGATGTTCGAGATCGGCAGTGGATTCAACGTGGTAGGCAAAAAATATAAGGGAGGTTTTGTCTGTCAGGACTCACCTATTATCCGCCAGTAGATGGTTTCCAGGTTGCAGGTGATCACCGAGGACACAGGCACAGTCACACAGGTCTTCAGATAGGTTTAAGGGAAAGCACACGCGAAAATTGAGCCCTGGTAGGTCAGTTTAGTGTCATAGGAACAACGTCTCGGAAGCAACTACTTTACGGGGATCTCAAACAAGCAAAAATAGGTAAGTACTCAAAATGATGTGCGTAGGAGCGCGCGCCGCAAGATTAGGATGGCAACACAGGTTTCAATCAAATTATTGTAATGAACACGTTGCTTTTTCTGAAAGCATTCGGTTTTGAAATGGATAGAACACATGCGAGTGTGCTTGGTAGACTGCCAGTTTTGCCGTCCAGTCGCTGCAATCCAAACCTTTAGTACCGTCTCGTCTTTTGGAAATCTATATAAATGAACACAAATCATAATTAGTTAAAATAATAATGATCACTACAACGCATGAAATGTTCATCTAGCAATAAAAATGCATATACGATTTTTAAAATTGTCGAATGTAAATTACCCTTAAAATCGAGAACTTTTACCCTTTGTATTGTGGTATCCCTAAAGGTAACGATAATTCAGCAAAATTTAAAATACTAATTAAATGGCTACCGTAATAGCAATAACCCACAGAGTTGAGCCATAGACGACCGATATTTGGTCAGGTAATAATACAAAAATATTTTACAGTTCGATTGATAATTCACTACTTTTTTCCACTATTATGTATGTTCTTTTATAGGATTTAGCATTAATGCACTTCGATGCAGGTAAAACATTTATGAACAATATAAATGAGGCTTACTTACGTGTGAAATGTTATGTTTTCATATTTACGCTCAGAGGCCTTACTCTGGACACAAAACCCGATCCAATGGTTATGGCCATCCCTGTCACTCATACCAGGCCGTCTATGCGTGAGACAGGGATGGCTATATTCATTGGATCGGGTTTTGTGTCCAGAGTAAGGGGGCTGTACGGCTTTTACATCCAAGCACACAACAATTTACTATGTTGAGTAAGTAAAACAATCACTCCGTATTCCACAAAACACTTCACTTGCACAAAATGTATTTTTATTTTGCAATTTTATTTATTTATTTTGCATAGACGTCAAGTGTGTGCCCTTATTTCGATTGTGGCAGGAAATTACCTATGAACGGTGATAAGGACAAAAAACAATATGTGCGTCTCTCTCACTCTTAAGTACTTTTGTATACAGCCATCACTTTCTAACTTGTCAATTATAAATATGTGTCAAATCTACAGGATACATAATCTAAGTGACAGATACAGTGCGTTATGGAAGGATCGGCCAAATAGATGACATTGACAGAGGGTCGCTAGGCTAGCGCATTTAAAAAGGTAGCCAGAGCAATAAAATCTCCCTTGATTCAAGTAGTCTATTTTTTATTAGGGTCTTTTTTTACCCATCCATGGCAAAGCCAAAGAAAAAAATTCATGGATGGAAATGTCGATAAAGGCATTTTCTACCATAAGATGCATTCATGTATATTTCACCGATTTTAGGAGCAAAACAATTGTATAAATAATAGAAACCACTGAAAATTAAAACTTTATTTTAAGTGTTCAGCTGATCAGCTCTACGGTATTTAAAAACAATCACATCAATAGTTTACACAGAACACGTACGAAAATAAAACAAAAGGATTAATTTCTTAAACGCTTCAAGAGCTTTCCAATCTATAATATCTCTCATATCATCATATCACATCTACTCAAGGGCCTGACACGCTTTGATAGAAAAAGATAGTCTAATTGCGATTCCTACAAGAAGAAATAGAAAAGATGCAATGTTTTGTCTCTATCACCGACCGAGCATTTTTTCATGGTCGGGTTATAAGCACACTTCAAGTAAGCAAAACAAATATGACAGTTTTGAAGAGTGCCAATCAATTAAAAGATTCTGTGAACTAATTAATAGAATTTTAACAACTAATTTACATGCCAACGGGTGTACAGTGTTTGTGCAAAACTTACAAAATGGTTGGATGTTCCATACTTGGCTGCAAAAGCAACAGTCAACGAAAAGAAGTGGGTGTTACATTTCATGCGTAAGTACACAGATTTATTGTATTTTGAGCACATATTTCTTTTTCACATCACACAGGAGTCAAGTTACTAAGTTTTGGCGTTAGTTATATCAAAAAAAACTTGATAAAATCGGAAATATTTGAAAATTATTTCTGAAGTAACCTCGAAACATTTGACAAGCAAACCGGATAAATTGCGTGGCATAAATCAACGATAGAAGCCAGCTTAGTATTCATGTCCTTTAAAACAGTCGGCTTATAATTAGATTTCGGGTTGCCTACAACTAGAAAAAATATCCCTAAAATTTACCTTAAATTTCGGGGAATTTCAAAGCACTTTGATATTTCTAGATTTCCGACGGACGATGAAACATGTAAAAAATGGATAGATGGAACTGGGAAAAACAATTGGATACCACACAAGTATTCGCGTCTTTGTTCGAAACATTTTGAACAACATTGTTTTCGAAAAACACAAAAATTAACTTACATAGAAAAGTTCTCTATTCCAACGTTGTTTGTACATGTAAGTTAACAGTATATAATAATAAAATAATCATTCTGTATAAAACTTCTAAAGGGTGATGTATTTACAGTTATCTTCTATTACAGAATGTCCCAGTATCCCAAGTCGGTCTCAAAGATGGTGCGTCCATGGATGTTGACTGTCAAGATCGACTAAATATTTCTTACCCCGTACGTACACATATTTCATGATATGATTATAGACTTACCAAAAATTGCGCACGGGCGGGACTCGAACCAGCATCTTTCTGGCTTACCGGGCCAACTGATTATAGCTTAAAAATATAGATTTTAGATTCAATGTCGTGATAACGCATCCTGTGCGGTATGGAATATTTATTTATTTATTTTAAAACTTTATTGCACAAATAAAAGTGTACAAAAGGTGGACTAAATGCTAAAAGCATTCTCTCCCTTTAGGTCATGCAGAGAGATTGTGATGGGTGCAGCAGAGTGTTGTAAATAGATATAATAGTCCAAGTTTTACATAACAATAAAACTTGTATTATTAGCAGAGACGATGCACAGCATCCTGTGAGAGATGCATCTACTTCCGCCTAGCCTAATTTCCGTATCCTGCTGGATAAATAATTATTGGTTTAATTTGACTTACATCCGTGTCCGCCATTTTTAGTCACCTGGGGTCGAGTTATCTCGAAGTTTCCTCATAGTGTATTCATTCTAGATTTCAATGTATGGGCGAAACGGCAAAATTTATAATTTTAGTTTGTTGCTGCTGTGTTATAGCTCCAAGTGAGTACATTATAGAACACAACTCTCCCACCCCCCCAACCCGCCGCTTCACCCCTCCCCCCCTTGATAAAGGTCCCAAATTTCATATTTCCTCTATTTTCAGGAAAACTATACAAGCTAGGACAAAATGGTCAAGGACTAAATTATTTGTCAATAAATTACCTACAAATAAGTACTAACATTCATTTTGATACGAGTTATAGTTTTTAAGCTATGGAGCATCAAAGAGTACTAAAAATGTTCGCTTAGCAGAAATACAACATTTAACACAAAATAAACAATATAATTTATAAATTTTCACAAGAAATGCGTTTCTGTCGTACTTACCTGTCTAAAACAAATCAGTATCGTCATTGTTATCTTCTAAAGGTTTGTCGAAGCTACTAAGGTCCCAAATCCCAATGTCTGTCATATGATGGAACAACGGAATGCAGCTTTGACACATCAACATACTTTTCTGTAGCCTTTTTTGCAGCTGAATGATATCGTTTTCAGTATCAACTGTAGAGCTTGATCAAAGTATGCATTGAATGCTGACAAGCTGAAGAAGGTGGTCTTTTCATAATAACACCGTATTGTTCTTGAGAGTTGGTCAAGAAGTGAAGTTGAAAATGTTTCGTAACACGATTATACTTTTTTAGGTTTGCTTAGCCCCATACTATGCAAGAATATATGTTTCTCCTGCCTTTTTACCTCCTCGCGTTAGGCATCAGGAGTTATTGTATCTTGCAAGTCGATTTTATATGTTATTGAATAGACTGAACCTTTCCTGTGCCTAAGAATGCCGATATTATGTAGTACGTCGAAAAGACATTGTCGTAGTGGTTGGGCAAGACATTGATCTGTTGGTTCTTTTACTGGGACTGACTCCACCACGTAAGAATATATTCTACTACATCGGCATTCTACAACAAAGGAAAGGTTTAGTCTTTCCTGTTTGGTAAAAAGACCGACTTGCAAGATACAATAAACGTTTTAAATAATCCGGATGCCTAACGCAAGCAGATAGAAGAGGCAGGAGAAAGATATATTCTCGGATAGTATCATAGTAGGTACCTAAAAAGTATAAACGATATACGAGAGGTCCACTTTTACAAAAACATTGATCTGAAGAACAATACGGTGGTGATATTATCAAAGTTTCCACCTTCTTCAGGAGCTACTTGTCAGAATTCATTATTCAACACATACTTTTCATCAAGTTCAATTATGGCGAGCAAATTCATTCAACCCAGAAAACTGAAGCTGGAAAAAAATAGTAACTTTGTACCCTAATTATCACATAGGCACCAGCTCCACAGTAGTTACTGAAAATAGTATCATGCAGCTGCAAAAAAAGGCTACAGAAAAGTATGTGGATGTGTCAAAGCTGCATTCCGTTGTTACACCATATGACAGACATTGGGGCCTTAGTAGCTTCGACAAACCTTTAGAAGATAACAATGACGATACTGATTTATTTTAGATAGGTAAGTACTACAGAAACGCATTTCTTGTGAAAATTTATAAATTATATTGTATATTTTGTGTTAAATGCTGTATTTCTGCTAAGCGAACATTTTTAGTACTCTTTGATGCTCCATAGCTTATAAACTATAACTCGTATCAAAATGAATGTTAGAACTTATTTGTAGGTAATTTATTGACAAATAATTTAGTCCTTGACCATTTTGTCCTAGCTTGTATAGTTTTTCTGAAAATAGAGGAAATATGAAATTTGGGACCTTTATCAAGGGGGGGAGGGGTGAAGCGGCGGGTTGGGGGGGTGGGAGAGTTGTGTTCTATAATGTACTCACTTGAAGCTATAACACAGCAGCAACAAATTAAAATTATAAATTTTGCCGCTAAAAAATCTAGAATGAATATACTATCATAGAAGTCTCGCCAGGAGGCCTTAATGGGATGCTGTGCATCGTCTCTGCTAATAATACAAGTTTTATTGTTATGTAAAACTTGGACTATTATTCGGCATGTGACGATGCACAGCATCCTGTGAGAGATGTGTTTATTAGCTCCTGGTGACTATTGAACGACGCTATGTGATAAAGATTATGGTAGACTGATGATTGCAGCTTTTGAAGATATCTGTAAAACGCTAAAAGATGTGATTAATGGGTGCAGTAGTAAGCACATTATTATTGCCAAGTATTAATGCGTAAAGGTTGATTAGGCAGACTACTATTAACATAATTTAAATTATTTCTTTATCAATAATAATCAATAATAAATGTTATCTAACTGAAAATATATGCAACGTATAACGACATCTTTCATTTAATTGTCTAGTACATGAAGTTGCAAGAGCGATAACTTTCGCTATCAAATATTTTTATTGATATGTTTTAGTTTTGAAATATGTCTAAGTTAAGTGATTAACTTAGATTAATGGCCTAGACAAATAACTATTTTAAGATATTAATGATGAATGATGTCTCATTGTGGTACAGGTTCGAAAATTATATGCATTTTGAGGGACCGAAACCTTGTGGGGAACGGAAAGTACCTGGAAGGGCAAGATGGATTATTTTTGTTACCTACGTATTGGTAGGCTTAACAAACAGTCTGCCTGTCGATTCATGATGTACAACTCGACTCTGATCCATATATGCGGCATATATGGGCGTTCGCTTGAGTAGAAAAATTGGTATTCACAAACTCACATCGAATCTAGCGCTGTTCGCACCAAACGGCGTGAGTTGAAACTAATCCTGGGCGAATTATTTGACACGTTCCTATGGATTTTGACGTGTTTGGCAGCTGTCAAATCACAGCCTTCCAAAGCTGCAGACTCAATTCAGTCGATGTCACAGTAAAGTAAGGTCAAGTAGTATTTAGAAAAAAAAATGATGAAAGTAACCACTTTTAGCACTCTTTTATCGGATCCTTGAAGGTGATAAAAATGACAGGCTGTTGAAATTAGGGTTTTTTTCTTGGAAAATATCGCATAATTTATATGACTTATTATGTTTACGTTTCAAACGCAAAATTCGGTATTTAGGCCTTTAGATAAATAAGAAAAGCCTATCAACTTGCTACCGGAACTAATTCCAACAGCAACGGACACAAAAAGTTATGTCTTTATAGCCAATATCAACGCGACATCGACTAGGTATTTTAATAAGATGAAATAAGAAATCCAAATTTGCGCACGAGCTGGATTTGAAACAGCAACTTTTGGCAAACAAACCAGGCCAACAATTAATATGAAATTTTAGATTTCTTATTTCATCTTGTTAGAATAAAAATAACATCATAGAGATATTTTAATTTGATTTATTTTTATTTTTATTTCATACACGATAGCGCTCAAAAACATAAAACATTGCACTGTGTCTACTGACTATAAACTGCACTGTGAATACATACATCACCGTATTCACAACATCACTGTGAGATCCGTCTGTGAAAGAGTTCTGTCAAAATTATCAAGACGTCAATACCTATTTGCAGAAAAAAATAGATTTTTGCATTAAAACGAATAATATTTCGTGCAAATCTGGCCATCACTAACCTAAAAATAATGCCATACAAGAATCCGATTGAGCTTGTGGTAGGTACTCTGCGTCGTCGAGACTCCTGCAGCCGCCACAGTAATACGAGCCGGATGTCGGAGAATAATTTTGCGAAATACAAGTTTTCTCCAAAAATACTGCCTGAGCGAGCATCAAGTTTACACGGAGCAGTAATTAACAACTTTTTTTAACGGATAATCCTCGTGGTGTTGATTCCTAAAGAGAATGAAGATATGTTAATCCAACTTTTATAGTAAGGGCCTACTCTAACCAAAAGTACCGAATAGAAGGGCTAGAGCCTTTACAATACTTTGGATAAGAAGTAAGCACGTGATACGTGTAATCAATCACTTTGTAAAATTCGTCGGTATATGAAATGAAATGAAACATTGGAATTAGAGGGAGTATAATACAAAATACAGCCCAGTGTTAAATATCGTTTCGTTTGTCTTCAATATACAGATGCCACGTCCTTACTTCCAAGATGAAAACTTTATTATTTGTGCCAACGTAAAGAGCGAAAGAGCTAGAGGAAGTACCCCACTAAAATTATTAGACTAACTGTCGGACTAAATAGAGCACTACCTATAGGTTTGATGAAGTGATCTATATTGCTACTAACCCCAAGAAATAGAGACCAAACAAACCGCTAAGGGCAGTTGATGCATGTTGACCATGAGCTTCGTGATGCAGGATAAAATAAGTGTGAAATATTTATTGTTATAAATAACATAATAAATAATAGCCATTTATCCAAATATTTTTTTAATTTATACAGGTACTTAGATGTAGGAACTGCATTAACTACAGCACGTGCCAAATGCTGTTTTTCTTTTCCACAAGTTTTCCACTGTTCATCTGGTTTATGCACGTTCCTTTTGTTCCATTTGTTTTCACTTTGAGATCATTAGTATTCGACCTACTGAAGGACTCATACAATGCAATTTATTCATGCTAATTTAAATGAATATGGAGTACCAAATGATGAGCAAATAAAGTATCACTCTGATTTGAGCGAGTGCAGCGCGTAGTAAGTAGTACACGCAAGGACGCGTAGCCCGCCCCCGCACCACGCGCTTAGCCCTCTCAAATTTCCGAAACAGTACTAAAGACATGATTTTAAACATTGTTTATTAAAGATATGATTGAAATATTTTTTTTACTATTTGTAGGCTAAACTGAGCAGGCTTGACCTGGAAGTCTTGCTGGATTTAAAAGACACTGATCATGTAATTTTTTGATGAGAGATTTTTAGTTTTCTTTGGTACAGATCAAAACCTCATTTTTCATACCTTTTTTTATTTTCTCTATGGTTAAATACACCTGTCATTTGTTCTCGCTCACCATCTCGACTCACCTCGCCCTCGCCTTGTGATGTCACGGTTATGCATGCAAAAACTAACTTTACGGATTTACGTTTAAAACACTTTTTACTGTAACGCATTATTGCGATTCAGGACATCGACTGAGTCGAGTTGAAATACATACGTGACATTGTCAAATTAATTTTTACGTCAAAAGCTATTTTCAAGCATATTTAATTTTCGGCTGTAAATTCATCATATTATTTCTTCAACTCTAGCCAGCACAAACCAAAAAATAATATCCTTGAAGTTGCCAATCGAGTAAATCATGCTCCGTCGTCAAGACGCTAAGGGAGTACTTGATGATTTTCTAGAGCATGTTGTGCTACTATGTCCGTTGAACTCTTCGAAACGATTTCATACATTTTGTGGACTTTTAGGGCGAAATACTTATTGAAAGAGTGACACCTTGATTTGTGGAAATATAAATATATATGCGCCAGACAACACACCAATTGTCTGGTTTCATGGTAAGGAATATTATCTTCCTTGTGTTACGAAGTACCAGACAACGATTATGACGGGGGCGTCTCCCATAAATACTTAAATACATATAACATCCATGAAGTGATCTGTATTGCAACCGACGACTGCCAGAAATAAGGGAACCTAACAAACCGGGCAGGTAAAGCATGGTGGAAGATCATGATTTTCATGATAAAGGATCAGCCAAATAAAAAGAGGGATAGCGTGAATGCTAAGGCATATCATATCTATTATAAATAATATATTTATGCTAATGTAACAATAATTTTATTTGTTGTTTTAAGTTTAAATACTTTATATTTTTTTATGTTCGGTGGTCATAATAAATAAACATATTTTTATTTGATTGACAGTGTCAAAATTTGATTTTATTGAGTGTTGCAATTTCAAAAATCACAGTTCAGTTTTCACGAGCCAAACTTTATTATTATACCTATGGTGTATTCACATTCCACACCGCCCGGCGGCATGTGCTGGCGGTCGTGCCGGCCAAAGAGAATATAACCACTACGGTGCCGGCGGCCACACCGCTTATGCTTTATACATATTATTTTTGACGAAGCATAATATTAAAGTATCTGACAGTTCATGACGTATACCGCCGGCAAAGCCGATTTGGATGTGTGGATTACATTACATTATTTATGTGGGCAAATGGGACGTTTTAGTTGTGATTTACAACTTTTTTTGTAAATTACGTGATTATTGGTCTCTCTCTACCCTGTCTCATTTCCAATGTTTATAAAGTATATAACTATTTTTTGGAGTTTTTAATAAATTAATTTTTGGTTCAGGTTTAGGTTTTTCAGATGAGCAATTAAAACCTTATTTTACTTTTTATTTCAAGTTTTTGCTTTATGGTTTGACAAAACTTCGTATACTAAGTTGAAGTATGTACTTTGATTAAAGTAAAATAGCGGAAGATACGGCATGTCATACTAATTGTCAGCTAAAAAATGGCACTACTCACTACTACATACAAGATACCCACACAGCTGTGTAACTTTACGCTACTGACGACAGAGACAAACCCATTTCTTACGACGGTAGTGCGAGCGAAACAAACGCGCGCTTTGAGATGTCTCTTGTCACGTTGACGTCTCCTTGCAATAAAAATCAAGAAGCGTCAGCAGACAAATCGGATGGAAATTGTGTTCCATGTTTTTTTATGAAAACTAATAAATTACTTGTTATTATTACTTTACTATTTTGAAATGTCGATTGATGTTTGGCGTGAGTAGGGTTACCAAAAATAAAACAAAATATAGGTTTATTTTTAAATATTTATTGTTAAAAACATGATTTTTCCAATTAATGATTTGGGCATTTCTACAGAAACGACTGATTGACCTACTGGAGCAAAAAAACTACCTTTAAAATGGAATAACGTGCCTCAAAAAAATCACACGTATTTATACAACTCTTGGCCTCATGGAGAGCATATTAAGAAGACCGCCAGGTTGCAAATATGGCTGAAAAAAAATCTGGAAGTTCAAAAACGGGCAGAATTTGGCCTAAAATGGAGTGTCCGATTCCCAGAATTTACTCGTTTTTGTTTCATAACTTTTAAAATAATGACTTACTCATTATTATTTCTACATTCCTGTAACAAGGAATAAATAATGAAGCCATAACAGTGTTTATATTGATTCTGAATCCTGTAGTTTAAATACATTGACACCTTAAAAAAATGTCCGAGGGGTGTGCCTCAATTCGGTGAAATTTACTTTTATTTACCTATAGCACTATCTACGCTTAAAAGAAACGCTTACTATTGATTCCCTCCTTTTAACCGTTGCGCCCGAGCGGCCGAGCACTATAGACGGGGGACTTGTTGCGTTGAGGAGCAATTTTCAGAGGTTCGAAATCATTCGGTGTTTTTGGTTTAGGGTAATTTCTCAAATCGATGTGCCACTTAAATTATGTTTCTGAAGTATTTTTGGAGATTTGTGCTAAAATTATGAAGTGTTCAACTGCATTCTGCCCTTACGTTTAGTTAAAATTACTATTACTCATAATATTTTTTAGTAATTTTATGTATTGTGATATTTTCTCAATTCCGTGGATCTCAATTCCGCTGGAAAATGGGCACCGAATTAAGATTTTACTGTGATATTATGAATTTTGCTAATGATCACTATTCATTTAAATCATAAAATGATTATGCTGGAGATTGTGTAAGTCACTGTCTTATTTATTCTAAGACTTAGGCCAATTTTAGTAAAACTCTCTCTCTCACAATCCAATAAACATATTGAAAAAGTGTAGACACAAAACTACTTCTTTTTAAACTTAAGAGCTTGGCTCTTGTCGGTGGAGCAATTGTCATTATTTTCTTTTGTTTACCTTTTTCTTGACATCCTGGTATGACATGACATTTACTTTTTCCCTTACTTGGTCAAAATAACTTCTCCTAGGTCTTCCTCATCCCCTCATTATCACCCCTCATCGTATTAATGGCAATAAATAGAGCAATAAAAATACACTTAAACAAAGACCTATCCTTAGTTCTATCGAAAAAGACACATCATCATCATCATTATGAAAGGGACGTCCACTACTGAGCATAGGCCAACCCCACGGCTTTCCACAGCGACCGATCACAAGCGGTCTGCATCAAGTTTAATCTTGCAATCTTTACAAGGTAGTCTGTCCATCTTGTCTGTGGACGTCCTACACTGCGTCTTTGGTTTTCCAATCTAGAACTTTTCTGCCCCAACGGCAACGGCCATCAGTTCTTCGCGCTATGAGCCCTGCCACTGAAGCTTACTAATTTTTAGGGCTATATCCGTTACCTTCGTTTTTCTATGTATCTCCTCATTTCTGATTAGATCTCATAGAGAAACACTGAGCATAGCCCTTTCCATCACTCGTTATGTGATTTTGAGCTTCTTTATAAGGCCCATAGTAAGAGACCATGTTTCGGATCCATATGTCATCATCCACCTCCGGTATGCCAATGATATAATCGTTGTGGCAAAGACGCTGAACAACCTTTGCACTATGCTCGAAGAAATTGATGAAAATGATGAAAATCATGTCGAGCTCCCATGGTGTACCTACTCCAGTATTGATTACTACAGTATTGAGTAACTACTACGTCAACAAATTTATGAATTTAGTTCCAAACAGATACTGGAGTAGGTACACCATGGGAGCTCGACATGATTTTCCTCATTTCAAACAATTTCTTCGAGCATAGTGCCTAGGTGGATGTTAGTCAACCTTGGCACGTAGACGTCTTACTAGTTGACGAGTATGAGCCTACCTGGGAAAAGTAATCCAATTAGGTAGGTAAAACTTTGAGAAAGAGGTCAACCAACGAATCTTACTCAGCTGGGCAGCGTTCGGGAAATTGTGCAAGAGTATCTTCTCGTCTCAATTACTCTAGTGTCTGAAGACGAAAGTCTTCAACCAGTGTTTGTTACCAAACATAAATAAAATGTTGATTAGATTTTTTTGTTCACATTTCAAAGAATCAATAAAGAAAGGCACAAAAGCATAAAATTAACGATTACCGATAGACCAACAGTTATTTAACAAAACGCTTTAGGTATTTATTATTTTACTCATTCTAATACATTATTTTTTATAAGGTTACATCAATTCTCAATTCATTTTCTCAATTCGGTGCTTAATTTTTCTCATAAACTACTCAACAAAATTAAGGCAAATTGTTATTTTTAGATTCAGGGTGGGGTAAACTTAATTTTATATTATTTACATAAAAAAACAAATTACAAATCAACCACCGAATTGAGAAAAAAAGTACCCTTCTGTAGAAATGTCCATTTCCAAGTTTAATTTATTTTGTAATGAATAACTACTTGGCCCGCTGCAGTTGACATGATGAATAGATGGCGCTGACGTCACGCAACGATGTATCCGTAAGAGACCTGCAATTATACAGATTAGGTGCGTATTTAAAAAAAGCTTCACGTTAATACAGTCATTTTTGTAACAAACTTGAGTACATAATTATTTTATTGTTTACATTATTGAAGTTGAATACTATTTTACAAAAAATAATCAAGAAGCAACAATCAATATCAGGTAAAAGTTAAATTATATAAATTTATTATGATCGACATTTTATGCTAACGGTACCGCGTAGACAAATCTCAACAAGCAGCATTTGTTGCGTTATGTGTCATCAATCATCATCATACCTAACTGGTTGCACATCAATGAATCGTATATTTCTATCTCGCCCTGAAAAATGGCTGTCAAAAAAAGGCCGCGTTTACAAATAAATTTAGAAATTAAAGTTTTCGTGTACTTACGAGTGAAATGTGATTCCATGCGATTAGTTTTTCCTTTTAGAATGGTTTGGGCAACGTATGAAAGCACACGAAGGCATTTTGGTTACGTTTAACCCGAAAAAATAATATTTTTCTCCTCACGTCACACGTCTTACGTATGTCATCCGCGCACGCAATCCCGATTGTAACTGGACGCAATTAGGCGACGGGGGCCTAATTTTAGCGGTCCACGTTTGAGTGGCGCGTCACCTATCTTCCGCTATTTTACTTTAATCAAAGAGTATGTATGTTTGTTTGTTGTAAATAATAAAGACCAATTTTATCTTTACGCAAAAAGTATACAGCTGATGATGACTTTCTACATATTTAGAAACAATAACAAATAAAATAATACACCTGCGAGTGCTGCTACATTGATGGCAGTACAAGCGTCCTTGAAAGTCACCAGTGGGTAAAACCGCGTGACATTGCTAGTTGTAATTTAATTTAGCGACGATGTTGTGAATACCACGCATCACTGGGATCTGTTCATCGCGGTTGTCAGTCTGTCCGTGATCTATTTGTGACCAGTCAGCTACGAGCTTTTCACGGCGATCTGGCCGTGAGTTTACACGTTGAATTGACCTGCTGATCTGTATGAATGTATTATGAAGGCAAACTTGTTTCATTACAATGATATATTGAGCATGAGGTTTTGAAATCAGACTGATCCGATTTGATTGAATATTTAGGTTATGTGTAAGCCTGCCAGCTTTTCTAGGCTAAATTTAAAAATGCCAGCTTGAAGTATGTTAAGGAATCAAATGTTTCAATTAGGTTAAGCATTAGTGAAAAATGTCGGCCGGGCCATGCTGATTAGGTAAAGATTTGTTATTTAAGCAGATGGTTTAAAACATGCCTAAAGCTTAGATTTGAAATCTTCCTTTTGCCAATAGAGGGTTAATATGAATGACTTTATAAATGTAAATTTCGAAACATGGGGGAAAGTAAGTCTGCCACCAAGTTCTAGTCAAGTTTTAAGATACACTTTAAAAATTGTTTTCTCAGTTCATGAGGGGTTTGGGTGTATACCTTTTTTACAGGACTTAGTTATATGGGGTACATAACTTTGGCTTTCAAATGGGCCTTGTCCTGCAGTAGAGTTCTGGCCAATCGGATCTGACCTGTGGCCGTGTGTACTGTGTTTGTATGGAGGGAGCGAGAAAAGATGCCTCACCACGTTGCAGGAGGTGGTAGTCCCGAAATACAAAGTAAAGTGTTTGTAGGTGCAGTTATTGACCGCAGGTGTGGCTGTAATTACCCCCCCCCCCTTTTTGAGAATTAAAGTACTAACGTAAGATGTGTTCTAACTAAACCTTACATGACCTATAATTCTAGCGCAGAGGTTGGAATTAATGATTGATATCATTGTAAAAATACCTCTGGTCACGTCTTGCTGTCGTCTTACTGGATTATGAAGTGAAGAGACACAGAGTGCACTGGTGTATTGTGCGTACGCTTGTGCACTTTTGATTTCAATCAGGGGGACATTAGATAGCAGCTTCATTGTCGCCTTAACAAGATATCGAGTTCGGGTAAATATTCTGTTTAACTGGGTCATTGTGCGAGGGTTTGTGTGCTATTAGCAGTTCAGAGAGTGAGCTTTTGCTGTGGGGTAGGCTCATACTTTTCTCGTGTACTTAAGGAGAATTTTCAATTTAATGGTAAGTTATGTATTTCATCTGAATCATTCGTATTTGTTTATGGCTTTTGATGACACACAGCAATTGTAATGCCCGTGCATTTCGAGGTTGCGGACTTCTCAAGTTATTTTGTTGCACGTCCCTTGAGTACTCATTTCGACTATATGACATTTACTTTCTGTATACCTAATTGCCAGCCCAATAGTATCGAATAATATGCTATGATTTTTACTTTCGTTTTCTTAGTTGGTATTTAGAGTAAACAGTAGTACCTTTTCTAAACTAGGTATTCGGGAATCTTTTCCGAATTAAGAATCTACGGCTCCGGGTCATAATAACGAGGCTTCGATTAGTAGTTATGAGGGCCTTTTGAAGGGCTCAGTTAGTATGAAAATTCATGGTACGGTAAGGGCAAATGGCAAAGGTAGGCTGAGGGCGATAGACAATTTCAGTCAGTCCGAAAATATTGCACAACCAAAGTTTGTACAAAAGGTGGACTTAACGCCATATGACACAATATCAGGGATAAGCGTTCAGCTCATTAGCGTCTGCTCGGTTTTTTTTTTTGAGATTATATCAGAAATTGACTTGCTTGTGAATGCATTCTGAGGTAGACTAGAGCTGTTGAATATAGCACGGTGTGGATGTGACATGCACCGGCACAGATGTAAACGGCAGACCGTGTTACTGCACTGTAATTCGACTGGTCAGTTGATTTAAGCAATCAAAGGAAAACGTGCTGGGCTATTGAATGATATACGGGATTGGTGAGGCAATCACCGGCATGAAATTGTTCGGAAGAATGTGTGGTGAACTTCCAACTATTGCGCGGAGTTGCTAGGCAAGTACCGGCATAAAAGTGAACGCCTGTCGCGTCCCTAGCGGATTAGTTCGATATTCTTAGATATGTCTACAAATAAATGCGACAAAGACCACTGAATATTGTGCGGAGTTGGTGAGACAAGCACCGGCACGGAATACAAACAGGACTGATGAATACTGTACGATGTTGGTGAGACAAGCATCGGCGTGGAGGTGATGTTAATGTGAGCAAGACTATTGATTATTGCGTTGAGTGGGTGAGGCAAGCACCGGCACTGAATGTAGACAGGATAGTTGAATATTGCACGATGTTGGTGTGACAGACAAGCATCGGCGTGGAGGTGAATGGCAGATGCATCCCTGTACTGTTATAAGTGTTAGGTTGGCTTACGCAGCCTGATGCTAAGGTGCCACTGCGTCCGATACGCTCGGAAGCAGCCTCCTAAACTGCACTGAGATAAATTGCAGATGTGGCTCTGTAATCATTGCCATTACGATGATCGCAGTCTGACAGGTAGATGCCGCTGGCCCTTGTACGTATGAGGCCAACAACCGTAAGAATACTCAGATGTGATGAGTTGCGTAGCACTTGCGTTACGTCAAGCGTTAGGACTACGAGTAGTTTGAGTAGTGATAGAATAAGTCAGGCTTCGAGGGCCACTCGAGGGCCTCTCAATAATTGTTGATTTCTTGCGATCCGTAGTAATGACAATCAATAAAGGCCGTGTCATTTATCGACTTCGACCATGGATTGTTCGAGCTGTCTTGTGTTATGTTATGTAAAAAGTATTATAATAATTTCTTTTTATATTACCTATAAAATTATTAATTCAAATGAATTTTTCAGCTTACATTGCATTGTTGCCAATAATATAATATGGACTCTGGCTCGAAATAAACATATTTTATTTTATTTATTTGTTTTATTTTTATTTTATAATAAGTAATCGGCACTTGGTGATATTTAATGCACGCAACTGCCAAGAGCTTGCAGTGTGGTTTTACTGGGATACGGTCCCCCAAGCTTCTGTTTTTAAGAATGCTACCTTAAATGAAGGTGTTATAGTCTTAGGTCTAGTCATATCGCGACCATTAATAAAGGACACTGGTAGAGTGCCTAGGTTACAAGGTTCAAATCATTTTTTAAATTGCCGCTTTAGTCAAGTGCGATAGGCAACTGCATATGAATGCTCGACAGAGGCGAGGCTACACTGCATAGATATAGATATAAAAGTTAACAATTTGAGACAAATGTGCACTGTACTGTAATGAACCTTCATTATGAATATTATGAATTGGGTAGATGTATTTAGGATATCCTTTAAAAGTTGGACATAACAGAATTGAAATTGCTTTTTCGAAATTCGAAAATTGTGGCAAATTGTTGCAAGAATTGTTAACGCATTGTTTTTAGTTGTTTTGAACTGAAAACATGCTAGATTGAGCAATATAAGTATTCAATACAAATATTATTATTCTTTAGTTCAGGCTGGTAAAGGATTCAGCGGTTGTTCAGAAGAAGCCGCTGTTATTACGTTCTAGTTAGAAAGAAGTACGTAAATATACGTGGGTATATGAAAAATAAAATGGAAATATTGCATGTTCCATCTAAAACAGAGTAATTAGCTACCCGTGCTATAAAAATCTGTAATTTAAGGTACTGCGGTACCTAGTAGTCGAGGCAATACATACAGTAAATATGATTCACAAGATGGGTTTGACCGAATATCGAAATTCGGGCCTCGGAGACTAACATGAGCGTACGACGCCGCGTGTTTACCCACGGTTTTAGCTAAGATAATGTTTGTTTAGTTTATTTCAAATTCATGTGGTCAGAAAGGGTGTTCACGCTGAATAAAATACCACGTACCTTATTATGTGTTCGTTTTACCTTTAGTTAAGGCAAAGCCAGGGTTTGGGAAAAACCGCCGGCCGATCCATTTTCCAGTGTTATTCGTGCGCGTGCAGCGTAGGCCGATGATCGCTTCGTCTTGCAGGTCACCGTCACGTTAAAACACTAGCACACTTTTAAGACTTGGTCATTATAACAATATAGACTTTTTATAAAAACGTTAAGATTATTTAGACTTTTAAAGGTAAAACTTTTTCAAATATAATACGCTAAGTATGAATGTAATTCTCGATTTGAGCAGAGTTTCTGCTTAGGATGTTGCTAGATCGAAAGCAAACGACGCTATGAGGAAACTTCGAGATAACTCGACCCCAGGTGACTAAAAATGGCGGACACGGATGTAAGTCAAATTAAACCAATAATTATTTATCCAGCAGGATACGGAAATTAGGCTAGGCGGAAGTAGACGCATCTCTCACAGGATGCTGTGCATCGTCACATGCCGAATAATAGAATATGGATACGAACGTAACGTAATTAAGGTTGCAAAGTTATAATAAGAAAATACCTAACTATCCAATACCTACCTAATATACATATAACATTGTTTGAATATTTTTTATGAATAAAATGCACTCTTTCAGAACGTTTCTGTACCTCATTTAGCGGAAATAGAGCCGTCACCTACTGAATCCATGGACTTCCAAAATCAACCTGACATGCACGAGCAACAGGTCAGCGTGACAACAAAATCCGTGAGTGCTTTATGTCTTCTTTGTCTTGGTCTTTTCCCTTTATTTGGCCTTGTTTTATTGCGTCAGAATGCTTGAACGTTTTTACGAGTTAAAAATGATAATAATAAATGTCCACCCGTGTGAAGCTGAGTCGAGCCGCTAGTTTGCAGTAAAATGTGTCTATTCATCTTTTCAGATTGATGGTGCTGAAAGCAGTCATAAATCAATGCCGATTACGTCACCTAGAAAATTCAAACTCACGTTGCAATTGAACCGACAGAAGCTTCTAGCAGAATCACGTCGAAAAAAAATTGAAGCATTGAGATCTAAAAGCCGGCGACTTCAAAAGAAAAATACTGAATTAAAAGCTATTATTGAAGATTTAAAAAGCAAAAGATTCATAAACCAAGAGTCAGCGGATCTACTAGGTTTTATGAACCTCGGTCTGGATCAAGACACAGCCTCTGCTAAGGACGACAGGATACCGTTGGCAAAAGAAGCTTTGGTGTTTATGCTTACGTGTCTTAATGGAAGCTGGAAGCTACCAGATGGACACTTTCTAATAAATGGCATCTCTGCTGAACAAAAAGCGTCATTAGTCAAGATGTGCATAGACTTAGTAAGTGAATGTGGGATAGATATTATTGCTTTAACTTTCGACGGTTGTGCAGCTAACTTATCAATGGCCAGGGTATTAGGTTGTGAGTTGGACTCAGAACTTATAGATCCAGTATTCACACACAAAGGAAAGAAAGTGGCGATTTTCCCGGATCCATCTCACATGCTAAAACTGACGAGAAACACCTTAGGAGACAAATCATTTCTAATTGACGGCAAAGGAAAAACAATAGCATTTGACTTTATAAGACGTCTTGTGGAACTTCAAGAAAACGAAGGGTGTCACTTGGCCAATAAAATCAGGGGAGCTCACATAAATTACAAAAAGCAGATCATGAAAGTCAAACTGGCTGCCCAAATATTTAGTGAGTCCGTGGCAAACGCAATCGAGTATTGCAAGGATGACTTAAAAATAGAAGAATTTCAAAACTCGGAACCGACAATAGAGTACATACGAAAAATCAACTCATTGTTTGACATTTTAAACTCGAGAAATTTGAAGGACTATGGTTGTAAACAACCGTTAACACCTGGAAATATCGAAAGGATGACCGTTATCTTAAACGATACTTACGATTACATTAAGTCCTTAAAACTTGGAACAACGAATATTCTAAATTCTCAACGAAAAACTGGCTTTTTGGGTTTCATGATAGCTATTAAAAGCTCTCTATTTCTTTATAGGGAGCATGTTCAAAATGGCCCCTTAAATTTTCTTTCTACATACAAACTAAGCCAGGACCACCTAGAAATGTTTTTCAGCTCAATAAGATCAAAAGGTGGTTACAACAATAACCCTACCGCAGCACAATTCAAAGCGGCCTTCAAACGATTAATAGTTCATGGGGAAATCAAACATTTAGCTACAGGAAATTGTGTGCCACTGTCAGAAATTGCAATTTTGACTTGTACCAGACCAGAAATCTGTATTAATAAAACATCTGAGCGCCACAGACTTATTGATGACGACATAGACTTGCATCAAACTCTTAATTCAGAGGTTGTTGTGAGCAAGGACCACGACTATTTAGCCGACCCCACAAGGCTGACAGAGTTTTCAAAAACAGTTGTCACATATATTGCCGGATTTGTGATCAAAGCCCTAGAAAAACAACTCAAATGCCACGAATGCCTATCTGTCCTGCAAGCTACTGAGAAAAACGTGCTTACACTGCAACACAAGAAAGACAAAGGAGGCTTACATTACCCTTCAAAATCGGTAATAAAAATTTGCGAAATCGCCGAAGAGACGTTCAAAGCCAACAAGGTCAGTGCTAAAAAAATCACATGAACTATCTCCTTCAGAAATGTTTGAAAAGGTTCATAGTCCTTAATTTCTTTTCAGAAAAGTTTGTCATAAAAATAAAAAAACACTTTCAAGGCGAACATTATGCTTTACTAATAAAAGCAATTTGCCAAAAATACTTAAACGTCCGGATTCACTACAATACCAAGACTATACTAGACAAAGAAGAAAAAATACGAAATATGTACACCAAGTTAATTTTATTCAAAGGTCAGTAGTTGTGATACCTAACATTAGATAGGAGGGTAGCTCCCCCTTCTGCTGTGGTTTGCCGATCCCAAGACTACTGTCGTAGGGCTGCAGAGGGGGTGTTCCACTGCGGAACATTATCACCATTACTACAGTACATTCGAGAATTTCAAATCTCTGGTCTGTCCATCGACCATCTTGTGGCGTTTATCTATTGTGTGATGTGTCTGGTAGTAGGTGACTTACGTTACGACGGGGCAAATGAAACTGTTGTTTTAAACAATGCTTGTAAATATATGTTTTCAATAAAGAAATTACTTATCTTATCCTTTTATTGCAATCAACAATCTCATATCAATGAGCAGTTTTCTTGTCATGAGATGTTTATATCATCGAGATATGGCGCTAGCTAGCGTCACTTTAGGAACTAACTTGTTAACTTCATTTAAGTTTTATATCAGAGGGTAATTGATTTTCACCAACGTAAATATTAAACAGTAAAACAATATTAATATAAACCTTTAGTACATAAAGGACATATTGATGCCAAAAAATAAGTACCCTAATTAATTCATACATAAGTCATTAACGCATATTACAATATTTAAAGTGACCCTAACGCCATCTAGTGAGAGCTGTAAAACGATGGGAGAAAACTGTTCACTAGCTGAGTTTTCCCCAGCTTATTCACTGAAAACGCCGCTTGATGAAACATCAAAACTTCATATAGATTATCACAAATGGTGGTCGGCTGGGATCACTCATTGCGATTTCACACGGGATTAAACGACATTCACCACTCCCGACAAAAATTCACTCATTACGTAATGCGAATCTAATGACTTGCAAATCTTGCAATAGTTGCAATGTTTTCAACTACATTTGGGGTATTTTTTTGCGACTATGGCAGCCCCATATTTTGACGTCAATGTATATCTTTCTCTTACGCCCGGTCGCTCGATGGCGAATCTATAACTAATATACTATATCTATGCATCTACTACACAAGAGCTTTCCAATCTATAGTATCTGTCATGTCATTATTGTTTGTCATTGTATGTTTGTTTTGGATTGGAAGTTGTTTTACTCTTACTAATCTGTGGTTGTTTTTTCAGTGTGAGTGACTAAACAGTTTTGTGGAAAAGGCGGGAAACGTTGCGCGTGTCGGGCGTCATTTCTTTTCGCTACTTGTTTTTTGTTATTAATTTCATAGAAATAAGTGATCAGTGGAGTAAATTTTAAAGTATTTTATCTGTATATTGTGTATATATTATAGTTAGTATTCATATTCATCGGTATTGGTAAGTCAGACTAAAATTATTATCGCATGAGCTTTCCTCCGGACCCGGGGGAAAGTTTTCCCCCGGGTGAAATAGCTGCTTCGGCAGAGGTTTTCTCTCCTATAGAGTTCGCCATTCCATCTTTACCTAAAGAACCTACTATTCAGACTGAAAGTGTCCCTCCTGTTGCTCAATATGTAACAGTTTCTACAGACTCAGATTGTTCAGGATCTACAAGATCCCTTAAGCGCAGTAGTCGGCATTCACATAGCTGTAGACAAAAAAGACGAAGAAAGCGTCATGATGGAAATGAAATTCGTGATTCTGATTGTTATTGTACTGAACCACCAGCCCCGAACAAAAACATTTTTATTCCTGAAGCTGAAGTAACTATGAATACTGAATTGCCTCAACCTACTCCTACTGTAGTTAGTCGTCAATGCTATAGGAGTACAGATGTAGCCCCATTCGTAGTTCACGTGCAAAAAATTGAAAGTACACCCAACTCAGGCACATCAATTCACCCAGTAGCTTTTGGCAAATTCCTTCACAAAAACAATGTTAAAAATATAGTCAATGGCAGTGTTAAGCAAATTGGTCGTAATAAATTTACCATAGCTTTCTCTGACTACTCCGATGCTAATCAGTTAGTCTCTAATAAGAATTTGGAACTTAGTGGCTTCAAAGCTTATATCCCAACATTCAATGTTACACGAATGGGCATTATCCGAGGTGTTCCTGCAGATTGGTCTCCTGAGGAGATTATGGAAAATATTAAGGTACCAATTGGTTGTGGTGACATAATTAAAGTAAGAAGGCTGAACTTTAAACAATTTGTTGACGGTTCTCCTGTTTGGAAGCCATCACAGACAGTAGTTGTAACATTTGATGGACAAATTTTGCCAAAAAGGGTATTTATGTGTTACAATGCACTCAATGTTGATCTGTATATATTCCCTACCATCCAATGTTACAATTGCTGCCGCTTTGGCCATACAAAAGTACAATGTAGATCTAAGCCTAGATGTTACAAGTGTGGACAAAACCATACAGGTGATTCCTGTCAAATTTCTGAAGAAAGAGCATCATGTTGCTTATGCACTGGTTATCACTTTGCCACAAGTAAAAGCTGTCCTGAATTTTTAAGACAAAAAGATATTAAATCTTCTATGGCAAATAGTTGCTTATCATATGTAGAAGCCTCAAAATTGCATCCACCCGTTAATAAGTCCTATGCTGATATAGTTTCATCTTCTAGTAAACCCTACTTAGCAGAAAAACAAAACAAAAATGCTCAAAATATTAATAATAACAAATCATACAAAAAAACAGTGTTTCTGAAACCCCGCTCCCCTCCTTCCCTAGGTAAAGGATATGATCAAGAGGCTCACAGAGCTCTTATCAATGAGTATAACATACCTACTCCATCAGATGGATGTGCTTTGAATTATGACAAGTCAGAGGAAAAACCAGTCGACTCAGATCTATCATTACAAGACCTTATTGTTGCCCTTTTAAGTATTTTAATAAATAAGTCTAATACAAATTTACCGACCAACGCTGCACATCTGATTGAAAAATGCATGCAATTCATTAGACATGGCGAAGCTAGCTAGGGTAATTCAATGGAATTGCCGTAGCATTATTAGTAAAAAAAGTGAAATTATGTACTTGTGTAATAGGTTTGAGCCATTTCTCTGCGCCTTGACAGAGACTTGGCTTAAACCAGATTTTCCATTTAAATTAAATGGTTACTCTACTATCCGTGAGGATAGGTCTGACGGATATAGTGGAGTAGCTCTACTTATTAAAAAATCGACACCTTTTACCTTAGTGTCTCTACCTACCCATAGTGTAAATATTTGTATTATAGCTGTAAATATTAATAAATGTTGTTATGTATGTGCATATATTCCCCGCCCTACTAATGAAGTATTGAATGAATTAAATAATATTTTGTCCTCACTACCTAAACCTTATATTTTAATGGGAGATTTTAACTGCCATCACCGTTTTTGGGGCAGCTCTTTGACTAAGCCTTATGGAGAATATTTGCTAGAAATAATAGATTTTCATAAGCTATGTGTCATAAATAATGGTTCCCCTACTCGGCGCACGAAACCAGAACAAAACGTTAGTGCGGTAGATTTGACTATCAGTACCTCTACTTTAGCAGCTTCTGCACAGTGGGAAGTCTTAACATCAACCTATGGTAGTGATCATTATCCTATACTTATTTCGTTTCCTTTTAAATATAATTTCCAGTCAAATGAACTCTCTAGACTAAAATATAAATTACCTGACAAAAATGATGATAAATGGTCAATCTTTAAGGATTACTTGGAAAGTAAAATAAAATCCCTGCCTCGTGTAAACTCAGAAAATAATGTTCATTGTGCTGAGACGTTTTCTAATATTTTAGCTGAGTCTGCTAAAGAAGTATTTGGTACTAAAAAAAACTCTCGACGCTTTCGTCCATGTCCACCCTGGTGGGATGAAGAATGTGCTTTATCTATTAAAAAAAGAAAAGAGGCTGAAATAATCTATAAATCCGATATGTCTCCCGAAAATTTTCAATTAGTAACTGAAGCTATTGCAGACACTCGCAAACTTATTAAGAAAAAGAAATTTGAAGGATGGAGGAAGTTTTGTACATCCATTTCCCCTGACACTCCATCTTCCATAGTATGGCGTAATATTAGAAAATTTAAATCAGCTATATCAGATTCATCTTTTAATATTATTCCTAGACCACTAGCTGATATTTTTCTAGATAACTTAGCGCCTTCCTGGGTTCCAGAACAGTTAGTTAATACACCACCTCCTTTGGGCAACTCTTTATCGTCATCAAATGCAGGTAGACCTGCATTATCCCTTCCTCTTGTTGGATCAGTATCTAGTTTAATCGCTCCTTTCTCTATATATGAGCTCAAAGGTATTTTAAATAATACTAACGATTCCGCCCCTGGAGCTGATGGTATCACTTACTCTTTAATCCGTAGTTTTGATGATAAAACTCTTAATTATTATTTAAACTTAATAAATTCTTTTTATGCTTCGGGCACTATTCCTTCATCTTGGCGAACTCAAATTATTTTACCCATATTAAAACCTAAAAAAAGTTCTGCTGATGTAGGTGCTTACCGTCCAATAGCTTTATCTTCTACATTATTAAAAATAGCTGAACACCTTGTGAAAAACCGATTAGAGTGGTATGTTGAAAAGAATGGCTATCTAGACAATACTCAATTTGGTTTTAGGAAGGGCAGATCTACCACAGACAGTCTAAGTTTATTTATATCTGATATACGTCTTTCTTTCACACACAATGAGACTGTTACAGCTGTTTTTCTTGATATAAATTCTGCCTACGATAACGTCCTTTTATCTGTGTTAAAAAACAAGTTAGAATGCATTGGGGTCCCTTTTATCATGATAAACTTTATTTTGAACATCCTTAGTGAACGCCGTATTGAAATCCCGTTTTCCGATGTTACTTTCAATCGTACTGTGTTCAAAGGCCTTCCGCAGGGCTCTGTCCTTAGCCCCTTACTGTATAATATATATACATACGACTTAGCAACATCCCTGAATAACCAAGTCAAAATTTTACAGTACGCAGATGATTTATTATTATATCATGCTGACAAATCCACTGATAATTCCCAAATGATGCTGTCTTCCAGTCTTACTCTTTTAGCTACTTGGATGCATAATAATGGATTATCTATATCTCCTTCTAAGAGTGCTGTTGTTTTGTTCTCTCGCATGCGCATACTCCCTTCAATTCAATTAGCTTATGAGAATCGCGCTATCCCGGTAGTTACCGAATTCAAATTTTTAGGTGTATATCTTGATTCAAAGCTTACTGGAGTAGCACATTGCAACTTTGTTGTGGAAAAGTGCGAACCTTTACTCAATATGTTAAGATGCCTTTCGGGAGTTTGGTGGGGTTCCCATCCTTACTCTATGAGACTTTTGTATAACGCTTTGATTAGAAGCATTTTAGATTATGGCACATTTTTACTCGAACCTAGCAATGTAACAGCTTTCCGTAAATTAGATTCAATTCAGAGTAAAGCTTTAAGATTGGTGACGGGTGCAATGAAATCTTCTCCTATAAATGCTCTCCAAGTAGAAAATTGTGATCCTCCCTTATATTTACGAAGGCAGTTTCTAGCTGATAAATTCTTCTTCAGAATTTTGCAATTTAAGAATCATCCTCTCATCGTAAAACTTCATACTTTATCAGAATTATATCACACGTCTAGTTACTGGCGTTACAAATCACCTCCGTGCTTGCTATCAAGTTATCAAAAATACTTATCTCTTTCATCTCCTACTCATCAATCCAATCGTCTCCCTTTGTTTAGTTCTAGTTATGAGTCCTTAGTTACTCCCCTTACCATACATTTCAAGTTAGTTGATAAAAATGACCCAAATGCTAAAATGCATATGAAATTTATACTTGAAACTCAATTTAATGATTTTCAACATATTTATTCAGATGCTTCCAAACATTCAGTACATGGATGTGTCGGTGTTGGTGTTTTTCATGCGCAGTCTAAAATCGTTCAGAAAATTAAACTTCCCCCGGAGTCTTCAGTTTTTACAGGAGAATGCTATGGTATTTTAAAATCAATAGAATTTATTCGTTTATTTAAATTGAAAAAGGCAATAGTATTTTCAGATTCACTAAGCGCTTTACAAGCTTTGAATAAGTTTGCTTTCAAGTTTAAATCATTTCTTCCAATTATTTTCGAAATAAGAAATATGATCTACGAATGTATTTCGAATGGATTTACGATCCACTTTGCTTGGCTGCCTGGCCATAACGATATAAGTGGCAATGAAATTGCTGACCGGTTAGCTAATGACGCCATATCTTGCGGAGATATGGTTCCGTATAAAAATTACACCCAAGATTTACTATCTATTCCTAAATCTCATCTTCTATACTCGTGGGATAATTTATGGATATCTTCGAGTAGAGTTAAAGGCCGACATTATTACCAAATTCAACCTTATATTCCTGTAAACTTAAAACCATGGTTTTCTAAAATTACACTGAGTAAAACTGTATCTTCAATTTTGACTCGTATGCGACTTGGGCATGTTTGTACTCCTGTTCACTTAGCCAAACTTGGCATAGTAGAGAATTCAATATGTGAGTGTCGAGAGGATGATGGTAGTTTAGATCATATTTTCTTTACATGTCCGCTTTATGACCATGCTGCGTTCTTTCATGACCTTTCCTCTTCTAAAATCCCTTTACCCACTAATATAATATGCTTGTTATATTCCAATGATCCAGCAATTTATAAATCACTTGCATCCTTTATTATTCTAAATAATTTAAAGTTATAAAAATTAGATTTATCGTATATTTATTTTATTATTTATTTACTCTTATACTCTCCTGATCCTTTCCTTATTCCGTATTCCACTTTTTTACCGTTTTCCTTTTCCGTTTCCCTAATTTTACATGACACTGGCCTAGCGCAAATCGCGCAGAGCCAAAAAAAAAAAAAAAAAAAAAAAAAAAAAAAAAAAAAAAAAAAAAACAGTTTTGTGCAATTTCTTCGGTTTTGGTTGATTCTTTTATAACAAATCTTTGATAGTGAAATCCATTTCTAAAAGGAATTGAATCAAAATGTTTGCATCGATGATAATGGTTAGCAATTTATACCATAAATTACGTAAAACTGCGCTGCCGCGATGTATTCTGGGATTTTCAAATTGCGATGTTTCTATTTCAGAGACCATTGAGAAATCCATCAAAATTATTCAGCCCAAGAGATAATCAAGTTCGTACATTTTGGGAGTACGTTAATATGATGTTCAATAAGGCAGATCCCGATCGTATACAAAAAGTTGGGCCCGACCGAGCTTGTGCAGAGTGGGTATTGAGGAATGGTGGCAAAGTGGTTTGGGCGGATGGTTCGAAACTTGCAGATTATAACGCTCTGCCTTCGGAAGAACAAGGAGTCCCTAAGCTGATAGAAATTGATGGATCAGACTCATCAATTTCGCATTATGGATTTTCGCACTTGAGTAAGTTCAACTTAGTACCTACAGAAATAATGATATGTAGGCCACGAATATAGGCATAACTTGAATCTTACTGTTATTAAACTTTTATTCTCAGGTGGATGCAAAATGCTTAAAAAAATTATACTTCATAATGACAGCTATATTGATGACCGAGCTTTGGATGGACTTTCACATGGCAAAGCTACTCTTCAACATGTTCAGGTCTCTAAGTGTCCAAGCGTTACTGACAAGGGTCTTAGGGACATTAAAGTACTTGAAAAACTGCAGACTTTAGTACTGTTTGATTTAAACAGTGTCAATAATCTTGAAGATTGTAAAAAATATTTACAATCACAGCTACCAAAATGTAACATAAAAGGTAAATAAAAGCCAAGTTTCAACTATATAGTAATAACTGATGAGCATCCTGCTTTCTGCAACTATCTCACTCTTTTGCAGGAAATCCAGAAATCAAAGAACAAGCCTAAGAAGTATAACGACAACTGACTTAAAAGTGTAGATACTAAGTCATAGAGTAACATACTTTAGTAATTTGCTGGTTTTGGTTAGCAAAACATTACAATGCAAATATGCCTACCAAAATTCAAGGTGATGTTAAAAAAATCTAGTCATCTTGTAACATTAAATTTTATTGTAAAATTTTCTATTCACATCATTACTACATGGATAACAAAGAAAATAAAATGTATCTTAAAATATATTTTTATCAAGTTGTATGACTATTTTGTACTGTATTCCTTGCAAGCCTTGATTGTTCATATTCTAGTAGTAATAAATGCTGTTTTGTATTATAGGTAAACCAGTTTATTGAATCTTAAATACTTAAAGGTAGGCTGTGAAATTGAGACCTCACCCAAAGGGGGAGATGCGATTGTGGTGGTGCCCCTGTGCACTGCAGGTGAGGTCTCAATTTCATGGTCTACCTATAAATGTTTAAGATGCTATTTTGTATCAAAAGTAATATTCTCAAATAACTTATCTTAGCTTTCTCATAAGCTGTTGTTGATATTAATAAAATTATTTTACTCCTTTGCCAACTGCTTCATTTACACTTTTGTATCCATTTTCAGCAAGCAATTGAGCTAGCTCAGTTTTAATTTTGGTTACAACTGGAGGTCCATGATAAATTAATGCAGTATATATCTGAATTATGCTTGCACCCGCCAAGATTTTTTCAAAAGCATCCTGCCCATTGAAGATTCCACCAACACCAATAATTGGGATATTTCCTGAAACAATTTTTATTATAATAGTTATTTTCTTTGTGGCAGGAAAAGCTCATCAAACTTTATGTGAAACCTTAATCAAACTGACCTTTTGTCAACTTGTACATTTTCTTAATCATTTCAGTAGATTTATTGGACAATGGTTTTCCACTTAGACCACCAGCTTCATTAGAAAACTCCTTGTTTTGGAGAGATGACCTATCTATTGTTGTATTTGAGATTATAAGGCCATCTACACTACTCTCTTTCATGGTGATAACTGACACAATATCTTTCATTTCATCCACACTAAGGTCTGGGGCAAGTTTCAGGAGCAGTGGGGTCTTTTTGTCCAGTAATGTTTTTCTTACATTATTCACTCCCACTAACAGTTCCATAAGTTCTTCTTTGTTTTGTAAAGACCTTAATCCTGGAGTGTTGGGGCTGAAAATTTTAAAAAATAGTAATATTCAGCATACCAGAAACTTGTCAAGTACTTACCTTTCTACATATAAAATAAAAATCTACCTGCTTATGTTTATGACAAAATAATCAGCAATATTGTTGAACTTCTTTATACCTTGCACATAATCTTCAGTGGCATTATGAGAAAGCTTATTTTTTCCTAAATTTACTCCCAAGAGTCCCTTATCCAATAATGTCTTGTCTAAACTATTTAATTTTTTCAATACTTCATCATGTCCTTCACTGTTAAAACCATATCTATTTATGACAGCTTTGTCTTCTGGTAGCCGAAAAACTCTAGGTTTTGGATTACCAGCCTGAGCTTCTGGTGTTACCGAGCCAATTTCTACCACAGAGAAACCAATATTCCTTAATGGCAGCACAGCATCTCCATGTTTATCAAACCCTGCTGCTATGCCAATTGGATTACTCAAATTATACTGTAGAAATTTTGTTTGCTGAAAAGATATGATTAAAAAGACATTACTAGTTTGAATTTAGAGAATTGAAAAAAACATTTGAAAAATATAAATTATTTAAGTTTAATAACTAATATATTCTTACTAGAACTTTTGGATCTTCAAAACGTTCTTGAGGATATAAACCATATTTCAAAGCTGATACACCAATTTTGTGAGCCCATTCTGGATCTATTAACTGGCTTGCTGGATGAAGAATTCGATCGTAATATCCATTAAAATCTTTTTTTAAGTAAATGCATTGGTAAGCTACTGAGCCCCCTAGGGTCAAGTAACATAACGATTTAATTTTCTTCTGAAATGCATTAAAAATTAAATGGTTGATGGATGCAAAACTGCAGTCACACACAAAAGCTCAATGCTTACCACTGCTTGCTTTCTCGAACTCATTCTTTGTTAAATAAATGTTGTAAGAGGTAAATTACTTTTTATTTTGTGCAAAAATCCAGTTCATCGAAAATAATCATTGACTTTCATCACTGACTGCACAGATTAGTAAGAGTATGTCTAAAGAAAGACTGACTGACAGACAGTCAGTAATAAATAAACTAATCTGTGGACAGTAAGAGCACACACAGATGACACAGATCCTTCGTCTAAGCACAGCCCCCTTACTCTGGACACAAAACCCGATCCAATGAATATACCCATTCCTGTCACACGCATACACGGCCTGGTATGAGTGACAGGGATGGCAATAACCGGATCGGATTTTGTGTCGAGAGTAAGGCCTCTGATCACTGGCACAGATGAATAATACTTATAATATGTATCATGTTGTACAGTCAGTACAGTGCGACATGGATCTTCTGGCCAACGGTGACAGTCGGAACTAACGCTGTCAAATTCAAAAATCCGGTTGCCAGAGTGTAGGAAGCCTCCCGAATTTTACAAGAGATTTTCCGATTTTCCCTTTTATTTTATTTTCGTACGTGTGTTCTGTGTCAATTCTGTGTCAATTTTCAAAAAAAGTCATAGAATACGAAAACCTTATAATGATGTATGCTGGAAAAAAGAAGGGCTCTAACGGGATTGGTTTTTTAGTAAATCAAAAACATAGGCACAATATAATTGATTTCACTTGCATATCCGACAGAATAGCGCGCCTTGATATTAAAATAGATAATAGCCATTTTCACATTATCCAAGTATATGCACCACACCTAAATTACAGCGATGAGGAAGTCGAAACCTTTTACCAAGAAATAACACTAGCACTTCAAAATTTAACTGAAAGAATTTTGGTGATAGGCGATTTTAACGCTAAGATTGGCGTAACAAAAGCAGAAGATGCACCTGCTGTCGGCTCGTGGAGCTACGGTGAAAGAAATAAACGAGGAGAAAGACTCATACAGTTTTGCCTAGAGAATCAATTACATATATCCAATACCTACTTTTCAAAAAATGTCAAGAATAGATGGACATGGGTGTCTCCTAACGGAAAAACAAAAAACGAGATAGATTTCATTATTGTTAACAACCTGAAAGAGATAATAAATGTAGAGTCAATCCAACTGACTTATCCCTCTGATCACAGATTGGTGCGTGCCACACTTTCAATAAGAGACTCAACAAAAAATAGTAGAAAATCATATAGGCGCCAAGTCAAAAGCCTACTTCCTATTGAGTCAGAATCATTAAACAATCTTTTTAGAGACAGATCTCAAAGAGTCGACTTAAGTGGAAGTGTTCAGAAAATATATGCATCTACTATTGACACTATCACAGAGTGTATAAATGCCTTGCCACAAAGAGAAAACAAACCAAATTTCACATTAAACTCTGAAATAGTGCATCTTATAGAACAACGAAATTTGCTTAAGAGTAAAGAACCCAAAACCAAAGCGGAGAAGAAAGTATTAACAAAACTATACCGAAAAATAAAGAAAACAATATACAAGGCTAAACAAAAATATAAACTAGAATTAATAGAGACGGAGATACAAAGCAGAGGCTCAATAAAGAACTCGCAAAGAAAGCTGAATCGAGGCAAGGAATGGATTACAGCACTTAAATCAAAAAATAAAGACGTAGTCACAAAGAGACAGGACCTTGTATCAGCTGCAACTGAATTTTATAGAGACCTCTACGACTCTCCGGAAAGTGGAAAACAAATAGCGGAAAGTGCTAATGAAAGTACCTCAGAAATACCACCATTTCTGCCTAGCGAAATAAGTCGGTCTATAGTAAAGCTGAAATCTAATAAGAGCCCAGGACAAGACGGAATTACGAATGACGTACTGAAAGCAATAATGGAACCACTTACCCCAGTGCTAACAACGATCTTCAATAAAGTTATTCAAATGAAGTAAATACCAGAAGAATGGGAAACGTCAATAATAACTCTACTCTATAAAAAAGGGAATCATTTGGATATTGGAAATTATAGACCGATAAGCCTACTCCAGACTATCTATAAAGTATTTACTAGCACACTACTGGAAAGATTAAGGAATATCTTAGATGCAAACCAACCAAATGAACAAGCAGGCTTTCGACCAAAATTCTCAACAATTGATCACATTTTCACCCTCACTCAAATAATAGAACGCTACAATGAATACAATAAAAACCTCTATATTTGCTTTATTGATTATACAAAAGCTTTCGACTCTATATATCACTCCTCGCTCTGGGAAGCACTAAGGTCGCAAGGTATTAACGAGGAATACATACGAATACTAAAGAAAATATACAGTCACAGCAAAGCTTTGGTCAAATTGGACCGACCAGGAAAACCTTTTCCAGTTAAAAGAGGAGTGAGACAAGGAGACCCTATATCGCCAAACCTCTTTACCGCTCTACTTGAGTACATATTTCGGGGGCTGAGCTTCGGTGAAAAAGGCATCAACATAAACGGCACTAACATTGCACATCTGAGGTTCGCCGACGACATTGTGCTGATAAGTGATAACCATTCTGACATGACCTTCATGATAGAAAAATTAGCCTCGAAAAGCAAGGAATGCGGTTTGGAAATGAATTTGGGTAAAACTCGTGTCATGACAAACAGCATAGAAACACCTGTAAAAATTGACAACACCGATCTGAGATACGTTCAGGAGTACATTTACCTGGGACAAAACATATCCTTGAGAGACCATACTATTAAAGAAGTCGACAGAAGAATAAAACTAGCCTGGGGGAAGTATTGGTCTCTAAAAGATGTATTTAAAGCTAAGATTCCACTCCCCTTAAAGAAAAAAGTTATGGAGTCTGTTGTCCTCCCGACACTTCTATACGGATGTCAAACATGGCCACTGACAAAAAATATCATCAACAAAATACAAGTATTCCAGAGGGCTGTGGAAAGAAGTATGCTGAATATAACACTAAAGGACAAAGTCAAGAATGTCGACATACGGAGACAGACTAATATTATAGATGCAGCAGAACTTGCTTGTAGACTGAAGTGGAGATGGGCAGGCCACGTTGCACGCATGAGGGGTGAGAGATGGGCGGAAAGAATAATCCACTGGTACCCTAGAGGTGACAGCAGACCACGAGGGCGACCGAGACGGCGCTGGGCGGACGACATCGTCGCTGTAGCTGGACCTACCTGGACTAGACTGGCTGAAGACAGAACAGAATGGCAGGCGCTGGAGGAGGCCTTTACCCGAAAATGGGTCCCCAAAATACAACATAAATAATTATATGCACTCTTATATCTAGTAATAATTGCATGAATTCAATAATAATAAATTAATTAAATAAGAATTTGTAAATAAAGTAGAAAAAGAAAAGGAATTATATTACGAAATTAATTAGATATTATTAAGTCATTGTTTATATTAATATTTTTGGGAAATAAAGAGGCTTATTATTATTACGTGTTCTGTGTAAAGTATTAATATTATCGTTTTTTAATGCCATAGCTGCGTAGCGCTAAGCTTCTTAATAAAGTTTTAATTTTCAGTAGTTTTTATTGTTAATACAATGTTTCGCGTCTAAAACGGCGGAACATACATTATATGTCTCGGTAGAAAATGACTTCAACGACATTTCCATTCAAGAAATCTTTTCTTTGACTGCCATGTTTGGGTAAAAATATTCGATAAACAGCTTCCTAAAGTCCCTGAATCAAGGTAGATTTTCTTGCTCTGGCTACATTTTTGAATGCTAGCGCCCCCCTGTCAATGTCATCCGTTGGTTGGCCAGAAGATCCTTGTCACAGTGTATCTATAATCTAGTCAGATTCACAGATTAGTACAATTGACAAATTTAGTGCGCACCACTTTCTTTAATTTTAATTATTTATTTATGTCGCAGGCAAATCGTATAATTTCGCCGTTTACATATGGCGTCGTCAGTTTATAAACGCTCGCGGATTTGCAAAATGACGAAGGCAAAATGTATAATGCCGAGTCTTTATATATAATGCCACAACATTTAATATGCAACCGAAACGTATTATACATAATGCCGAGAAAAATGTAGAATTTAGTTCTTTTTCGCACCACGGGTGTCGCTATTGAGCATTAAAGAAAAATGGCGTTAAATAGTGAATTCATATGTGAAAATGTGATTGAAGAACGGTGGAAATACGACGTGTATGGTTGATGTTATGCGTGGTAATAATATTTTCAAAAACATTTTCAATAATGAAATAAAAACATTTTAGAATACTCAATCGGGAACGATAATAAATGCATGGAACAATGACAAAAAAATATGAGGTTATCGGGCACCTCAAGAACGCTAAGGTGTCCATGGAATCTTAGACCCGCAGGACACCTGCAGAGTTTTATAAATTATTGCTGAAAAATATGATGTAATTAATGAGTATTAGTGATGTGTATAAACTATGTTACTCTAAAAAAGGATTGCCCTAACAGTGTAACAGTCATTGCCATTGTTTATTTAAAATTATATGTCACAAAACTGATTTACTTCCATAATAATTAGTTTTTTTGAAAGGAGGCGGTCGGCCCGCCATACATTGCTTGCCCCAAAAGTAAAAAACCATGCGTCACGACCAAAACTAATTTTATGGGTTCGTTTCTTCGCCTTTTAAAATAATTTAAAGTAATATAAGCCGTAAATAGCGGGGTTTTCACATAAAACGAAATAAAATGTGTAGGGTCAATCTCTTGCACTGGTCTTTCTAGATCATAGCGCCATCTGTGTCGAAAACCCGCAATCTAGGCCACCAAAACTAAAACATAGAAAACTGCCCCGCTAGGGTGCGTAACGCGTGAAAATTACGATGACGCAAACAATAGCCAACGAAAAGAAGTTCCTTGTCACAGTTTTTTTTCAAGTTTTAGGAAGAGGTTGGTAGGTTTAAAGGTTAGTACCTATGGGAGGCAAACGTCATTTTCCTTCTTGAAATAGCGATTGCGAGCGCTTACTTATTTAACTAACTGCCAGTTCTATGACACAGTATGACACAATATGCCATTTCGTTAAGCGGTCGTCAGTTTGCTTATAGTGCTCGAAACCGCTATTTTCTGCCAAACACAACAATTGTTGGGGACAGGAAATTGTATTCAATCGTTGTCCTATTTTTTTCGTGGATTTATATGCCGCTAGATAAAAGCAAAGTAAATTAACAATATTGTATTTAAAAATTCAATATATTTTTAGCAAAATGAAATAGTCAAGTCTCTTAATGGTTTTCTTTATTCAAACATAAAACGACTCTGGGGCAATTTACGACCGTATCCTTTCGTCTTATTACTTTGATAAGTCCTATTTGTCCCACAAAACTGTGTTTTATCATGGTTACCCTAAATCGGCGTGAACTAACCGAACGTCGTCGAAATTATGACAATTGAACAGTTGGCATTTTGCCCTCTGGATTTTGCAAATCCGCGAGCGTTTATAAACTGACGACGCCATATGTAAACGGCGGAATTATACGATTTGACTGCGCTGCGACTATATTGTTTATATAATCTGTGCTGTGATTTGATATTGTTTGGTTTCTTTTGGTTTGGATTTTGGATGGTTCTTTTCGAGTTCGTTCGAGTTGTTCGATTCGAAGGATAAAAATTCTTCAAATTCTTGTGAAAGGAAAATAAAAAAGGATTCCAGTGAGACAGTATTGTAGATCAAACATTAATTTGTAAAAGGCCCAACAGGAAAAAAAATGTCGGAGTCCTACGGTGGGACTGTGGATCTATCTAATTTTATTTATTCTTTTTATCTACATGTTTGTAAGCGAATCAATTTTACTTTCAGAATACTTATTCAAGTTCCTTGTTATTGGAAGTGCCGGCACAGGAAAATCCAGCCTTCTGAATAATTTTATTGGCAATAAATGTAAGATACGTCACTTTCTTTAAGATACACATTCTATCAATAATATTTTATTAAAAAACATCATTGCATTCTATCCGAAACTTTTTTATAGTTCGTTTAAATATATTCCGACAACACTAAGGAACTGTCGTTAATAAAAACCTTGAAGCAGGCATGCTTTAAAAGGTTTTTGTGTGATTTTTTTTCCTGTAAGATAACTGTTGTTGTGGTGTGATTTCACTAATGCCTTCCTTCCTGTTGCTGATTCTTGTTTTGTTTTTTCTTATAGTTAAAGAAGATCGATGTCATACAATTGGTGTTGAATTTGGCTCAAAGATTGTGAATATTGGAGGAAAATCCACAAAACTTCAAATATGGGACACAGCAGGCCAGGAAAGATTCCGCTCTGTCACTCGATCATACTACAGAGGTGCTGCAGGCGCTCTACTTGTATATGACATCACATCGCGCGACTCTTTCAATGCCTTAGCCAATTGGTTGAGGGATGCCAGGACCCTGGCTAGTCCAAACATAGTGATCTTGCTTGTTGGCAATAAAAAAGATTTGGAAGAGTCCAGAGAGGTCACATTTACAGAAGCCAGCCAATTTGCCCAGGAGAATGGTAAGTTAATATTTTAAAATTATTTATTAGTCTACTCTTATACATTAAGAGTAAGGTTAATCATGGTTGGGTTAAGTGTTATATTTTAAAATTATTTATTAGTCTACTCTTATACATTAAGAGTAAGGTTAATCATGGTTGGGTTAAGTGTTACCTCTATACATAAATTAATACCTTACACCAATATGAATATGTATTTAAGTACTAGGTTTAAACAAAAATACTACAGTTAAAATTTAGGCTAGCATATACTAACAAATATTCCTTTTTTCTTTAAATTTAAATATGTTTCTGTATATTTCAGAACTAATGTTCCTAGAAACCAGTGCTAAATCTGGAGAAAATGTAGAAGAAGCCTTTTTGAAATGCTCCAAAACAATTTTAGCTAAAATAGAAACTGGAGAACTAGACCCTGAGAGAATTGGCTCTGGAATTCAATATGGAACTTGCACTTCTAAGAAACTGAGTGCTCCAAAGAAACCAGCTCGGACACCTTCCGAGTGCGCTTGTCGCGTGTAGATCTACAGGTATGTGTATATAAGCAGGAGAATGAAATATTTTTGTTGATCTGAACCCCTTTAAAATGGGGTAAATCATGCATACAATATATTGTTATATCTACTGTAAGGATAACAGGGCTTATTTCCTATTAATTTGACTAGCTAGAATGTAAATTGACTTCATCCATATTTTGAGTACCACACACTGATCACAATTTTAAAACTCATTTTGGTTAGGTTTTGGGTTCTGTTTATTTATTAAAAACTTGGTCATATTTTATAGTGTTTTTCTTTGCTAGTCAAATATTGTAAGCAATATTTATGTAACTTTTAAAACAATACCTGTAAATAAAATTGATTATCTATTCAATTCAAAAAGATCTCAGTGTTCAATGATGAATTAAGGTTGTGATTTTTGTGTTTATCTTATTTTAAAATAATTTCTTTCATTAAAAAGGAATGTCAAGATTTACAATATTGGACAAGCAAAGATAAACATTTTAAATACTCTCTTAAACTTTTAATAAAAAACTTCCTGCAACTAGTATAAGTTCTAATGAGAAATAAACTTCTTTAAACTAACTACAACTACTAAACTATCCCAAAAAAGTAGATAAAAATAATGAATTAATTTTTCAAGTTCTTAAGACTGGTTACTACGCAGCTACGGCCCTAAGACTCAACATTGGAATAGCTGTCTATAAATAATGAATAATGTAATGGGTCGCGAAAAATATATATAATAGTTCTATGAGTAGAAACTCATAGAACTCTGCGCACTCTACAATAGTATTCTTTTAACGTAAATACGTTATCTTTGATAATATTGATATTTTAGAGTATGTAACGTATTACGTTCATAGTGATCCTAGAACTGGGTACGTATGTTCTTACGTAAATGCATGCGCATTTGCAAGCTAGTACGAGGTCCTACTATGAGCTAAAGTTACGTGAAAATAAATAGCATTCATATAACTTTGTCGTTTTTAGGGTTCCGTATTCCAACATGGAACCCTTATAGTTTCGCCCCGTCCGTCTGTCCGCAGTTCAGCGCAAAGACCTGGAAAACTGTAATTTGGCATGGGTATGTTTTATAATCTCCTCGCTTTGGCGAAATTAAAATTTATTTATTTAAACTTAATTTCACTTATTTGTAGAATTGGCGGACTTAAAGCCTTATGGAATTCTCTACCAGTCAAAAATATACAAATATGTATGGGCGAATCGGCCGAGACGTGTGTTTTCAACCCAGATTTCCGATGGTTAATATTGTCCAGAACTGAATCATCAAAAAAATTATTAAATCTTCCAACTTTCAAAGATCCGACCTTTAGACGAGAACAGCAGGTAACCTAGCTACATAGCCAGTTACAGAACTACTACCACCCTAAGATTGAGGACATAAAGCGCCAGGTAGCCGGTACCGGTAAACCTGGACGAGCGAGTACCAAGTCGTCTTTTTTATCTACACTAATATTATAAAGAGGAAAACTTTGTTTGTTTGTTTGTTTGTTTGTTTGATTGTAATGAATAGGCTCATAAACTACTAGACCGATTTTAAAAATTCTTTCACCATTCGAAAGCCACATTATCCACGAGTAATATAGGCTATATTTAATTTTGAACAAAAATAGGGTTCCTCGGATATTAGGGTTTTTCGGACACAAGGTGTGAAAAATCAACCAAAAAAGTTACTTATTTTGCGTACCCTGCCTAACGGCTGAACCGATTTAGCTGAAAATTGGCAGGGAGGTAGCTTAGAGCCAGGAGAAGGACATAGGATCCTTTTTATCCCGTTCAACGGGGCCGGGGCCGGGGCGAAACAAAGTTCGCTGGGACCGCTAGTATTTGAATATTTTGTAAATTCATTAAAATAAATACAAACTATAGGTAAACCGCGAAATTGAGACCTCGCCTGCGGGGTACAGGGGCGCGGGGGGAGGCGAGAGCGGGGTTTGTGAGAGGTGCGGGCGGCAGGCACATTATTTTCAAAATTCAGTACGCGCGCTACACAGGTAGCGATAGCATCTGTTGACAGTTGCGGACGCTTTGACAGAATTACACATGAGAATACTGTCTGACTGAAGTCTGAAGATGAGGCGCAGTATTATCGGACACAAAATCTATTTTAATTTATTTTATATTCGTTTTATTTTTACATCTTTCTCCTGCACCTGTAACAATCTTAAGAAAAAAAAAAAAATAGACCTAAAGTTGATTATATTCTATGCTAAAGTATAACTGGGGAAGATAATGCTCTTAGCATTAAGTCCACCGTTTATAAAACTATATTGCACAAAATAACAGTGTTTTAATAAAGACTCTAAATATATACGAATAGTTTAGAAAAAAATATAGATCCAAATTCAGTGGAATATGAACTAGATATGAATAGGAATAAGATATACACTTAAACAAAACAGTCGCAAAAGTTACCCGAGAATTCAATTTTGCCAAAAAAGCAATCTAATTTTAAGATTCCATTTTATTTATTGATCTAAATCCACGGCTCTGGATAATAATATTAAGACTTAATTCACTCTCATTAGTGTAATTGTATCGAATCGATTTTTTTTTCCTAAATGTTATGTAATGTTTTAGTGTCGACACTGACGACCACCATTGTGATGACTGACGTCACATATTTTAAGAACTGTCGCGGCAAATTTCATCTATTGTGTATCCCCGCCGCCCGCACCTCTTACAGTCCCCGCTCTCGTCTTTCCCCCCGCACCCCTGTACCCCGCAGGCGAAGTCTCAATGAAGCGGTTTACCTATAGGACCTGAGTCAGAATCCTTTTTATAACAAACACTAGAATATTGTATAAAACAAGCAGTGAGTTGTTATTACTACGTAAAGAGAACCAATGCCAAGCATAAAATGAGTCGGAAATACGACGATATGATTGTAGCAATAGCTTGAAAGAAATTTGAATTTCGAATATAAAACAGTTTTTTGTTGATGACAAGTGGCGTCAATTCATGTGGCACAAGATTTGTTCTTTGTGTCAGTTTTCATACTTACTAGCGCTAGTTTAATTCAATGAAATCAAGATTCAAATTAGGATTCGGGTCGGAAGACTTATAGAATTCCAAAATATTCTAACTCCATGTATTGCCAACTCGGCACATCGCTAGTAGTTGGTCGGTACAGGGGGCGTATTGCGATCCAACTTAACTCGTCAAGTATGTGTGAACGAGACACAATAGAAATTCCATTGTTATGCGACTCTCGAGAGTCGTTTGATCCCTGACTGATTAATCCGTTCAATTATTTGGCAGTTCAATTCCCACTAAGTGTAAACGAATAATATCAATATAATAAAAATACTACAATGTTATGAATATTAATATTTATGTTGTAATATTATATTATCAATATAATGCGAAATTGCAATATGAATTGTTATTTGACAGTCAAGCAGAGCTGCTTTATTGTCAAAGCTGCATCGCAATACACACCCAGGTCGGTATACCGGTTACCTGGCGCTTTATGTCTTCACGGTTGAAAATCATTATAGTGGTTGAATAATTACGTCTGGGTCTGTGTGTGGTTTTAACAAAAAAATACCTCATGCGATTTGTCAGAAAAATTGCCATTAAGATAATAGGTTGAGGTTACTTTTGAAGTTGCATGTAGTAATTTATGGATGAACCTTCTCTTGAGTTCAGAATATGTAATAATATAAGAATAAGAATTTCGATGATCTGATTTCACTTTCTGCCGGTTTTCAACAAAACTTTGTTACTACTCCAAATCATTGATTTACCTTGGTCATGTCATGTTGCATTCTCTGACATGTCATGATGTTGCATCGTTTGCAAAAATTGTAGACCCACCCACCAATTTATCTGAAGAATGACAGCATGGCGCCATGATCGAAAATAGTCGCCGCTTTTTACCACTTCTGAAGCTCTATTTTTGAATAACTCGCGAAAACGATTTTTTTTACTCGACTTTTAATCCATATTCGAACGAAAATCATTTGCCATCTTGAAGCGAGTGATTAAAAAATAGAGCTGGCTTTTTAAATATTCGCCATAACTACGTCACGTTCGTCATGATATTTAACTTTATTACACAACTTATGATGGAATTAAAACAAAACTATGAAGTGTATAAAAATGGATTGCTATAATAATATTTAACATATCAAATGGATATAAGTGTTTGGTAATACGCCTTTTTAAAATTGCTTACGAGATTTTTTAAATATCAATATCTAGTGGTGGCACTGACTTGTACCCTTTACCTTACCCTTGTACTGAATTATATCGGCAGCAATGACGTTTTCAGTGTGCCACCTGTAGTTCCATTTTTGGCCATTCTTCAGATAAGTTGGTGGCGCTTTTAATATTTTTACGTGCCGAGATAAAAGTTCTCCTAAAGACCTAAATGCTCTGAATAGGGTTTCTTGCTTTTCAAATGCAGTTCTTTTTTGTTGAATGCCTCCTAGAAAATCGTGGTTTCGATGAGTTATTTATTAAAAAAAATAAGTAGGCACATATTAAATCTAAAATATTTAATATAAATATTACAAAATAAAAGAACCTAATGTGAATGCCAAAAAATAAAATACCTAACACCCTATTTAAAAAAAAACACTAAAAGCTCATGTTCAATATCTTTAGTAATCAGTCTGGTATCAAACGACACCCGGGAGTCGCATAACAATGGAATTTATATTGTGTCTCGTTTACACATACTAGACGAGTTAAATTGCCTGCACGAACTTTAGCGTTAGGTTTAAGTAATTCATATAAAATAAGTTTTAAAACATAATGGTTTGTCCTTGTGATTGAATACCGGCCTAGAATATTATTGTCACCTAGATTTGTAAGCCTTTGTTTATTTATTTTTTACATAAGCTTTCAGTGTTAATATCACCAAAAAAATATCTAATGGACCCTGCATTCTATTTTGTATTATAATTATAGTTAATAATAGTAGCAGGTACACTTGTTGAAATGTAATTTATTGTATTTCATATATTTTCAAAAATACTCTCTTTTATTGTAATTTGACAATAAAAAATTCAATAAAATATTTTTTGTTTTTCAAATGAAAACACAAAGCAAACGTTTGGCCATTTTTGGTGATAAGCGTGTTTTTTTTCGGACGGTTAGTCCTGGGATCCAAGAACCCGGAATCTTAAGTAAGTTTTTAAATCAATCACCTAGGTTTTAGTCAGGCTTGGGTTACGTAATCTACTTGTTAAAGTAAAAAAAAAAAACTTGACAGCGACTTCATCATCATCCATCGCACACAAAATCGTAAAATAATTCATGTATCATGTTTATATGTGTGCTTGGACTGCCTGGCACTGTAGCTCAGATATGTTCCATGGTAGTGGAGGCGGGTAGAATCACCCGCTAACCATTACTTCAGGACAAATTTTGCCTAAAGCTGAAACGATTTTGTTCTGAAAAGTCGATAGTTCGATTAAAAACAAGATAAAAGCGTAAAAGTTTTTATATAAATTTATTTTTTTATATTTAACATTGCTAATAGTTCTTACACTTATAGATCTAACTACAAACAATTTCTTTTATTTCTTTTTTTAATTTGTCTCAACATAATTTTCTTAAAAAAACTATATTAACTATCTACAAAATTATTGGTTGTAAGCTTTTTTAAATAACCACAGTTTTCATAAAACACTATATTTTAATACCATTATGTACATATAAACGAGGATATCAAACAAAGCTCCAGGCCTTGACAAATATTTACACATTGAACATCTTATAAATTAAACCCCAAGTGACAGGCAGGTGTTGTGATATGTAACACAAATCTTTGCTGCTGTGCTGACATATATAAAATATATAGAATATTTATATAAAAGATGTTTAAAGAGACCTATGGAATGTTGCATTTGCTGGTTATTGTATGTCGTCAGTAGTTTTCGCGATTCAAGTCCAAGATTACAATTTCTATTACACAGATAAATAAGTTTTATTATATCAGCTGCATCATGTGTAATTAATTAACAAAAAATTTTTTTTTTTAAAATCTGAAACGGTGACCATCTTAAGAACGTAATAAGATTTCAACATACCACTTTTGGTTGCAAGTATTTTATATCGTAGGCCTCTGAAAATTAAGTCACTTTGTACTTTAAAATTAGTTATGTACTTAACTTGGGATTAAATTACCGTATCAGATTCATAAGTTATTATTAACAAAACTGGTAATATAAATAAATAGAATGTACAAATAATTATTAACTAACTCTACACTTAATTCATAACCATAATTAGGTACATGTAACCAAAAAAGAGTATGCAACAGTAAGTGGTAGGACACTCTCCAAGTAAAATGCACCTATTTTATAAAATCTAGGAACTATTATGATTGTGGTGTAATGTGATGCAATACCATGATTATGTTGGTAAGTGATTATTTTTCTGGTTAAACAGCGATTTAGCTATAATTTCGTTCATACCCAATCCAGTATAACAAAAATATTTTCCTGCCATAAATGTGACAACAACAGAGAAAACTAGAATGGCAACGGAAACGTTCTTTACAAAATAGTCCTAGTTCTATCACAGTAAAATATCAAAACACTTACAAGTACATAAGTATCTCAGTTGGTTTTAAATGACTCCAAAAGATTCGTTTTATATCATCATAATAATTATATATTTTTCACAAATAAAAAATAATTATCGTGACAGTATTTATTTATGCACTATTTTTATGTGGTTCCATCAAAGTCAGTGCACTAGTGATCTTTTAAAATGGAATGATGAAAATCACTCATACATTAATTCTTGCTCATATGCGAGGAGGACTCATGCTATAAATACATTTTTTGTTTGCCTTTTATTAGGTATATTTCATTATTTAAACAATAGTAAATAGATATTTTTCTTTTTGAGTTTTACTTTTATTTATTTCTGATTTTAAACAATTATATTTTAAAAATACTAAGTACTTCAGAACCTTTGCACTTTATTTATGTATATTGGATCTAACCATATGGCCAAGTATTTGTTGGTGACTCGTTTCACTATAACATAAATCAATTTTTATATAGTTTAACAACTTCCAATATTATTTTATTAACCTCTCCACTGAGATATTTTAATACCTACTTATTGCTAAATTAATAAAATAACATGTCACTCAAAAATATTTGGGCTTATATGTCTGGCATAGATTTAAAGATAGGCACTTTCAACCAAAATGCAACCTCTAATAAGTACTTGATTTCGAATTCAGAAAGATCAGTCTTTAACAATACTAATTAAAATATAAAAAGTTAACCGTGTGATGATCAGAAACTTTGCTTAAGTGGGGATCTGGTATTGTTTTCAAAACACACTAAGTACTTTTTCTAAGTCTATGCGCCTGCAACTAACTGCATTAAACTCATTTTATTGTGCCTATCGTAACAAAATATTGAATAACTTTCTTCAAAAAGAATTGCTAAATAATTTTCAACAGAGAGCAAACATGTGATAGCAGCTGATTTAAAGGACTGAGGTATATATCGATCTTCTCGCCTCAATATTTTTATGATAATAATATCTCAACCTCTTCCGATGCAGAGGTTGACCTTAATTTTTTTTTCAACCTAAAAGCAGACTTATAGTAATAAAGCAACTAATCGTAATACCTACTCGCTCGCTTCTCAACATTCGCATCTTGCTAGCTTGAGTAAAAAGTATACTAAATCGTGTCACTTTGGTCTATATCAGTGACAATCATGCAGGCACGGATATTTCTTTTAAAATTGGCTTCGTCTAAACTAGCATTTGTACCACCTTCGTCGGCGACTGGGATGTTTGCAAAAAATGGTAAAAATAGATCTGCGGTCGAGCCAACGAGTCATGTGGAGATTCCTCTCAGAATAGAACAGGGTTACCTTTATGTTAATAACGAGTGTTTTTTTTATGCCGTTGGTACAAGCGAGCGAAGAGATGCATAGCACAGCGCGTTTTCACGGTGCTGTGGGGCCTACGCGAACTGTAGCCTCTGGCGACACGCCACCGCCGCCACCAGCGCCGCGCCGCGCCCGCTGCCGTCCTCCGACAGCATCAGGTCGAACTGAAGCAAATGACGACGCTTTTGTTATAGGTCTCAATGTTACATTCATCTTTACAGGTTGAACACGAAGCTGAAGCAGAGCTATGACAAAGTATGGAATATAAATATAAATAATAAATCAAAAAGTAAGTAGTCAAGATAAAATATTAATCTCAAGTAATTTTAATTTATTTTGTTATTTGTACTTTTGTAGGTGTACGTATAAAGTGAGTAGTTAAAATTATGAACTTCTTATACTATCAAAGTATTGAGAGAACTGGGTGAGTAGGGAGAGATATGGTAGCGATAATGATGGCAGGCGGATTTCGAATATTTGCTCATCAAATATATACAATATCGCGTTTAAAGTTCAATAACTGTCCTTCATACTTAAGACAAACAAGTTTATCTTTCGCGACTTTTAACACCAGAGGCTCGTCACGTTGCCAGAGTAATAATATTATGTACCACCAATGTCTGCTATCTTTATAAACAAAAACAATTTGAGGCGTCGTTCGTTGTTGGTTCGTCAAATGGGTGGCGGCTAAAACATTGAACTCTGATAATTTTTGGGCTCGCTTATCTTTCGGGGATAAAGTTGTAGTTTCCTATCGTAATAATGCTTCAAACCATATTATGACGATATAAATTTTATCGTATGTACTGGCTTAAATCAGTAATTTTATCACAATATTGCGACATTCGTGACTCTTTAAAAAGTTCGTATCTTATCACAATTACTGATCAATAGCAGACAAGCGTCTGCGAAAATAAAGAATAGTATTGGTAGTCATCGCTAAAATTATGAAAATTTAAAAGACGACGGTGTAAGTTTTTTTTAACTTTTTCTCTACAATATATGCTCTCTTAAAACTTTTTAAGTGCTGTTCATGTTAATTATGTGCGTCAGTGAGAACATTGGCGTCATTGTATCATTTGCATAATACATTGTTAACTATTTTTGCTGATAAGAGAAAAATGCTTTAGAAATTATAAGAAGGGAAAATGCCTTTTTAAATTTTCAGAATGTTTATAAAACTCATAGTGTCATATTGTTTCTCAATTATAATATTTATTTATATAAACAACATTTTGGTTTTAAATTTTCCCCTAACTAAAAAGTTATTTACTAAAGAGTTATTAGCTCGATTGTTTTTTATCCAACCACGAATATTATACACAATCAAATCAACTGGCTAGATAGAAATGACGTGGCGCAAGCAAAACATTATTTGCAGAAGGATAGAAGAGTCACATTAGACAGTATCGTAGTATCTTGTCTTCCACCTGTGCGCATTTCGTCGATTGCTAAAAATTTTGTATGATAGCTAACTAGCCTTTTGATATGATCATGTCATACAAGTTTCCTTGGGTTTACAACTCTTACTATAAATCCGTAAATCGTTAAATCATTGAGTTGAGCAGCACATTAGGAATCTCCAACAAAGACGGTTTGTAATATCGGTCGGTACCAACCTGTATGCCAGGCCGCACCAACTGCGCGATCTTCTCGCACATGAGCGTGTGGAAGTGCGGGTGGAATCTGTAGACGGAGCCGTCGATGCCGACGGTGACGCGCGGCTCGTTCATCTTGTTGAGCAGCGTCGCGATGCCAGCGGACACGAGGTGCGCCGCGCGCCGCGATATGCACTCGCACACGTGCCGCACGGCCGCCATGTCCGCTTCGGTCGCGTGCGACAGACCTGGAACGAGACGGGTAACTTTGACTCAGTTGCATCTACCAACAGTGGAGTTAAGGCCCAAACTTTTCAATGGTAGGAGCCTCCTCCTGGTACTCAAAGGTAAACGATCTTAAATCGTGACTACGGTAAGACGTGTAGCTCATTAAATGTGTGTAAGTAGATAGCAAATAAGCACCAATGAATAAGTAGACGTTCAATAACAGCGTGACTGAGTTCAAGTTAATAGCGCTGTTTCTGCAAGTCACAGGCAGCAAATGTATTCAGGGCGTATCACATAAGACGAGATTAATCTAACAACTCAAGATAATAACATGACGGGTTGTTTTTGAAAGACCGTGTGTTTAACCACCCGTGTGTTTACCTGATATTCAAAAGCTAGCCTATTAACCGTCAAATACTAATATTATAAAGCTTAAGAGATTGTTTGTTTGAACGCACTCATCGCAGGAACTACTGGACTGATTTAAAAATATAGTTTTGTGTTGGATAGCTTTTCCCCCTTATCCAGGCTCCAAATTGTCTTTTGTTTCTTTTACTCGTCAAGTATGTGTAAACGAGACACAATATAAATTCCATTGTTATGCGACTCCCGGGTGTCGTTCGATACCAGACTGATTAAATTCTGTGTTCGAAATTCAAAAAAGGACTAATGTGCCAGGTTCAAAACTGCAGAAAAACTTTTTGCTCGACCTAATATAAAATTTTAGCTAGGACCAAAAGAAACTGAAAATACAAGGTCGGCCAATAGATGTGTCCAGAAGTGTACTTTGAAAAATTTTGGGAGAGGCCTTTCCTGTTTCCTTAGCAATAACGACGATGATTTAAAAAAACATTCAGCCAATCATTAATAATGACACTACCTCTTTTTCTTACAAGAACAGCTTACAAACAAGTTCAGAGCAAAATTAAAATTCAAGATTTAGCGTGGCAAATGTTAGTTACTTGTCACGATTGCTTAGCGAATCTTCTCATTGTTAATTTTGACGGCTTACGTAGTAAAGTTTTTGTCATTATTACCCATTTACTTATCATTTAGCATGGAGCTAAGTTCTGAGAAGTTATAAATCCATCGCAAAACATTGTAGTTTTTATATGTATTTGTAGCATTAATTAACATATTATTTTGCTATTTGCTCGATGAGCGTAGTGAATTATTGCCATTAGATAAAACTATTACCGATAATACTGTTTGCCTCAAAGTTGTTTGTAGAAGTTCTCGTCCGGCTGTTGATAAAAGAATCCGGTTTTTTATGAAGGGTCAAAAGCTCAATCAATACCCGCGCAAATAAGTTGATCACGATTTGACTTTCATCAAATGAACCTAAGATAGCAGCGTTAAACTTTTTTAGTTGTTTTTATTGTTTCAAGTACTTAAGTTTATTCAATTAACTAGTCAATTAGTGTTATTGTTGCATGTTTTTAGTTAGTTGCTTTATTTTTTCCAATAAGTTTATTCAACTAACTCGTCAATAAGTATAATTGTTGCATGTACTTAGGTACACGTATACTCTATTCATCAATATCAATACATACACGTTCGTTTGTAACATATCGATGTCATCAAAGATTGGTTTACGTAAGTATGATAATCAATCTTCAATAGATTATGTAAGTAGTGAAACGAAATGAGTCAAAGTTATTTACTTTGTGATTTTTGAATTTTCAATAAGTCTTCGAAGAGGTATATGTTATTTACATATATAGTTTTACACCTAATCAAACAGTTTTCTTTTTCTCTCACATGCCCCATTTCTTAATTTAAGGGTGTCACTGACTGTTCCACTTAATTGTCCGTTTTAGATCTAGTATCATCATGTATGACGCGTAACACCTAAGTGCTAATCAGAAATACCTCTATACGTCAATAACCTTTATCTGAACTAGGTAAGTTCGTTCCACATAATCTAATCTTATTTATGGGCTTGGTACTTGATATATGTATTAGAGGAAATATTGTACTAATGATAATTTACTATCACTCAATCTCTTAAGACCTACTTCAATAAATATGTGTGATTCAAAATGACATCATTGTTCCTAAAACTAATCCTCAGTTAGATAGGACTGGTTGAAAAGTGAATTGAATAAAAGTATGTACATAATTGGTTATTTATTTCTTACAGACAGTGTATTTAAAAACTAGTAACTTCTTATCTATTTCGTCATTAATATGCAACCTTGATGGATTATTTGTGTGGAACTCGTTGATGTCTTTTTTACGCGAATCCTAGAAAGACTATGTTTTGAATAAAATAACAGCAAGTGTATGCAAAATGTTGTTTGTCAGTCAAAGTTGAGGACGTTTGAGCTGAATGTGTTTGTCATGTTTTGTATGACGCATTCAGCACGGTGTACGCGCAACTACATATTCGCAATTCATATTTTAAGATGTTACGTCTATAAGAAAAATAACCAACACAATGATTCCTTGGTCTCGAAAAAAACTATTACTATGACCAAAATGATTACGTTTTTACAGCATCACGTTCAATGAGGTACCTAATAAAAAAATAATTATTTAACTACATCAAATATTTTGTAAAACGTACCTCAATTTTTTTTTTGCTTCACATTTTGACGTACGGTACGGTTGACGATTTTTAAGTACAAGTTGCATTTTCATCTGCGTACACGGTTTATTAACTACGCGTTTGTTGTAGTGGTTAGCGCTCCTATTATACCAGCGGTCGCGGGTTCAAATCCCGCAAGGGGCAAATGTTAACGCGATGAGCACATTTTTGAGAACATTCGTACTAAGTCATGGATGTTTATTATGTAAGTATCTATGGGAGACGCCCCCGTCATAATCGTTGTCTGTTATTCGTATACACAAGGAAGAAAATTCCTTACTTCGAAACGAGGCAATTGGTGTGTTGTCTGGCGCATTTTTTATATTAACTCACCAAGTTCTTCTAACACCTCCATGCAGCTGGTGAAGTCTCCGGCCTTGTCGGATTCGATTTCCGACACGTATTTGGTGTAGAAGCTGCCTCTTTGGAACAGGAGGTCGGAGCCGCGGCCTCCGAACAGTAGACCCATCTTGGTGAACTTGACCAACGCCAGCCTCACGAGCTCGCCCATGTACATGCCGGATATCATCTTCTCTTGGCTGAAAAGTTAAAACAATAGAATAGTTAGATACGGGATTGCTGCACTGTATTATATAATTTTTGAGTTTGCGATATTTCGGCACTGTTGGATTGGAAGCGCCATGATCACGGAGTAACTGAGAAACTTGCTTAGGTTGGTTGTTATTGTTATTGGCAGACATATCAGTCTACCACCCTCCTCCTAACTATTCTCATATCATGATTTAAAACAATATAAAGTTAAAACAACGACTATTAACTTCTTCAATCAGCATTTGGACTTTGAATAAAGTCTCGGGTGACTCATTAACAATGACTTGTTTGTAGGTAACTTGGCAATTTATTTTTTACAAAACGGCAATCCCTGCTGTAAGCATTAAACATGACATGACATGTAATTTTATTCATACATGATTTCCTCTAGAAAATACGTTAACAGGAAAAAACCAAACCCTCTTAACATCTTCCGCGTGTTTCAGTTATTCATAAAGTCTAACTAATACTCCTAATTGTGTTGAAAATGTATGTCTTACTTAAATAAGAGCTGTTTGCGAAAACCGTGCATTTAATAGTATACGTACTTCGTATACCAGTTTTACCGTTAAGTAACAATAGGTTAGTAGACGATAAAAATGCGAAACGAGCAGCGGACCTAAGATTCGCGCTTGCCTATTTATTATTTATCGGGGAAATCAATAAATTTCAAACGTCATTTTATACTTAATTGCCTGACAAGTGAAAATATATGGGAAAACATGTTGTTTATCGACGCGATAAACGCTATCGAGGCGTGCATTTTTTTAAGTTTACTGGTTATACCTTTTTAAGCTACACATATTTGTGTGGTATGGAGGTAATTATAGGTAAGTTACCTATAATTTAACATTCTATTCTGACGTTTTCAATTTTGGTAGAAAGCATATTATAGGAAAAATTTTCCATACATTTTGTGTCAACGTAAAAATAGCAATTTTTGAGCATCAAAATTCTGGTCTGCTTGTATGTACAATAATCTTATCAAAATGATTGATAGGCATAAAATATACTTCTTTATAACATAACTGCTACTGCTGCATAACTTTATACACGTTAATTGAAAGATCAACTAAGAAATACGTAACAAGAGTTTATTGCGCTAAGGGATAAAATAGGTACTTTTACCCGTAGAAAATATGTTGTGTCGACGGCAAAAACATTCTTATTGCATTGATTAATTAGTTGGACTAATGAAAGATAGCATTATCCATATAGTAAACATAGCTCTGAGAGTCCAAGGGTCGTTACAAAGATGACCTCAAGATACGACCAGCTTATTACTCCTTATTGGATCTTATGTTGTGATTATCGGTAGGTATCATTCGAAGTAATTGCAATATGACAAAGTTATTTCTAATCACTTTACATTATTATCAGTTGTTAGATTTTTTTTTGATTTATCACGCTATCCAATCGTTCACGTATTCTTTACAATCATAGATGTTTGAAAGTTTATATGCTATGTGATGTGGCAGTGGCTATGTATTCGATCCATGTTGTAAATGAACTAGAGATGTTAAGAACTCGAGTCTTTAAGGTCCTAGACTGGGCTCAATTTTACACAACTCAGTGAAGTAACTAAACTCCGAGTCTTGAGTCGGCCCGAGCTTCAGTCTTTCGAGCGCTAAAATAGAACTATATTAAAATATTTTTTCATGATGATTAAAACGATTTCTCCTATCAATTTATTTTTTCAAAATACGCTTCTGGTTACGAATATATCCCAAAAAAGTAACATTTTATTACCTGATTTAAAAAGGAACTCCAAACGGAAAAGAACTCGAGCTCGACTCGCCCCGTAAAAACGACTCGAGCGCTTAGAAAGACTCGAGTTCCATGTTGCGCTCAAGAGCTCATATAGACTTTAGTTCTCTAGTCTTGGGAGTCATATTGTAACGAGTCGAGTCGTGCTATTTGTCAGTCGAGCTCAAAATTTAGGACTCAAAAGACTCTAGTTCTTAACATCTCTAAAATTAACTCTATTCTTGAATGACCTTCTTGATCCTTAACGTTTTGCATGTTCATAAGCATACGGTAGCAAAAAATGGTTACAAAAATACTTACATCTGTTTTCCAGGGTTAATCGAGTTGGAGTCGACTTCGCGATCAAACTCCGTGCGCACAAAGTCCAGGGTTCCATCATCTCCGAAGGCGCCCCACTCGGTGTTGATGAGCAGGTCCGGCTTCCCCACCTCACCGTCAAAGAGCTCACAGTTCTCCGTCTTCTCTACGTAGCAAGCGTTGCTGCCCGTGCCTGTGGCCGTAAGTACGAATTTAGAATTTCTAACAGGATAATGTTTATGTGGGGATATCGATGACGCGTGTATGTTTCGTGCCGGCAAATGACGCGGGAGACTGGATACTGGGCTAAAAAATAGGTTAGCGGTTTGTTGATTATTTTAAAATTCTAATCTACTCAAATTTATTCCATTTAAGCAAGTTCCGTATTTTTTATGTTACTTTTAAGATTATAAGATAGCGCTTAAAAAAGTGTTTAATGGGTTTAAATAAATATGTTGCTGTACTAACTAATGAATAAATATCAAGCGGTAATAAACTTTCACAGACAAAAAATACCAGGGTCATACTTTTTATGGTTGTATAACTATTTTTGCAAATTAAGCATAAACGAAGTCAAAAACTTAGGTAGTTAGTATGTATAGTATGCGACAATAAGCTTTAGTAACTAAGTAGGTAACGTTAATTAACTTCCACCCAATGCGATTATGAACGAAGGAAAACATGAATCATGCGACATAATGTGTTAGTTTTGAAAAACAAAGCCGGGGATTTACTTGGAAGATAGCTTGAATCGAATCAACACATGACTGATTGTTAGTATTTCGTGCGCACGCGCTCCAGTGATAAAGTATGTAAGCTAAAGCAAACAACTGCTACAGTCGAAATAATACGAGTCTACAGTCTAATGTGTCTATTCATATTGTAATTAAAACAACAAAACAAAAAACTGCTGTCAAAGCTAAACACCACCACACGGCAAACATAACGTGAACCTACCAACAATAAGTCCTATTTTGCAGTTGTGGTTTTTCCACGCGCACGACATCAAAGTTCCCGTGGTGTCGTTCAGTATGGCACAAATGTCAATCTGTACGTCCTACAAGAGTGAAAGAACATGCATTAGGAGATAGTTCCATTCCAGACTGATTGATTATGCGAGACCACGTGAAAGACCTGAAATGTTGATGATGATTCCAGAGGCGTTCAAGTACTTTTATAGCAACTCAGTTACCGCAGCAACAGCTGTATACTACACAGCTGTTTTTAGCTACATATGACCTGCAAGTTTATTATTATTTGTACATCGTAATAATTATTTATTGATTTGTACATTTAACGATTACGTCACTAATATGGACTTTCACATTTGTGTTATGCATAGCTACTGACTGTTTTATCTTATCTATTAAACTTCATTTGTGTACTACATTTATCTACTTAAAAAAACCAATAGGAATTCAATTACGTCAGCGCCCTTACATTTTAATTAACATAACGAAATCATTGCTTATGGTTGCTTACGTCCTAAGATAAAGAAGTTTGTCAGTAAAATAAAGCGAAATTGAATTCCGGAAAGAGTGCTGAACAAAAAAAAACACAAATGCCAGCAATAAAAAGTATCTGCACTATTTAATCTACCACTGAACACAACAAGACACTGAGTTGTTATAATTAAGTAAACCTGAATGCCTCCAAGGCTCTCATTTGACTCCAAAGTGTCATGCCTTACAATTCTAAATTTAGAAGAGAGCTGTTTATCATCGTCAACTCACCAATAATAATCCCTATTCTGCAATTAGGTTCCTTATGTGCACACGACATAAGCGTGCCGGTTGCATCATTCAAGATACCCATCACAGACAATGAAAGGTCCTGGAAAATTTCTACTATTTTATACAGGTAGAGCCAAAATGGGACAGATGTACTAAAGAAAGTAATTCAATTATGGAAATCAACAGCAGTCAAAACACTTTTAAATAATAATAAGGTGTTGTTTTTTTTTAAATAATCTGCCAGTAAATGAGTGTGTGATTGTTTGACAACTTACCCCTCTCCTCGCTATCGCATCCTTCAGGCCCTGGACGACGTCTTCTCCCACCACCCCACTGCAGGAAAACCCTTTGGTCCAGCGCTGCAGGATCCCTTTCGTGAGCCCCAGTTGCTTCAGAGGGAAACTGAATGTAAAACCGAGGGCTAGGCGCTCCTCATACACGTTATGTTCCTACAGAAACAAAATAAATATCTCATTAGCAAAACTGCGTCCACCATTTCAAAACTCTTCCAACTTATTTTAATTCGCAAAATTTTTACCTTCATAAAGTTGGCTAAACACTCTGCTATGTGGTCAAACAAAGCGGCACCGGTACCAGTCATGATGTGATTCGGTATGGCATAAATTTTTGACTGCATATCAAAATGGTTATCCCCAAGATTTATAATTAAAACTCGGAAGTTAGTTCCTCCTAAATCCAGAGCCAAAAATTTACCGCGTTCTGAAAAGACAAGTTGGTTTTGTTGTTATAGCGGTCGTCGGGCAGGTGTAAATAATAGGGATGATAATATGAATATTCACCTTTTCCATTTGGTAAGTCCTGAATGTAGGTGAGCCAGCACTTGACGATGGATGTGGCGTGCGTGTCTTTGCCGAGCCCCTTGATGAGGTCGTTGTGGAGCCGGCTCATGATCTCCCGGATCTGTTTGTCTGTTAGGTGGAGGATCTCGCATTCTTCGCGGATCTGAAAAAAAAATATTACATAAATTATTACGCAGGTATAGACGCACTCACGTTGACGTCGAGAGTGTAAAGGCACAGGAGCTAAAATTAGATATTGTCTTAGTTTTTGCCGTTGCGCTCATGGTGGTAATTATTCGTGACAATAATTAGTACGCAAGTAGTCAGAAACAGTTTCAGGAAGATGTAAATAGGTCGAAAGTATTATGGTTTGAGCCGTAATCTTGTAAACATGACATGCATCTAGATAGGTAGACACTACATTTGACTTAACGGCTGTTACGTGATTTTTATGTGCGAACTAGACGATGATCACGGGTGCGTACAGTATTTCTTTTATATTAATTATAATTATTTCACTATCGCAGACTCCATTTGATTATAAGATTTAATGCAAAATTATCCTGCATAGTGCATATGAACTGAACAAGCGATTGTAAGCAAGTCGTTCATTATCGCGAACGAGTTTCACAAGGTCAAAGCGGTCATTACAACACTACCGTTGCTTTCCAATTTAATATTGAAGCCGGCTATAAAAATATTTAATATTTCTGTGATCCGACTGTATAAAAATATGAACTTACCAGAGGTAAATTATTGACGGCCATACCCATTTTGAATGATTATTTTTAAACACAATTCTTCACTGAAGTAAACTAAAACGTATACAAGTCACAACGCGCGTTCGAAACTTGCGACACGTCTTGCCAAACTCGCAAGTAAACGAGGAATACGGCCACAATCGTCGGACGCGCTCTATACGAACCCGCTCTTTTTCATTCATGAATTGATAGCATATTGTTGTTATCTCCCTCGTTTGACGCAATGTAACATGCGTTAGAAGAGTCCGGCTATACTTGCAGAAAAAATACGGCCCCTATAACCTACAGACTTCTAAGTTAAGTGCTGAAAGTCTTTTAGCATCTGTAAAGTGATATCGATGTCTAAAATTGATTTTCCCCAGTGGTGATATTAAGCGGGGTTAATGATTATGATAATGTTTTAGCAGTGGTGCGCGCCTCTGGTGTTTGTCGCTGATTGGCTGACACGTGGGCTCGTTCGTGACGTCATGCGGCGCACATTCCTCGATTCCTATATTTACAAGTGCATTGGTAGTGGTGACTTCATGGATGTGCGCTGGGTGGGTGTGTATCGACTATCGAGTGGCTCGTGCATGCATCTACGTACAAAAAGTAATTATTTTATAATCACCACAGATACCAGTTAGTTTTTTTTTTTGGATTCTTACTTTTTTGTGTTGTTGATAAGGTACCTTGATAAAAATAATAAAATATGATTTAACACTTCCGATGATGATTTAATGTTTTAAAACTGGTCAATCAGAATGAACGCAAATTCATACTACACTGTGTTTGTAATTGTCCGCAGCATGACTTTAATAAATAAAACTGAATACTAAGGTAGATAAGATATGCAAAAATGCGGAATTCAGAAAAAACATATCTCTGGCAATTTAGAATAACAATCATGAGGGTCGGGCTTAAGACTGATGGTGGGTACGAAAAACTGTGAAAAAGTGAAAAACTGTGTACACAATGACGTCTAATAAATCATGCATGAAATTCATCATCATCAATGTTACTTATTATTTTTTTTACAATTCAAAACTGTCAACCAACATCACAATAAAATTATTGAGAGTTTAAAGAACAGTCAATAAAAAAGTGTAATGAGTTAGTTATGGTTTGAATGGTAAAATTAACTCATGGTAATACAAACTTCAAACTTGAGGCCAATGACTCTGTGAATTATACTCTACCGCTGCCGTATTAAGTGTATCTAAATGAAGCGAAAATAAAAACCAGATAAATCTGGTTCGAAGCGCGTTGTCCGTGGCATTTTCCTTTAAAATATTGATACAGTGTGATATCTTCATCTTCAACCGCTTCTTTGAACATATCTATTGGTAGACCTATTTTGATGTATTTGCATAATGCTGTTAAAATTAAAGTGTAAATTGACATACATAGAACGAACTTTGTACGATTCATAAAAATAATAGCTAATTGACGTGACTTCAGTATCAGAATCCTACCTAACCTAGTACCTACCACTTTTTAGCACATGCACGCGACACAACTAAAAACAAATTTAAGTTTGTCGTGCTCGTGTGCAGATTGATTAGATTTCTTGTATTGATCTATTTAAATAGCTTAAAGGATTTTTTCGAATTTTTCATAGATAAGATAATGCTAGGCGATTAGAAGCACAAGTATAATGGTTTCGTTTTAAAGTTAGCGTACAAATTTTTTCGTATAAAAGCATCAACGATAATGATAGCTACAAAATTTGCAAATGCTACGGGAACCTAATTGCGCTACAATTTTTGCTACGACACTACTAGAATCTATGACTACGATCTACGACTACGACCCAGGACTACGACTAGCGACTACGATGAACTACTACGACTGCTACGATTTTATAATTATGTACTTTATTTTGCCATTTTGTTGAATTGTCTCGAATTTACAAAGGTATCCCACCTACTGTACTGTAAACAAAGTATAAAACAAAATACTTAAGTCCTTACTTAGATTGGCAGGAATTTCACCATTAACGAGACATGTAGTGCGATGTTGTTCAAATCTTTAGTCAATCATAAAATAAATGCCAAGAATAAATGGAATTGGATGTTATTATTTTTTTATTCTAGTTTATCTTTATGTGTTTATATCGGCCATTTCAATAATTAAATCAATTGATTATCATTTTAATAAACGACAAGTACTATCTACCTAATAAAACTGGTCTTCCTGGCACAAAGTTATACTTAGTTATTTTAATATTTTTACGACTTTACATTTGAGCAGTGCCTTCATCTGGTATGCCTCAATCTATTAAAGTTGAAAAAAGCAGTGATGCTTATTTTAGAACATTGTTTGCCGCACGTCAGGACGAACGCACGTCGAACTATTTTCTTGGCATTAGAAGTTGTTTATTTTTGAGACTGGTGTCGCGTGACGTGACGTTCGTTACACACGCGACGCGCTCTTTCATCTATAAATCGTCAAATTGCAAATTGTTTACACCTAGTTTTATTAAGAAATAAAGAAGAAAACAAATATCAACCGTTATTCAAACGTAACATTACCCAGCTAAGAAGAACATTGCAGAATACCATAATAGGGAACTCCCCAGCCCAGTCCTCGTGTAACTCTTGCATATCTCATCAAACTTAAGCAGTTTATAATTTACATGTGTTTTTGGCACTTCTAATTCATCTTTATCGTATTTAAGTGTCTATTACACTTAAATACGATAAAGATGAATTAGAAGTGCTAAATAATTAAACTTTCGAAAAGATAATGGCGCACATGTGCATTTGGACTTTCAGTCATATCAAATAGGAACCTAGTTTGTGTAGTTAGAATGAAAACAATTATGTCAGTTTTAGGCATCTAATAACTCTAATCACTTATGTTATGTTGATGAATTGAGAACAGGATTGACGAGAGAGAACTTTGATCCGTCTGACTGAAAAGTTTGTATCATAATCTTTTTTGGATGGTATAGTAAAGTTGTGATTGAGTTTGCTTCATGACGATGGTAATAGCATAGCAAATACTTAAAGAACATCTCTACATCGCATGTGTAATTGAGATTGCGCAAAGCTCGGTAGGTAGAGTCGTAACTTAAAAGTTTAGAGTTCAAAGTACGGACAACAGCACGTCGAAGCAAACAATGCGGTATGTTATGTAGAAATAAGGGCTAGTTTTCAACAAACATGTATAAACTGATGTGCTACCGACTTTACCTACGTGCAGATTATTGCATAGAGCCAGACAGCACAATCATCCCGCCTCAGCTACGAGTGCTGATAAAGAAGCGTATCGGTTCCAAATAAAGTGTATAAAGATTCATTATTACTGATAACTGATATCAGCAGTGGCGGAATCGTTTGCTTGTTGAATTTGAAAACAGTGCTTGATATTGACTGACATTATTAAAGTTGAGTATATGAACAAGAGCAATGACTTTGGTTGTGAGGGGCTAAACTAAACTCGACTCTTTAACTAGCGATAAACACCACTAATATCAAATTAACAAACCGCGTGCGGTCTGCCGCATTCTTATCTATGTGTTTACCTACCGGTGACGATAGTAGGTACATGAACTTCTTTTCGTATAATCCATAATCTCGTGCACCAACTAAGGCTTTAATAATATTTCCAGTACCTAGGTGCATGAAGAACTTTACAAACGATAAAAAGTGTCATTTTAATAAAACAGAGCCAAGTTCGTGAACCTCGAATTCAGAAGATTTGATTTTAAATTATTTGTGAATACCTTGTATAAACACTGATTTAGGAGTAATCTTTTATGTTAGCTGTTTTGCTATTTGGTCGGTTATTTTTTTGATGGATTACTTTTGTGAACCGGTCGCATAATAATCTTTTCTTTAACCTAAATAGTGTCGGTCTTTAATAATAAATGATTATGTAGGTAGATGATGAGTATACTGGTCTAGCTAGAGGATTAGGTTATACCCAACTGGTTTTGATATATGCAGTAATTTAAAACGTTTAATTCTCTATGCTAATCTATTTGTTAAATGGCTAAAGCGAATATTTGCAAAATGATTGGTCTCTGATAATCTGATTAACATTGTAATTTTTTTTTTAATTTTTTTTATTTTTTTATAATAGATAGCCAGACATTTGGCTACGATTGCACCTGATGTTAAGTGACAATATAATAATTATATAACAATAATTATATAATATAATAATTATATAATAATAATAAATATATAATAATTATAAAATAATTATATAATAATTATAAAATAATTATATAATAATTATATGACAATGTAATTCTTTATAAATATTTGATAGTTTTCGACCTTTTAATTAACATATTAATGCAGGCAAAGTTAAAAAGTCGAATGTTTTCTGTAGTAAATAAGAGCAGAAAGGACAAGGGAAGGACACATTAGGATCATTCATTATACTAGAGACCTTTATTATTCGCACGTGTCGTAGAGGCTTGACCTTGAGGCGCAACCTTGGAAACCAACTGGTTTTATAAAAACATCCACTGAATGATATCCTTTACATTTATATTAGTAGATATTTTCTAGCCTAGGATACATAGTATAACATAATGAACTTAAAAAGTTGGTAGGTACTTATTCAATGGAATTCGACGGAATTCCATTCAAATATTAGGTTGGGTCGTCACCCAACCTAATATTTGTAGGTATTTGAATTAAGTCATTCCTAACTTACTTTTTGCGTTGTTGTTGTTGTTGAATAGGCCCAGTTATACGAATGTATGCCATAAACATAAGGTATTTCAGTATAATGACTGTATATTTTTCTATAGCCAATAAATAAATTATTTTATCATAAAGCAGCACAACACAATGACTAAACGTCATGTAAATGTACGAGTGCTTTATTGGTGCTCTTTACATACCTACGTAAATGTCCATTTTGTTGTCCGCTCAATTGGACTAACAATACTATAAAAGAAGTGGTTGTTGATATGATAACATTGATGTAGGGACCATAGTCGAGACGGTAAGATAAAATGATATAATGCCATGTTCAGTTATATACTTACCTACTTTCTTCTGAGTTTCCAAAAGCTTTCTTTTTATGTGTTTAAGTGGTAGGTGCTTTCGCTTTGAAGGAGGAAATTTTTGAGTACATGCAAATATTTGTAAAACTAATACTTACAATGTCTCGCGCTTGACGCATATCGATTTGTCTTGTCAGTCGCGACGACTGAGATAAAAGGTGATGAACGAGTAGCGTTGGCGTCCACAGGGTGCTGTCATAAATTCCACCGGGCACAAAATTGCAATGGTATCCGCGTTCTAGCGAATACCGGTATCTGTGATCGCGTAGTCGTGCAGAAGTGAAAGGAGAAGCGTACTCTGACCGGCGGCTCAGAGCACTTGCTAGTCGAGTCGCGCGAGGGTCACCTTGAGACGCGGCGGCCGGCGCATGTGCACCACACCCTCGGCCTCGCCCCGCGCCCGCGCGCGTGACGTCACGCCGCGGCCCCTCCGACGCCATCTACCTACCGTACCGCTCACGTGATGCCCTTCACGTTCACACTAACGATGAAATCATTGTGTAACTGACGGTTGACGGCGTAACTGACAAACTTTCGTATGAACGAGAGATTTGAATGTGATTATTTGCTATTATATCAGTTTTGAATGTCATTGGCTATGGCATTGTCGTTAATTCAAAAGTAAATAAATAAGGCATTAATATGAAATAATTTTCCATTATATGTTTGCTAAAATATTGCGAAACAATAGGAAGTATATTTAACTGCATTGGGTATCTGCCGTAAATTTTCGTGATCAACGTGTTAATATTTGAGTCTGACTGATGGAGATGATTGCTATGTAAATGTAACTAGTCATTGTTATAAAATATGTAGATTCAAAAGCCACTTGTTGACTTTTCAGTAGGTAGGCACTATCTGTTTTCATTATCACATATTCGCTAAATATATTTTTTTGCTTCGCTCAATATTCGGTTATTATTATATCTAAACTAAGTAATAAAATAATAATAATAAAATAAACAGGAGGTCTTCCTCTATTTTACATTTTTTTATATTTAAAACGTCAAAATTTTATAAATCTGCATATGTTAGTTTTAGTTGAAAATATAGTGTATTTTAATTCAAAAAAATTTTTTTTTGTTTATTCATTATCTTCCTGCAGAGAATAGGTGGTTCCTTGACTAAACGACATAAAAAATATCGTGAAGAAAAATAATAATATTTTAGTTCTCTATTTTCTAAACATAACTTGGCAACTGCACTTTCAGGTCCATGGTTTAATCATACAGGCTTTTTAAATTAATTATTTAAACCAAAATAGTACGTATATAGTAGTATATACTTACATTAGTTTTTCGAGAAATTTTTATACTAATATTACACGGTTGGTAAATTCGTAGTCTTTCGCAAAATAATTGCACTTTATACATGATTAAATCGAAGTTTCGTTATGGAGGAGGTCTCTTTGGTACTTATTTATTTTAATCAAAACGACAAACTGAACCCGCGTTTTTCCCATACCGGGCGTCTGTCTGTCTACTGGACCATTGAGTACTAATCAATCAAATTCTAATGTGCTGATAATGAGTGATCATGAAAACGAGATAGTTATACTAAAGAAACATCCCGTATAATGCTATAATCTGTGTTATAAACCGTATTTTACGAAATATTTTGGTATGCCTAGCTATCACATTGAAAAAAGGAGACTGTCGATTATACCCCGCCGAAAAGTGCCCAGCAGTATAAAGTTCAGAAGATACAATTTGTGGTCTATTCTTTAGGAACATTGTTTCACACTGAATCCTGACAGTTGCACTCGTGAAATATGCCGCCGGTGTAGAACAAGTTTAGCGGGAGCGACGGCCGGCCGAGCACGTAGCTCGTTGTTTTGCGCCGACTCGCCACTCCATAGACGCGATATGACACAGAAACGCACAACATTATGACAACATCAATCAATTGGACTAGATGAAGGCCCTACATTTCACAGTACTTCACATATTTTGAAGCACGATTTGTTATTTATGTAGGCGTATATATCATATGAATACGGCTTGAAATATGTAGGAATCTCTTATGTATGCCTGGTCCAAATACTCTTCAAATTGAATCATTTTTGAAACGCAGGTGGCGCTGCTGTCATGTAAACATTAGCTCCGTACATAAAATTGATAAAAAATAGTAATAATGGTGTAAACTGTATGGAAAGGTGTGAAATGTGCTTAACATTAGCTGATTCATGAACACGAGTGTTGTCTTCCCTGGATATTATTGCGTTTGTGTAAATTCGAAAATATAAGATGACCAATAACAATAACTTTCAAAACTTCAAAAACTTTGTCAAAGTACAGTGCAAAAGTGTGAGAAACCGTTAAAGGTATAGTGTAAACTATTTTATTTGTGCAGTGATGATAACACTTGATAATACAAACTTTTTGTAAAAATGATTGTTGCGAAAACTTTGCGGCAGTTTTTTATTTGAACGACATTGACCTTGAAATAGACGCTTTGCTCGATGCTGTTTTAACATTGACAGCGACATCTGTGAAAAGTTTTCGACACCACTATCATCAGCCCATATCTACCATATCACTAACTAGTTACAATGTCTACGTATAGAGGGCGCGATTATGCACTTTTAAATATGAGCGCAAAAACCAACCAAAAAAATTGCAAAAAATGCAAAAAGGAGATAAAAACTCGACAGTATTTAACATGCTTGAAATGTAATTGCACATATGATATCGAGTGCACTGAAGTCTCAATTAAAAGATACTATTTGATGACGAAAGAAAATAGAACCAATTGGAAGTGCATGAACTGTTCCGGCCATACTAAACACGCGAGTCAAATTAACACTTCTACACCAAATGGCACAGTAAAAAATGAATTTCCTAAAAATGAAAATGTGCTCTGTAACATACCTACCGAAAACTCATTCACTTCACTACCAATAGAGGATCCAGATACCAACCTACGTAGTTCTCATCAAAAACAAAAACTGAAATCACTATCGCAGCATTCACTTACGGATCTTTCAGCTTCCTTCAGAACTACGCACGAAGACAGTTCTCAATCCTTGCCAGATAATTCTACTGGAGAAAGCTTGTACATTCGTGAGCTAAAAGAAGAAATAAAGAATTTGCAAATAGAACTAGATTCTGCTTCCTTCAAAATAGACAATTTGAATTTAACCAACAGTACCCTGCGTAAGAAGTTACAAGAACAAGATCGAGTAATCCATAACTTGTCACATAATCAAAACCGAACGGAAGACTCCACCAACTCAATAAATCCACCATCGCCAACTTCTACACATCCTATCAGACGGAAGACTACAAAACCCGCCGCAGAAAACTCACACAGTAATAGCACTCCGAATCCCCAAGCTGTATCTTCATCACCAGCCAATGCGCAGAGACTCGTCAGCGACAGCAAATCTACCTCTGATTCCGTTACTACTCTTCTTACTACCACAGAAAGATCGCCGCAAAAAGACGGCGTCACTATTAATGCCACTACTTCACCGTCAGTACAGTCGGCAAATAAGTCCTTAAAGAACAAACTGTTAATCCTAGGCGATGAACAAGTACTTGGCTTAGCTAATAAAATACTAGAACATAGGAAAAATAAATGGAATGACAAATACGAACCCTTTGCATTTATCAAGCCGAATACTTCTTCATCAGAAACCCTGCAACAGTGTATTAATAGTAAACAAGGTCTTACAAAAAATGATTATGTAGTAATATGTTCTGGTAGCCACGATACAAATCCAAGAAAACTTATCTCAAACCTAAATATAGCGTTGCACGAACTACGAAATACAAATGTATTTGTATCAGCAATCAATGATAACAGATTTCTAAATGTCAAGATGCTAAATTCAGAACTCAAAATGCTTACCATGAACTTTTCAAACTGCTGTTTTATTGATATTGATATATACCAAACTCCTTCCAGATTTTTAGATAACTTATGTTTAAAAATTAATGTTGCAATAGACTATCCTGCTTATGAAACATGCTTCTTAAAACAAATAGGCAGCAGAATTCAGACCAAATCTTTACCCTCTAAGAACTCATCATTAATTAATGTTTCTAATATTACTCGTACTAACAACTCAAACAATGTTAAGGGCACAATTCCATACTACTTTAAAGTTTTACCGAAAGCGCAAAATAAAAACTCTATTCCCCTTCCCAACATGACAGATGCAACTAATTCAGAATCCCCAGATAATAAACAGCTTTTTCGTTCCTGAACGTGCTGATTATGGCTTTACATTATTTCACCAAAATTTTGCAGGTTTACTTAATAAATCTGATAATCTTGAAGTCATTCTTCAAGAGTTTGAAGACAAAAATATAAATATTAGTGTATTATGTGCTACAGAAACCTTCCTAAAAACAGGAGATGAGAAAAACATTAGGATCAAAGATTTTCAGCTTGCTGCTTCTTATTGTAGACCTCATAAAAGGAGAGGTGGAACATGCATATTAGTTAGGAAAAACATTCCCTATCAGACAATAAATATAACAAATGATTATACTTGCAGGAGTTTTGAATGTTGTGGAATTGAAATTAAAAGTAGTAACTTAATTATATTATGCATCTATCGCACACCTGATTCTAAATTAGATATTTTCTTCACAAAATTAGAAGCCTTGCTACAGAGACTAATGAAAAAGAAAATAATAATTACTGGTGATTTCAATATTAATACAATGGTCTCTGATGTACATTCTAAAAAATTTGTAAATATTTTGCAATCTTTTGGTATTCACCTACATATTAATGAACCCACTCGACTAAATAGATGTATAGACAACATTGCCAGTAACTTAAAAATAACCAAAGCTTATGTTCATGATTTAGGTCTATCGGATCATAGGGCACAAACATCTGAATTTAAATTAAATCTTAAAAGAATGACTTTGGAGTGGTTTGAAACGAGAAGAGATTTTAACAAAGATAATATTAGTAAATTTTGCAATTACATTAAAGCTTTAACATTTTCTGAAATATTAACTGATACTAATACTAATACCGCATTTGACAAATTTCACTCATTATTCTCTTTATTTTACAATTTATGCTTTCCCAAAATTGAAATTAAAATAAATAAGAAACTTAATAAAACTAAATGGATAACAAAAGGTATAAAAAAATGCTGTAAGACAAAAAGACGATTATTTAAAACATATCAGCTTGCAAACAAAAATGATAAAGCTTTACGGAGTCACGAATATAAAACCTACGCTAAAACTTTAAGACGATGTATACTTGGTCTCCAAAAACAAGGCAATTTAAGGTATGTTATGAATTCAAAAAATAAATCACGTGCTATCTGGAAAGTAATATATTCTCAAGTATCTGATACCCCCTCCACAACAGAATTTGAAGAGGTTCACTATAATGGCTCGACGGTGTTGCGGCCAACTGAAATAGCTAACATATTTAATAAACATTTTATAGAAACTACCAACATTACCCTCCAAAATAATACCAATAGCCCTAGCAAACCTACTCTTAATCATTGCCTTTCGAGTATGTTTTTCATCCCCACTAATCCTGATGAAATTTGTAAAATAATAATGAGACTCAAAAACAGTAACTCCGTTGGGTATGATGATATTTCGACTAAGATAATCAAACTGGTAGCACAACCCATAGCCGAAGTTTTGAGTCATATAGTGAATTTATCTCTCAGTCAAGGAGTATTCCCACAAGCATTAAAAATATCTATAATTAAGCCTCTTTTTAAATCGGGAGATAAAAAAAATCCAACCAACTATAGACCAATTGCATTGATACCAGTTTTTTCTAAGATTTTTGAAAAAGTTGTTCACATCCGCCTTACTAACTTTGTTAACAGAATGAATATTATTAAAGAGGAGCAAAACGGATTTCGGCAAAATCATAATACTACTCTGGCAAATTACACCCTGGTCCAAAACGTTATAGAAAGCCTTGATTCGAAAACGCCCGTATTTGCGGTATCATTGGACATGAGCAAAGCATTCGATTTTGTAAAACATAATAGGCTCATTGAAAAGTTAGATTATTGCGGAATTAGAGGATCAGTTAAAAATTGGTTTATTAGCTATTTAGATAATCGGTCACAATGTGTAGTAATAAATAAATTAGAAAAAAAGGGCAAACAATTTAAAAGAAATGAATACAGGTCAGAATTCAAAGACAACAACTTTGGAGTGCCACAAGGCAGTATTCTAGGACCAATATTGTTTTTACTCTACATAAATGACCTCCCCAACATAACAAAACACAAATCAGTACTTTTTGCCGACGACACAACATTTATAATTAAAGCTAAAAATAAAGAAAATCTAGAACAGGAAATAAACTTAACAATCACAGCAGCAATAAAATGGTTAAAAGAAAATAATTTGAGGATAAATATAGATAAGACTAAAATTATACAATTCCATACGTACCAATCTCCCAAAATAGATATCAATATTAAATATGAAGGAGAACTTATTCAGTCTGTGGATACCATCAAATTCTTGGGCATAATTTTAGATGCAAACTGTACGTGGAAACCTCACATAGAAAATGTTTCTAGCAGACTCAGCCGATTTGTATTTGCCCTTCGTCGGCTGCGAGAAACAGTGTCCATGGAAGTAGCGATGCAAGCATATTATGCTTATGTTGTTTCCGTTTTACAGTATGGCCTTATTATCTGGGGAAATTCTGTAGATATCAATATTGCCTTTAAAATCCAAAAAAAATGCATTCGAGCAATCTGTGGTGCAGACTGGTCAGATTCTTGCAGGCCCCTTTTCAAAAAATTTAAAATACTTACACTGACCGGCCTTTATATTAAACAGATCAGTATTTTTGTTAAACAACACCCACATTTCTTTTTGACCAGGCCAATTTTAACTAAAAAAACACTCCGAAAACGGCCTGAAAACCTATTACAACTTCCATCTGGTAGATTATCCTTATTCAAAAATAATGCATATGCAATGGCTATAAAAGTGTTCAATGCCTTGCCTGAAGATCTAAGAAAACTTTCGGGAACAACTTTTAAGAACAAATTGCACTCGTGGCTTATAGAACACACTTTTTACTCTATAAATGAATATTTTGCTTACGAGGCCATTTAAATATTGTATGTTTGTAACGCTAGTTTAGTTTATAAAGATAATACTATTTTATATACGGTGTAAATTAATTATTTATAGTAAAGTGCAATAATGAAAAATATAGTGTATAGTGTGTAGTAGTAGGTAGTAGGTGTATAGTTCCTTATAGACAAGTAATATGATAGTTCTGTACTAACTGTTAAATTTTATTTCTTAAATATTTGTACGCTACATATAGCATATTTTGGCGCAGCTTTTTACATTTAAGAACATCTGAATGTACTACCCAAATATTTGCAAATAAACTTTTGAGTTTGAGTTTGAGTTTGAAAGTTTGAAAATTCCTCTAAGGTTATGTATGAAGAATGGTATGAGTTTGAGAATTCCTCTAAGGTTATGAAGAATGGTACTAACTAATGAATCTTGTTTTTAGGAAAAATATGAGTATGGGTATGTTAGAGACCTCTTCTTCAGCAGTTAGATGACGCGCACCTTCTGTTTCACACCGCGCGGCGCGGGTGTGTCAGCCGAGCCCGCGCCCTTTGCGAATGCGACGCGCTCGCGGCCCGTCACTGTTACTGGATACTCTTTATAATGCAATCGCATGATTCACTTAAGGATAAATGCAAAATACGGAGAAGTACATTAGTATGCGTACTTAAGTACTTTAGTGTGCAAAAGTATTCGCCCGTCAATCCAAACTTGTTTGTTCTTATCATTGTTCTTATCCAACGTATGCAGGCAAACTGACTTTACAGACGTTTTTAATAAGATTTTTATAATAAATATTCATAAGATTTAGTCACTTTGTTTTGTAAGTGGCACGACAAAGGCAGCTTATCTAAAATTACCGAAAATTCATGGAAGTAAGTTATTTTGGTGCTTAAAAATTAAGAAGTTATTTTTTCATGAAAAGCTGAGATTATTGTGTCACAATAATTGCGATATTTCATAGACTGTTGCAGACTCATCGCGCGTTGGGTATTTTATGAGGAAAAGTGACGCAATAGCTCTGGATGTGATGTGATAACCCAAGTTGTAAACATATTATACAACAACCATCATTTATCTTAATCGACCATATGACAATAAAACGGTTACATGGCATGATTTAATTTACATACCTTAAGTATTTTAAAGACTCTACATACTTATATTACACAGTCTAAAGAAAAAGTTGCTATTGTTGAAACTCTACGGGCAGTTATTGGATGTAGTGTGAGTGGTTTTTTAAATGAATATCTTTGATTATTTTCATCAATAATGACATGATCGATGAATCAAGATGAATTAAAGAATGAATAGAGAACATCAATCAACGAATTCCCGACTGGTCATAGTTGCGGGATGATGACAGAATACTAATAATTCCAGAACACGGTCTTTTATATACGTTCTCATAATGCCTTTAAACCGGATTCGATTATTTTTAGATTAGATTTTTAATTACATAAAAAAAGTACAGTCTTCCATTTCAGCTACATGGAAATGACGTCACAACTTAATGCCCCCGCTTAAAAACTATGGACTATCTGTACAGATTATGAAAATGTTCAACGTTGATGGTGGTATGCCATCATCCCTATTGCTACAAATATTGATGATCGATTACATGCAATGAGTTCTCAAATTAAAAGAAAAATAAATTCTCCATCTTAGACATTATGATAACATTAGGGGTAAGTGTTTTGTTTTTGCGCAGTACAAAATCACGGTGCCAGGGATTTACCGACAAAGCCGAAACGTTAAAAACAAAGCATTTAGTCGCAATCATGCGAATGGTTGCAATAAAATATCATAAACTTTAATCATTCTGGATAACGCGATTATGGTTTGTTGGATTATGTTATCATATTTTCAAGAAATTTTCCTATCTAGCTTTTCCGAAACACCCATTTAAACTTTTTTAACGCCGTGTGGAACGAGATTACTCCTAGTAACCCTGTTTTGTTTCAGTAGACATTTAAACGGCAATAAGTTGTTAGGTATTAATTTAGTCTTATTTCACAGAAAAAACAATACATCTTATTATTAGGCCATTAAAATAAAACTAAGACGAAGAAAGCAAAAATAAAACTAGGTATTAAAAAACGAAACTGTTTCCTTTCCTGCGTATCCGCGTTGGATAGCTATAACTTATACCTTGTACTTTGAGCTTAATAGTTAGTACTAAAACGATCTGTTTATGTTATTTAGGTAAAAGTTATTTATTTTATGTTAGATAAAGAAAACAATTAGAAAAATGTTGATACCTTTTTGTTGACCTTTTTACTCTAGCTCTCTACTTATTACGAAAATAACATTTCGTGCAGATGGACTAAGGGTAAGTATTTTCCGAAAAATCAAATCAAATCAAACAAATCTTGATATTGGTCGTGTCATGCAACTCATATAATAGACGTGTTGATTAGATCTATTCAGTGGATTAGATAGTTACTTATTAAAATTAGCATCTTGAACTTTTGCGCCAGCGGAATAGGGAAAGTTACGTAACAGTTTTATGCATCGATTTCAATGTTTGATACAGATTTAGTTTCTAATTAGTTTTGTGCAATGTGTTTAAATGTGTATGATTGTACGTCGTACTTTCATTATTTACCTTGCCGTGCACTAAGTCCTTGGCCATCTTTTCCTGTTGAACTGCGGACACACTCGGAAACACTATGTGGTCTAGACTCGGCGAGGAAATGAGTCAACACCTTGATGCGATGTCTTTTCTATAAACCGACACAATAAAATACTTATCTTTGAAGTTAGCACAATAATAATATAATCTTTATCTAAATAGACACCGAGAGAATAATGGCACCGACTAGAATAAAGTTAACAGTTATTGTCGTTATCCAATAGGAATATTTCTAGACAGTAAATTAATTCACTTTTATCTACCGACAAGGAGGGAATTGAAACGGCACTGGTGGTCCTTATAGAACTATAGCCAAACGTCAAAGAGGCATTCGTTAGGTAACATGAAACGATGACCGCTTGGCACTTGACACAACAACACTTGGATGTGTACCAAGTTACACGGTACAGATCTAGATTTTTTCCAAAGTTTATTGACTGTTTTAAATTTCATAAATTGTTTATCACTTTAACATAGCTTTTCGGACGGGGGTTTGCCTCTTTTGAAACAGCTTGGTTATCTGTATTTTTTTTTTCATTTCATGTTTCAAATAGTTTTAGAGATTTGTGGTTGAATGAGAGCGTTTCTTTTCATTTTTAGGTAGTTAGATGACGATGAATAGATATCGTCAAACCCAATCCACGGGTGTACCATCTTTAGTTTTACAACGTTATGTACTCGTAGTAGTACAACGTACTGTATGTTAAGTTTTTTATGAGTTACTCCTAAATTCAGTTCATACACTTAATTTAATTAAGTGTGATTTTTATAACAAGGTCTACCTCTACTGACGACTAACACTACTACTTTACAGCGTAGTAAGTTAAGTATAGGTTCTCAAAAAGATGTATAAGCGTTTAATAGGCTCAGTAAGCAGTTTTGTGTAATATGAATTAACAAAAAAAACTTCCTAGGTACCTTCTCTATGTATTACTAGTTTCTTTCAGCTGTTTAGAATGCGGTAATGTTTTGAAGCCGTACCTATACCTCAGTTTATATGAAGTAAAAACTAACATAATTATTCTAACACACGATAATAAATGTTAACTAAGTTAGTGATTGCTGCAATATCCCAGGTGACCTTTACCTTGCGTTAATTAACTATAGAAAGTTGGTTCGTAAGTAAGCATACAAGTAAATTAATAAGTTCATATAAAGAAAAATAATACATACATTTAAGTAAAAAAAATGTTTGCACATAGTAAGCGATAATCTCCGGACAAAGTATGCGGAAAATGTAAAAACAGATGAAGTTGTGCATGCCAGGGTTTTTTAAATTATTAATGTAAGTATACATACATTTATTTTCTCTAAGATACTCTATAATTCTTTATTGTCCGAAAATGTTTTTATCTTGATGCATGACATGAGTAAAGCGTAGCCATAGTAGACATTTCCATTACAGTCATTTACGTATTTTATGATGTATAGTAATATACGTAAAACAAAAGCATTATCTTTGACGAACTTGTAATTGTTTACAACAGTTTATCTGATATTCAGGCAGTAAACGCAATTTTGTCTTACCTCTACATCGTGTAGGTACTGCTAGCGCCATCTAGTAAGGATCTGTATTAGTTTATCTCGCGGCGAATGGATCCCTCGTCGGTATTGCTCGTATTTGAAACGATGATTAAGAACATAATGGTGACTTCTTACCACAAAAGATGACGCTATTATCTCGCGATCGATCGGCAACCACTTAAATATGTATTTGATTTGATACCCGCACTATTGCGTGCGGTGTGTCCCCTTTCTAGAGTCTGGCTAGACTCTTCCTAGAGCAACCATTAGGTTTAATTTCCCATACAATCTCTAATTATTTTTCATATGAATTAGAGTTGAAAATCGTTTAAAAACGACAGGAATGGAAGAAAGGTAGCATTCAAGGGGTACCTATACGCTTCATAATTGCTGTTCTGGTTTGTCTTCAAAATACAATAGCATCGACCAATCTTGTGGACTATATTGCCTAAACAAGTTTGTCGTTTGCCATTCGTTTTAAGAACATAATAAATGAGATTGCTAATATTTTCGTAAAATAAGACCCATAATGGTCTAGCTAGAAGCAACGAACTGCAAGTATGCATCATACGCCAGACCATATTGACATCCCCTTAGGTATTCTTAAATACCAAAACAATCAACATTAAAAACAATGTGGAAAGCTAATATAACTTTCATAATAAGGTAAAATTTATAATTAAGTGCTAAATAATGTTACGTGTGCAATCAAAGGGAATGCGTTAGCGCGTTTATGTCTTTTTCTCAGATAAGAGTTTTGAAATGGGAAAGGACTCAAAAGTAGATAAAGCAATAACATAAAAACTCAGCTCGTTGCATGTATGTATATGAATTAGTTTTTATAAGGGAATGGCTGTTGTACGCCACCTTTGTTAGGATAGGTTTAGCCCTAATTAGAATATCTATTATATGGGTCAATCAACTTTTCTTTGTCTTTTCGTGTCCCAAGTGTTCAAAAGCAATTTTCAGGAAAAAATTACTTAATTCAATATATTTTATGAAATAAACTTATACTTAGATCATTAAGAAATATGAAAATATTTTTTTGATAAACATTTTAATTCAATTTTTCGTTTTGCTGCAAATCTGCTGTCCCCACGGCAAGTTTCTCTCTAATTTTTAGGTCTGGTGTGAAAAAACTGTATGACAGCAGATAAATCTTATATGGCATCCCAATCAACAAAGCTCATAGTTTCACGTGTTTAAAGATACGTCCGAAAAATTTAACGATTTTTTAGGTATTTTGACTTTTGAAATTGTGTCCCTCGGAGTGCAGTTATTTTGTTGTCCCCTGACTTACTTATCTTATATTTAGTATTATGTTTTAAAATGGCATAACTAAAGCTTGCACCTATCAGAAAACGGTCTAGGTCTCACGTGACCATGTCCGTTATTCTCGCGACTGATAATTTGCTCGGCAAGTTCATCCGCCGTCAGAGGTGACGCCAAGTGTACGTTTACTGTTCCGCTGGCAACCACGCATTTTCCCAAGTATTTCTTTTATTTTTCATACTATGAACTAAAATGCAATAAGCAATATGGTCTAATATCACGTGAGAATATGAATGAAAGTGAATTGGTGGTTAATGGCATGTTTATATTTTTTTAAAGGCTAAATGTCTTTGGAGTTACTGGTCCCCTTCCTCACTATTTAGGTGACTCAAGAGACAAATAGAGGTAACACCAGAGACAAAACGCGGTTATTGTATCAATAAAGTGTATTTAATCATACAATAATTAGTTTTTGCTGTAATAACTTGTAATTTAATATTGTTTTAACAATATAAAGCCTTATTATAGTGGTTTTTCTTATCCCATCTTGCCGTCTCATTAAGTAAAGTTCAACATATAACTTCCCTAAAAGCTGATTGATGTACAGCGTTTTACTATTATTTCTCCAAATAATAAAGTCTGAAATATTATACCCATACCTGTTACAATAATACTTAGTAATTTTAGCCAATTTTTGATTATACTCAGTATAAATGTAATATGTTACCTGAGTAACAGATTACATTTATACTGAGTATATGTTTTGGCATCGGTGTATGATATCATTTCTCTGAAGAAATGATATCATACACCAAAATGCCAAAACACATAGGCGCTGTAAGAGAAAACTTACAAAAAGATCGAGAGAAACAAAAAATACGTAATATCAAATGTGGTGCGTAAATTACGTAATACATAATTCAGGCGAAGAAAGACCATGTCTGACTTTAATCTATTCTATTTGCCTAAAAAGCCCGGGTCCTATGTAGTAATCAATACCATCGTTAACAGCCCTAGGTTGTCCATTGCTAATAATAAACCTTCCCATAGTTTTCTATAGAGACCAGTTGCAAGCAGTTAAGTTGCAAGTCGTCTTCCCATCTCACCGGTGAACTCTACTCTTTTGATAAAAGATCTTCAATCTAGAACTTTCTTTCTCGAAGTTATACCCACTTAGTTGGATCATTTGTCCCACCTAGACTCGACGAAGCAATTGTCACTCAATTCAAGAGTTGGTTTCCTTAGCTGTACGCATCAGAAATGTAGATCGATAACATCTGGTGCTTAAAACTGTTATGACTATGACATTAGGGAACCACGTTCACGTCTTGTGTTCAGATACTGAAAAGGGGATTGGCTTCGAAATTCATTAAACTTCTTAAGCAGCTTATGCTGACTAAGTTCAGCATCCCCCAACTCTTGTGGCTCGGTTCCGAATCCACACAGTCAGTTGGTATTTGGGAGATCCAAAGTCCTCAAAATAATAATGTAGTCCATGCAATATCAAACCTGCGTTTAAAGAGTTGAGGAAGTTGCTTTGGAATGAAGTATTGCTGACGTTGGAGATAATTTCAAGTTTTTAGCTGATGTTTAGGATATGGATTTGATAAACTGTCTGAAGTTGAGATTGGATTTCAGCCGGAAGGTCATCCAATCTCAACTTCAAAGAAGATTCGGGAGGACGAGCTGTTTTAGAAATCAGAAATCAGAAATCAGAAAATTTATAAATTTATTTAGGGCAATTACAAGACACAAAACCCCAGAAACTTTATGCCCTACTCGTTTTTCCGAAATAATTAAGAGCCTCTTAGATAGTTGCCAGTTGCATTATATGAATAGCTTGAGCGAGAATGATCTCTTGATTCAATAATATTATTCAGGCTTATCCTCTACTGAGGTTAGCCCAAATTGAAGTAGAGAAATGACAAAACGTACTGCTTAACCTTGAAATAAGATGATACGGTTGTGATTTCTGTCTTTTCTTACAAAGAAAGGCATATACATTTGTTATGCTTGTAAAACTTTTTGATAAAATTGTTGTTTATTTGCATAATATTGTCTCTTGGGTTACATATTGTCTCCTGACAAACCATATTGTCCCCCAGTTTTTGCGCAGATTTCTGTGTTTTATTTCACTGACAAGTATTGTACCACGAAAAATATTATGTAGAACTTTAAAGGTTTATGAGATAAGTTAGCCCAAGTAGTATTTTTATTATGTGTCTGTTTTCTAAAGAATTATAAGAACTTTTAGGATTGGTTTTTGGATTAGTGACTCAAGAGACATAGTTTTCGGGTATATAAAAAAAGTCTTAATAGTTAATAAATATGTGGTAACTGATTTAGAATGTTATTAAATAGATCTTGCTAAGACAGTTATTTATGTACCGATTTTTTGTTATTTTATTGGTCAAAATAACGGTCACCCAGGGGACTGATTTTTAGGTCCTAAGCTGGACTGAGATAATTTACTCATAAATCACACATCAAAATTCGTGCCCTTTCTTGGAATATGATTGATTAATAATTGAGGAACACGGATCTTTTGTAAAAATCATGATCCCCTTAACTTTTTTATTTCTCTCAACTTTTCACGTTGGGACAAAGAAAAGTTGATTCACCCATATTAATTATGAAATAGTCTATTGATATTTGATATCTATTCCCTCGGATTGAAAGGAAATGTTTAAAAAAAAACTTTGTAAAGACGCAGCAGCTACGAGTTCCATGTTCGGTAGTGTGCATTGAAAAGTTTAACATGCCAATACGCTAAGTCTATATTTGTTTTCATTGGTAGTACGCGCAACTTTTTTTTTCACATTAGTATTTATTTCTTGTACCTAGATGAAATCATCGACTCCAGTGTATAGCGAAATGCTGTGGCCGGGCCGCTGCGTCTAGGCGTGGGAAGTGGCATCAACTTGGTGTATCGTTAGAAGCAATTGAAGTAGCGCGCGCGCATCGTTGCGTTGTCCTTGCCGCGCCGTGACGAACGGTGCCATAAACCACATTAGGATCAACAAGGTCAAACTGCTATAGAAAGTAACGAGAAAATACTTACTCGGATGATTAATTTCAGTTTGGAGTGGAATGAGGACAGTAATACGATCTAGTTTTCAAAGAAAGAAAAAACATTTTTTAAAGGAATTATTATTAGATATCGCTGAAATAGTGACGAACAATACTTTACGCAACGTAATATAGTAATAACAGGTTAAATTTGCGTGCCAGAACGTGCGATTTAAATTCAGTTAGTTGGAAGAGTCGTGGAACAGTTCGCCAAATGTCGTGGGTTTATGTCCCGCTATAGTTTTAATTAATTTCTAATTTGTATAATCTATAACTTAGTATATTTTAACTTCATATAAAATACATTGAAAATAATAAATATTATACAATCATTGTTAGAAAACCACAGTGTCATAGAACTGAACAAAAAAATATATAAAGACTAGCTGCGTGGTAAAGTTATGTAAATTATGTACATGGTACAGAAAAACATTTATTTATGCGTCTGCATGCGTTTCAGCTATAGGCCAAAAATAAAAGGAATTGTTTTGCTACGAGATCTACGTCTAAGCTACGAACAAAATATAAGGATTTCTTTTGCTACGAAATCTACGTCTAAGCTACGAAATAAATTATTTGTAAGCAAATATTTTTGAAATAATAAATTTTAACAAAGTCGATTCGTAGCACACCTTCAATCAGGAACTGCAACAAGTGCTTGGTAGAGACAGGTAGGAGGGCCCGCCGTCCGTAGCAGCGGCCAACCGTAGCGCGGCGGGCGCGGGCGCCGCTTAGCGCGTGTAGTCCAATCAATGAAGCTTTTGTCACCCGAATAATTCCCCCGTCGTTGAAACTTGGCACATAGTGAAAATAAGTAATACAGATTATAGATATGCAATAATCCAATGATTTTTTTAACGAGAAGTTAGGTATTTATACCTAAACATGGAAATCGTTTATAACTCTCTGTGAAAAAATTCTCAGTCTGAAATTGTTCGTGTATACGTATGTATGTATAAGTTAGAATAGGTAAGAATAAGAATCCAATATTTTTTCGATTTCCGAGATACTCAAAATTTAACTTTTTGCATTTTGCTCTATAACTTCTACCGAAAAAATTCTCTGCTCATTTTTGTTTTTTAATATGGTTTAATTTACGTATATAAGTAGCTTTAATAAGTTATCCAAAACATTTTTCTTTACAATATTACAATTCTTATTATAACTTAATTATGGCGCGTGAATAATTGCTCAGGCAAATTAAATGCGTTTCTTAGTTAGGGGTCGCTATATTGCAGTAGATTTTTCAATAATCCAATAAAATTTCCACTAAATACCAAGTTTTCAAAATATAAATAATGGGTAATAGTGAATATTCGCGCCACTTAGAACCGACCGGGCGCGCGGCAGTGCAGTGGTGCGTGTGCTCATATCTAAAACGTACTGAAGTCAGTCTATCTGTATAAAAAAATGATGCAAGTGTTTGTAGGTAATGATGACTGTCACTCGCGATAGCCCAACAGCTAACTTATGTGGTCTTGGAACTTGGGCACACGGGTTCTAATCCCAGTGCATCACATCGTATGTTATTTATTTGTATGTATGATCATAAGAGTTCTGTTTACTTTTTTTTAAACAACATATTGTGTTTTTGCAGTGATTATTTTCCAGTCGAATTCATTCCTTTATATGTTAGGACGTAAGGCTTATTTTGGCGGACGACTGACAGCGGAGTCTGGAACGCGGCGTGTGTTTTTTTGCGATTTCTGTCGGGCGAAAGTAGTTCTTATTTTCATAAGCGGAAGGCTTGTAGTCGGCTATGATGGATGATTGAGGATTCTAGAATGCCGTCTATTGTATTTCGGCGCCCGCGCACTCCATAGCTATCGTATAACTATAGTATACTATTATTCAATTATTGTGACGGTATTTAGCGCGCGGTCCTTAAAAGTCATTCTGTACAAAGAAAGACATTTCAGTTTTCGTTAATCTCAGTTACCTGCTTGACCAATCAGAGGACAACGACTTAACGCAATATAATTATTACGGGAAGAGTTTAACGAGAAATTAAATGAATAGATGGACCAAGAAATAAGTAAACGACGGTGGAAAAGCAAAAGGCTTAAGCGACACTTTGACAGATATTGGTCTTCGCTTAGTTGTAATCAGCCAGTTTTTCTGCGTTGTTTGAGCTGGGTTTGGTGTAAATCAGGATTGTTGTTAAATATGTTCATAGAATTTATCGGAGCATATTGAATGAACAAATGACTTTTTTTATATCGGACAATAGCATCCATAATAATAAAATTACAAATAATGAATATCAATTAAAAATTACATTTGTTAAAATAAAATTAAAGCACGATTTTATTTCTATTAAAATCTTTGTAGATAAGGCATGAGTTAGTTATATCAAAACGTAACTGAAAACCGATATGGGTTCCATATCGATATCATATCGACACCCCTAACTACGTAACAGTTATTATAAAAACTGTCAAACCGATGCAAACGCAAAACTACTACTACTACTCGGATACAAGTTATGAAAAACCATAACCGTATAACAAAACCGAAACTACGCAAAACTATCCATCCATATTCAAAACTTCACTCTTCTCGTTATATTCGCGTCGTTCCTTTTATACAATAAGAGCTATGCTTAAATAAGAGTAAAAGAGACAAAGCGAATATGATATCGGCTCAGGATATCGGTATCGCAGGTCGGTCGGTGTTTTTCAACTTTCTTATTACAACTCAATAAGGTTTAATTTATTAATAGGCAGAAGCGGCCATATTACGACGTTTTAGTTTGGCGGAATTTAGATCACGAGAAGTGTTTTTGCAAAAAATGAATTTAATAACATTGCAGTTATTCATTTCATTCATTGTTGTGTTGAGTTTAGATTCAAGTTTAGTTAGTTTTGGCGTGTCCTTGACCTTGAGTGGCACGTGCGGCGGTTGATTTGTTTGTTGCTAAGATCTTTTATTGATGCAATTGAAAATTAGTGCAGTATTATTTAAAAATTAATTTAATTGAAATTATGCAATGCACAGCGCAATTAATTTAATTTTTCTGCTTGTCCTAAGCCTAGTTAAAGCATGAAGGAAAATCGTCGTAATTGTGACAATAATAGTTATTTATTTAAGTAAGTACTTATATATCAATCATTCGTAACGTGCGTTCGGAGTTTAGGAGTAGCAGTGTAGTAGTTTGCGTTGTGTAAGTTTTGAATAACTTATTAGTTAGAAATAACCATAAGTGAAAAGAACCGTTTCATCTGATATCGATATCTGAAAACGGATATTGATATCGATATGCAAACTAAATATCGGTTATATAACGGTTTGCCTAGAAAAACGAAAACGCCCATGCTTAAGGTAGAACATACATTAACGATCTGATTAATGAAAAATATGACTGCCCCATTACCTATAGATTCAATGGAAATCAAAATACTGTTGGTTCCTCCCCCGCAATCTGCATAAGCAAGAAGCCTTTGTACTTTAGGCGTTGCAGAAACAGCATTCTAAAGGCTTTATTGAATGTCACTTTTAGTGCCTTTAACGCCTTTTGCGTAATAGCTGACCCAGAGGGAGCCCGAGTAGAACAACTGGCAGTGTTTGAGGTTAAGACCTCCGTATGTGTTTTTGACATTTAGAATAGATTTGAAATTATTTTAGAGAAGAAGGAATGTCAGAAAAACATTCATAGTCAGATTGATTCACGATTTCCGATTGGCTATCTTGTTTATATTGTTTCTTAATAAAGTTAATATTAAATTAGTACCTACCTATTTCTAATACCAAATTATTTAATCGGCAAGTAAGAAAAGGCAGGCAAAAGAGACAAGTATAGGTTTGAGTTTACTATCTTAAGAGCTACTCAAAAAAGCAATAAAATTGTGCTAAGGCCTTTCGGCCTGATACCGCACTAAATGATTTTTTTCTCGATTCCTTGCGGGTAACGGGCCGAAAGGCCCGTCCTAGAATACAAGGTCATTTCACCCCTTCCCGCACTGTTGTTGGTAATTGAATTGTTTACTTAAGATTAGTTTTGCGTCATTATTATAGCAGAAACGGACGTCAATACGATAATGCATTATTCGAGTGTTTGTTTACGTTTTTACATGATTTTATCAAAGTTTGATTGTTTAATATTTCTCGGCCAAGATGTATGATGTAGAAATATGTTCAAAGTGAATGTTCTGATACAGAAAAAACAATGTGGAAAAAGGTGTTTGTGTAAAATAATTAAAAAATCTTTTTTCTGTGTAGTATGTAAGAAATTATAATTACTGCGTTGTACGCTTTTATTAAAAAACTTATTTCTTTGTTTTTTAAATAAATTACACTAAAAATATTATGTCGATAACTTATACTTATTTCCCAATACTAATACTTATTGAAATAAACCAATAATTCGGTGCGATTTCGGGTTATAAGAACTTACATATACCCCGGGCGAAGCCAGCACTATGATCACCAAATCGTCGACTATCGATATTGATAGGTATGTATCGATTTTTTTACGTTTTCGCTTAGTTACAGCCATTTATATCGGTCGGTACCTTACCATATCGCCGCGGCGGAGAGTTTAAGCACCAGGCCAATCGGCCAGTTAACGCACCATCTAATAAAACGCCAATTTTGGTTCGCAGTGAACGTGTTAATTTGTTTTGTAAGGTGTTAAATATTTTGTGAGGTGTTTAAGTAACAAAGTAAATAAAATAAGAACTGTAAACAAAACATTATTGCTTATGTTTGTTTGTTTGTAATCATTGATTGCGGGTGCAATATCAAATTATCGCGGTTGCAACCAGTCTAGTTTAATCACTTGAACCAAATATAAAATAAATTTAATTATAAATACAACAACAAAATTAGAAAACCAACAATATTTATTATTAATTAGTAGATTTTTGGTGTCGCTTATTCTATTTTTTTTTAAATACGCCTTGTCATTCCGGAGTAATATGCTGGCCCGGAGGTTTGCTCGATGTAGTAATGAAGTTAAGTTAACTCTCCTTAAAGCATACTGCCTGTTCTTACTTGCAGATTAAATAATTTGATATTAGAAATAGGTAGGTACTGATTAAATATTCTTTTTATTAAGAAACAATGTAAACAAGATAACAAATCGGAAATCGTGAATCAATCTGACTATGAATGTTTTTCTGTCATTCCTTCTTCTCTAAAATAATTTCAAATCTATTCTAAATGTCAAAAACACATACGGAGGTCTTAACCTCAAACACTGCCAGTTGTTCTACTCGGGCTCCCTCTAGGTCAGCTATACGCAAAAGGCGTTAAAGGCACTAAAAGTGACATTCAATAAAGCCTTTAGAATGCTGTTTCTGCAACGCCTTAAGTACAAAGGCTTCTTGCTTATGCAGATTGCGGGGGAGGAACCAACAGTATTTTGATTTCCATTGAATCTATAGGTAATGGGGCAGTCATATTTTTCATTAATCAGATCAATAATGTATGTTCTACCTAGATTTTAATAGCAAAAAAATCGTGCTTTAATTTTATTTTATCAAATGTAATTTTTAATTGATATTCATTATTTGTAATTTTATTATTATGGATGCTATTGTCCGATATAAAAAAAGTCATTTGTTCATTCAATATGTTCCGATAAATTCTATGAACATATTTAACAACAATCCTGATTTACACCAAACCCAGCTCAAACAACGCAGAAAAACTTGCTGATTACAACTAAGCGAAGACCAATATCTGTCAAAGTGTCGCTTAAGCCTTTTGCTTTTCCACCGTCGTTTACTTATTTCTTGGTCCATCTTTTCATTTAATTTCTCGTTAAACTCTTCCCGTAATAATTATATTGCGTTAAGTCGTTGTCCTCTGATTGGTCAAGCAGGTAACTGAGATTAACGAAAACTGAAATGTCTTTCTTTGTACAGAATGACTTTTAAGGACCGCGCGCTAAATACCGTCACAATAATTGAATAATGTTAAAAATACACAATATGTTTTAAGTGAAATAAATAAAGCTTTAATAATAATAATAATACTATAGTTATACGATAGCTATGGAGTGCGCAGGCGCCGAAATACAATAGACGGCATTCTAGAATCCTCAATCATCCATCATAGCCGACTACAAGCCTTCCGCTTATGAAAATAAGAACTACTTTCGCCCGACAGAAATCGCAAAAAACACACGCCGCGTTCCAGACTCCGCTGTCAGTCGTCCGCCAAAATAAGCCTTACGTCCTAACATATAAAGGACTGAATTCGACTGGCAAATAATCACTGCAAAAACACAATATGTTGTTTAAAAAAAAGTAAACAGAACTCTTATGATCATACATACAAATAAATAACATACGATGTGATGCACTGGGATTAGAACCCGTGTGCCCAAGTTCCAAGACCACCTAAGTTAGCTGTTGGGCTATCGCGGGTGACAGTCATCATTACCTACAAACACTTGCATCATTTTTTTATACAGATAGACTGACTTCAGTACGTTTTAGATATGAGCACACGCACCACTGCACTGCCGCGCGCCCGGTCGGTTCTAAGTGGCGCGAATATTCACTATTACCCATTATTTATATTTTGAAAACTTGGTATTTAGTGGAAATTTTATTGGATTATTGAAAAATCTACTGCAATAGAGCGACCCTTAACTAAGAAACGCATTTAATTTGCCTGAGCAATTATTCACGCGCCATAATTAAGTTATAATAAGAATTGTAATATTGTAAAGAAAAATGTTTTGGATAACTTATTAAAGCTACTTATATACGTAAATTAAACCATATTAAAAAACAAAAATGAGCAGAGAATTTTTTCGGTAGAAGTTATAGAGCAAAATGCAAAAAGTTAAATTTTGAGTATCTCGGAAATCGAAAAAATATTGGATTCTTATTCTTATCTATTCTAACTTGTACATACATACGTATACACGAACATTTTCAGACTGAGAATTTTTTCACAGAGAGTTTTAAACGATTTCCATGTTTAGGTATAAATACCTAACTTCTCGTAAAAAAAATCATTGGATTATTGCATATCTATAATCTGTATTACTTATTTTCACTATGTGCCAAGTTTCAACGACGGGAGAATTATTCGGATGTCTCCATACAACGAATCTCCTCGTTGATTGGACTAGTGAGCGGCGGGCGGATGCGCGCGATTCAGTCCTCCAGCGGCTTTCGATGCGTGCGCGCACCGAACTCGCCCGCACTACCTACCCCCAACGTGATGCCGGCTCGCGCGGAATAATTAACTTTACAAACAGCAGGACCTTAAGATCTCTTTCCAATCAAAGACTGATTATAATGTGATATTCGAGTGCTCATGTGGACATGTTTCTCGTGGTCGGATGACAGTGCGCAGGAGTGGTGGCGGTGGTGAAGCACAATGAGCGCGCCGCAGAATTGGCACAAATGGGTAGTGTTGTCGCTGCTCGGATTGGCTTTGTCCGCTCGGCCAATTGGCTGCGATTACGGTTCCATCACCGAGAAATTTGGAGCGGAAGCCGTTGCTCGGTGCAATGAAAAATGCCCGTTCCAGGTTCGATTTTGTGTATAATAATTATTATTGAACTGATTTGCTGATCTACAACTCCTCGAGCATTGGATCACTGATAGTTAGTTTAATTTACAAAAACAAACTTTTCTATTTGTCTTCATGTACGAAGTCTGTACAAAATATGTACGATTCACATTTGTCTTGTTTATGTAGAGATAGTTTGATTTGATTCCAAGATAAGATGAATACTTTCTTCTAACTCGATTTTAACTTGAAGCTAATGCTAAAGGAAGTAAGCCATAATGATAGTAGGTACTTATTTACTTTGCTTGGCCATAGCCACACCACACGCATTTTTGATCCTATGTTTTTATCTAGTTTTTCATTTGCCCTCTTGAAGTCTGCATTTCTTACTCTCGTATCACATATTGATTTTACTTCTACCAGAACTGCATATATTATGAAGCCTTTATAATTAACATCAAGAGTACCTACAGTCAAAACATATCGCGACTAATTACGAACGTGAATGAAATAGATAAAGAGTCATTGATAGAAAGCTGTCAATGAGTTAGTGAAGTGAATAGACGCGGGGCGAAGATGATCGCGCGTTGTATTGTTTGTTTGCGCGGGCGCAGGTTCAACGCACATCTAATTGCGAGCAATTAGCGATCTACTGTAATCAACGCAGCGCTAAATATAGAGCGACCCTACACTTTGGATAACTTACTGGACTGCTGGACACTCAAATGCTGGCCTTGGGTCTCGTCCCACATATGGATATGATTGTGAACGTCTTAACTGTTTCAACTAAACAGTATACCTCAGGAACTTTAAAATCCTACTAAGATTTTATAGAGTCGATACGAATGAAATTCGATGACAGCTAGTGTAAAAAACGCAGTATTTATTATTTATCAATTTACGAGATCCTATAGTCTAGTTCTATCAATAATTAAGCTGGCTGGTTTCTAGCGTAAAGGATTAGCATAGCTATCCAGCGCGGCAACGCAGCCAGCATTATAGCCTCCTTGCCACAAGGAAATGGTTTCCTTTTTGAATAGGGTAGCCTTATTTATGTAAGTTGCATGTCTTAGTTTTATTTTTTTCTTGTTTGTCATTTATTTTCATGTATATTTTCTCTTAAAAATCAATAATACTATTCGGTCTATAATAGTAGAGTTTTCTCTTGTTAACATTCATTCATCATCCATCATCGATAGGTTCATAATATAGTAATTAATCTGCTAAAGTAGGCCACGTTCTTTTACTTGGCACAAGATTTTACTTATCTCCAGTAAAAGGCCAATATAATCGGTACAATCAAGCTGTATGTATAATATACAACTTAAAAATAGCCATAAGTTACAGAACACCTCAAGTTTGATTCGTAAACGAGTTTTATTTTTCCAAAAAATCCCTCGTCGAAAACCGCAGGGATCGCGTTTCGCCGCGAAGCCCTATCCCTCTAGAGAGGTTCCGGTCTCACGCTTGCAAAAAAACTTTAATACATACTGGAATGATATCTCTTAGTTCTTCACTGTCCTTAATTTGGTTATATATAATTCCAATTAATTGTATTTGTGGCCGGATTCGGGCGTTAGGTAATTCTAAAATCTTCCATATTTTTTTTTTCAAGATAATTCATTAATTAAAAGTCCTACTATTTTATTACTTAAAGAAACACGCCTTTCGAAAGTTTCTCAACATACGAGTAAATATCACGAAAATAAATATCATATGTGTATTTTATTGTACTACGCAATTTGTGTCTATTATGAAACATATATTATGGCTGTAACAGCCATACAGAATTAATAGCGTTTCATAATTGTAGTTTAATCTCGGTCCCGTTACATTTAAATCTACCAAAAATCAAAATCAAAAACTCTTTGTCAATAATCGTAAAATCTACGGTGGTAATAATGAGCGGTGTTAAATCATAGGTTAATCGCGCAGGTAGCGTCCTCACGGTTGGGTGCGCACGCGCCGTCACGCCGGATGTCAAACTGTGGCTCCGGTGGACACATCCTTTGGCCGTTACAAAAACTAGCCCTCTCGATTCGCTTTTTCAAGACCCTTAATTTCTATTATTTTCTTCTGATTCTTTCGATAGGCTTAAATTACACTGGGTATATGTTCAAGGTCTGGCAACAACGCCTGGCAACCTACCGGTGTTCTTATTTGGAAACATTTATTTTTGAAAGGCTTATTTAGAGAAGGGGCATGCATTTATCATCCATCAGATATCATCCAAACATATGAGAGAAAGGAGGTTAAGATTCATTACGATTTCTCCAATTTTGGCGCGTCTATAGTTAGTCTCTACCAAAGCTTAATAAAACATCGTATTTTTCTTTTTCAGAATCGAACTGGAGATGGCCACTTCGATGTCAGCTGTGGATCAGAATGCAGTGTCCAACAGGTATGTACTATACAACAGTACTATGTTTTTTTTTAAATACTTTATAGTCAGTAAGTGTTGATATACAATCCTGTCTAATTCGTCGGATATCAATAAATCTCGAGGTTCGGGCGTGTTACAAAAGTTAGTCGAATTATGTTCAGCGAAATCATTAACGTAACGCAGCCACTTACGTAAGCATAATGATATTATTATCTAGTTAATCGTAAGTCTTCAAAATATTTACATGTAGTAATAAAATTACTACGCGTTTGTATCATCATGTCCGATGGCCAATTAGTAGTACTACCATAATCGTTAAATACATGCCCAAATAAAAATGTATTTTGGTTGCGTATTCGACCGACAAGTCATAAAAGCCAGAAACAAATATTCAGATAAGAACTTTTTTGTTTTATATTTTATTGGCTAAACAAAATTTAACAGCTACTTTAAACAGCGGAAACGGTTTTCAATATTTGATAACGATTTACGTTGCTTTTCTTAGATAAAATGTTTAGTGTCATACATAAAATCCCTTCTCTTCTGAAACAAGTTAACTCTTTGAAAAACTTCTAATAAGTACACCAATGAAATTATAAGTGCATGCTCGTACTTGTGAACATGCATGATCCTATATAAGCTTTGCAATATTATTTTTATGGATTAGCGAGCTTTTCTCTCTAAATTGACTGCCACGTTGGTGTAATGGTCGGCAGTTCGCCTGACTCCCACCTAAAGGTTCCGGGTTTAAACTCCAAGTTCAAGCCGTTTATGTACTTTCCCAGAAACAGCTCAAAAATTTAAAATTTCGGCGGTGGTCCTTACTTTTTGGTACAATGGATTGCCGTTTCCTCGAATGGTGTGAAGAAGAGTGTGAAGGAATAAAGATATGTGGCCATTTGCCACATATTTTTATTCCTTCACACTCTTCTTCTGTAGACCGATTGTTTCAATGAGGTTGGCATCATTGCTATTTGCCATCAGCAAGAATTTATTAAGGGATTGGCACTTCTGTTTGTCACGCCGGATCTTGAAAAAAAAGGCTGTTCATTATTTTAATATTACTTCTAATTGTATAAGTTTCTTAGTTATAATATCATGTAACTGATTATAATACAAGTATTGAACGTGGTGGAGTTATCATTTAACCATATTATCAGTCTCATTGGGGCGGCTGAATAAGTCCCCAAAAATACATACAATATTTCTTGCGCATTTTGCTGATCTCTGTAGATAAATATTACCGAAATTGGTGGGAAAGTTTTAAGATTAAAAAGGCTGTTAATTGAAATTGTTATTATTTTATCAAGAAGTAGGTAAACGGTTAACAAAATAACTGAGGCACCAACAGGGTGAGATGAGGTAGTTGCCATACGAAAATAATTACACTTGGCGGTAATAATAACTTTTATAATTACTTTCAGATAGCTAAATCGCAGTCAACTATGACCCCGTAACGTGATATATGTGCTTATTAAATGAATACTGTTTCGAAAACATAGTGATATATACTGCACATTTAGATAAATGTTAAGCGATAGGCTATTAACAATTTCAGGTGATCGATAAAATGCTCATTATATAGGTTTGCTCTTGACCCTAGAGATCTGATTGGGCTAAGACAGAGTCGACGATGGAGCGAGCTTACCCAGAAATATCCTGTTCACTCTGACTTTGACTTTTTACCATACCTATTCATAATATGACTGGTTATACATACATAAGTAAATCAGTTTATGTGCGTAAATAGTTTCGTAACGCTAAGATAACTATGAATAACGAGTACCTACGTATGTAGGTCAACTAAGACTGTGACCATAACGAATTAAGATGAATCGGAGCATTTGAGGTACTCGTTTGAAACAAAACAGGTCGACGGCAGCAAGTCTTTTGTCTCTTGTAAATGGATAGGTATCTCACTGGCTGGCTTAGGTTACCATAAATCTAGTTTTCCAGCTACTAATTGATAGGGATAAACTCCATGTGTTGATAATAATTATATTTCCGTAACATAATTTAACAATAATTTGTACAATAATCAAGGCAGTAAATATGCGCGGGATAATGCAATACAATACAATCAATCGATCTAATGTCCAAACTATATATCTGACAGGTCTAGTGCTGACCATGCGTGCTAGTGTTGTCTAACATAGTAATGTCATAATCGATTATCCGTCTAACATAATTTTGATAGTGAAACAGTCAGCGGCATTTGTTAATACAGTGGTCCCCCGTGGCAATGTCCGCGCGTTTTGATTTCACTCCCTTTTCTTACATCGTAGTGCAATTTTTTATAACCTTTAGCATTCCCCGATAAAATTACTATCCAACACAAAAATAATTGTTCAAATAGGACTAGTAGTTCCTGAGATAAGCGCGTTCAAACAAACAGACTCTTCAGCTTTATAATATTAAGTATTAATTAGATTTACAACAAACTTTAACCTCCAACAGTTAAACATTTCTGACAAGTTCATGTTATATCCATCATTTTGCAGTCTACAAAAACTGACATAAAACGTAATGTTCCCGCCAAGCTTGACAGTTACTACTGTTTAATGTCAAAATTATCAGTTGCGTCCAATTTACGAGGCGCGGGCGCAAAAACGCTCAAGTGGGCAGACGGGGCGCGCACCCTCTGCGTCGCAAATGAGCTCAATTGACTTGTTTCCATGTTATTATTATTTTATTTGTGATGTTTTGAGTTATTTTGGTTAACTTTATATGGCCATGAATAATGCACAATAGCCATAGGCCATATCACACGCGTTACAAATAAAATTGAAGACCTTAAACTTAACATTTCTAATTTCCGTTTAATCAAGGGTTAATGTTTTATTTATTGCCAAATAATAGTGGTAGGTGCGCAAGCTACGTTATTTCAATAATTAATTTGTTTCTCTAACATTCCTTTTATTTACTTCTTTTCTTCAATTAGCTTGAGATATTTTATCTGTACGGAGCAGACTTGGTGTTGCTCACTGACACTGGTTGTATCAATCAACACGTTGCACCTCGGTGCAAAAGGAACTAAGCCGCTTGTTTACAATCTTCAACGTCTCTCTTCCAGTAACGATTGCTTTTAAAACTTTACCCTGCACTTTTTTAGATTTATTTACCAGCAGTTTGTTGTACTTTCATCTAAATAGGAGAGTTCCTTAAACCTTTAAATGCTTATATGGACTTTCTTTTTGGAAATACCAGTTTCATTTGATTTGATTTTTTTATACCATTCATCAAGTACATAGTTATTTAGTTACTTGGGTTTTCTTTGAACAAAATCATTATTTCTCTACCTAAGCTATATTGTTATGCGCACTGGTCATGCGTGTAAAGCACCAATTACAATGCTTTTGGAGGTTCTGTGACATTCGGCATACACTCTTAAGTTACATTGGACAAATTCTACAATGGTGGTCCTTCTTGCTGTTGATCGCAAAATAACACTATTCAAATTGGCTAGTCGTCAGTGATTTTATCTGAGGCTGCGGCCGAAGGGTCATCATCGAATCTATCATGCATGCGCGATCTAAGCATTAATCACGGTCATCCAATATCCTAGTCTTGATAGTCCTTCTAACCTTTTTATCTGCCATGCAACTGATAAATAGCAGGGTATCCATATTGGCCAGTGGTCAGCGGTCGTCCGCCGCTAGGGCTGCGCGCGCGCCCATGGTTCCATGGGGCGCAGCGGACGCGGCGCGTGAGACTCCGCGCCGGATGCGCGCAGGAAGGAAGCTGCTAGTTGCCAGCCAGCTCCCCCAGATCTATTTTAGAGTTTATTCGTTTTACTCTATCGTTTTATAGGCTGTGCATAAAGGGTGGCCAGCAACACAGGAAAGCCCGATTAAAATGCGTTAGAGTATGTCTTGATGTAGATGCGTTATGTCAGCTCATATTGTTTCCCATGACTTGTTGCATGCATGTAGAGCTCAAACCAGTTGCGATATCCTGTTTAAACTAAAGTGGTGTGTTGGTGCCTGTACTATACAACTATTCAAAAGTACAATTTGGAACTATAAAATATACCATATAATATAGCACAGTAGAAAGCTCTGTCAACTATGATTCATCACTAAGGCTCACTTGCGCAGACCAGAGTTAACTAGCTTAGGTTAAAAGTCAAAGCGATTTTTTGTCTTTGTTTACATCAACTAAAACTGACAGCAACAGAATTAAGTCAATCCAAACCATGCTATTGGCCCTTCGTCAAGGTATTTAGTTGCGGTTGTGAAGATTTTTTTATTACAATGTTACGTTCCCACACACCTCGTGATACTTTTACACACCTTAGTAAAAAGTGTTTAATAAACAAATGATCCGGATCGAAATTAAAACAGGTAGACACACATGAACGCACAGCTATTATAAAAACCCCTGTGACCGTGTGCCGGAATCCAACACTCTGACCGCTTGGCTGCCCTGTGTTCGGAAGTGAGCAATCACAAACTGGAAGTGAAAAGACCAATCCATATATCACATCATTATAAATTCATGCCACAGAATAACATAAAAGTTTAAGTAGGTATACTTTAAAATTGACCATTATTTGGAATAGTTATCATCAAAGAAACACGAGGACAGCAGAGATTCAAAGTATAGAGTATCCACAGTAGTTATGATTTAAGTACAATTAGAAACTAAGTATTTAAGAAATACCTATAAAGTTTCTATGATAATTGTTAATAAAAGATTCTGTATTAAGTATTTTTTTTAAATCAAAGTTAACTGCGAGTAAATCCTCGATCGAAAATTGATTTTTTTAGACACTATTGAATTTTCTTTATTTTAATGAAGAATTTATGTATAATACCAGCGTCACCAGCGTGGGAACTTTATTAGGTTACGTACTGATTACAATAATTTATTCGTACATTCAGTAGAGCAAAACCATCAAAACAACGTTTCGAGCAGGAACTATAATGAGACCGGCCATTGACTTGGCGTCAGGTGCATTCATGAATATTCTGAATTTCAATATTATTTTGTTGGACTTTGTGCGATGTAATGATAATTACATTATGTAGATATATACATTAATTTTTTTGTTAATTAGTTTGGCTGTGGAACGTTATATAGACTATGGGGTTCATTTATGACATGTCCAAAGCACAGAATATAAGTTCACACGAGAACTTTCTCCAAAGTGAGCGTACTCAGTACAGCAATTAGAATCATAATTGAAATATGTGCGATATGAAGACCACGAGCCCTTCCATTAGCCAATCAACGCTGATTATGTTTGTTATATGTTCTGCTGCTTGTTGCTTTCTTACACGAGTAAGTCGATGTTATAAGATAACTGTCTTATTACTTCCATAAAAAGTTTGTAATTTTGAAAGTTTTCGGCTAGGAAATTAATTGGCCCATTATTATTATTCACGAAGTTTTAGGTGCAGATATACCAAGAAGAAATAATGTATATTCTTACTATACATTTCTGTACCTTTTAATAGCACCAAGTTTATTATCTAACGCCAAGAGCGAACAGTTGATCAAACGTCAGATTCACGCTTGCCCAAGTTTCTGGACGCTAGCCCCAGGAGGTGAAACTAGTAAAGTAACTACTTACTTTTCATGTTGTCTTCTTTTAAATTACGTTATTAAATAAAATTATGAGTTTTCAAAATAGCGGAGCTGTTTAAAAGCGAATCCAAAGCAATGATCTTTATAAGGTCTAGTCTAGAAACAAATTTTTAGTTTCGTAGTACTATTATATATCCTGTGGTTTGGTCCAGTACGAAATTTTAGGCTAAGAATTCCACTGCGTTGGTAATTTAATTATTGATTGTTATTTTAGTTTCGTTACTCAGCTTTTAAATTGTAGGCACAGTTCTAGTTAGCGTCTAGAGTTGATTAAGACCCAGACGGCTTAATTTCTACACGCAGCTTGATCTTAAGAATCTAGACAGCGTTTCCTGGTGCTGGTGTGTAAAATTTATCAACGCATACCGACGCCGTATTTTCTTTGTTCTTATTTCACTTAATTCCAGTAATATAAATACGTACACTTAACATTAGTTATCGTATGTATATTATGTACAGTCGCCAGCAGATCAGGTTACCCACTTTTTTAGGGTTCCGTAGCCGAATGGCAAAAAACGGAACCCTTATAGTTTCGTCAAGTCTGTCTGTCCGTCCGTATGTCACAGCCACTTTATTCAGAAACTATAAGCATCACATAGCTGAAACTTGGTAGGTAGGTGTATTTTGTTCACCGCTTTCCGATTCAGATACAAAAAGTAAGAAAAAATAATATTTAAGGGGGGGGCTCCCATACATGAAACTAAAACCTAAAAATTTTTTTTTTACTTAAACCTATGCGTGTGGAGTGTCTATGGATAGGTCTTTTAAAATGATGTTGAGGTTTCTAAAACCATTTTTTCTAAAAGTGTAAGGTTTGAGATATAGACGCTTCCAAAGTGGTAAAATGGGCGTCCCCCCCATCTAACTTTTGAACTAAGAAAGTGAAAATTTTGAAAAAAATATATGATGTAGATCTCAACAAAAACTTCCAACGAAAATTGGTTTGAAGGAGATCGAACCAGTAGTTTTTGAGATATTGCACATTTTTATCAACCGCAAATATAACTTTGTTTTTCATACAAACACTATGAAAAACAAAGTTATTTTTGCTGTTGCAATATATTGTGATGTTTTCGTTAAGTGACAGTAAGTGGACCCTGAATTCAGTTAAGTGTGGCACGGAACCCTCAGTGCGCGGGTCCGACACGCACTTAACCGGTTTTTGCAAATAAGCATTACAACTGTAAAATGCTGTCGTCCTTACATTACGGATCTTAACGATAAGTCATCCAAGGAATTTTAATTTGTCATCTTGTCCAAATTTCATCCAGTGGTCTATATTTCAGACACTAATAAGGTTCATAGGTATACGGTATACCACGTAATGGATGTATGTATACTCATCCTTGTTTTTTAATAGTGCATATTAATTTAAGGAATCCAGATACTGTTACCATAAAGAGCTGCACTCGGCTTTGTCGCCCGCTAATTCCTATTTCCTCATTACGTGGACGGTTCCCCGCCTGCGAGTTGCGCTTGCGCTTCGCCCATTCAATAGTCCCCCCCCCCTCGGCCCATTATGCTCCAGCCTTTCCCCTCCCCGCACTCCACCGGCTCATCCGTTGAGCGAAATTGTCGCGAGTGCACTCAGCCAAGTGTTATGATTTATTGTCCAATTATTGTACTCTCGTCCGGACAGCAAAAATAGAAGAATCGATATTAGGTGCATCCCCTTGTTATCTTATGACTATATACTTCAATCACTGTTTCCTTAGAAATGTTAATATCTGAAATACAAAAATCCATACTTATGTATGACTTATTGACTTCTTCATATATCCGTCCGTCCGTAGAAATCAATAATTGTCTCCGTGTCTGTAATAATGTCTGTAGTAATGTCTGAAATACATGGAATGATTCACCATGATGATGAGATGAACCCTGTTAAATTTGATCTGCCTGTATGAATAGGGTATCCTCAGTTGATCAACATACGTTTCGTTTAGTATATTTTAACAAAGTGACCAACGGCCTGGTAGAGGCCTGCTCTCCGACACTAGACGAAACGAAGAGGAGAGCCCTTGAGGCGTTAGGAGTGCGGGCGAAGCGGCCGGTGTGGGCCCCAATTTGCTCCAGCATTATCCAATTTATCCACACAAACAGTTGGCGTGGGCCAGCTCGTGACCTGCTCGCACATTTTGGATTTGTTTGACTTACAATGTTTACGACATTTTTTGTTAGGAATCTGCGGCAATGGCTATTGAACAAATTCACACCTAGTGGATCTATCGAAAGGATGTGGTCCAACGCGTCCTGCGTTTGACTTAAATAATTACTTGAGATATTCAATATATAAAGCTCAACTTAAGCTACATGTTGAATATGCTTTTTAGAATTTCAAAACTGTGCTGTTATGTGTACTTGTATAGTTGTCTGTAATGCACGTAACGTCTGAAGTGTCTTTGTGACCTTCTATGATGTTCCTGTGCACAACCCGTTGATGTGAGATTACGATTGCGTGTACTGGATGTCACGCGCCGGTTTTCCGTTAATTTGGAAATACGAGTACATAATGCGAAAATGCTTGCCAACTCATAATGGATCCTTGGAAAGACAAGTTATATAACGATAAGAACTGCTGTTTATGATCACGACATCAACCGCTGATGAGCTCGTGTGGATTCCATACAATCAGCTTCATCGTGTAACGTAGGACGCCAAGTTATCGTGGGTCACGACCGTTAGATCGCTCAAAAACAGCAATAACGCACGATTATTATCATTCACTGGCGCCAACATTAACTCTGTTACCTACCTAATAATAATAAAAATTAATTAATTAAATAAATTTGCATTTGTTTTCACACCTAGGTATCAAAGACGCAATGTAGAGTTGGACGATTTCACACAAGGGTCAATAAGTTAAGATATATCACTGCTCTGTAACGGTGTTTTGGACTTATCTGTTCTCAGTAAATTCTGATTTAATAACATTGTTGGTATATTTATTGCCAAATTTTTTATCGCATGAAAACAAACTTATCGTAATTACCATTGCAAACCCAAACTCAGTTCTCAAAACGATGTAGGTAACTAAAACAAGAGCAAAGAGTCACTACCAGGGTATATGTTATTTAAAACAAAGTATAAGTCGTAAAAAAACGTAGTTTGTAAGATAACTTGCTGATATATTTTGGTGTTTGTTGAGATACGAGAACAACCTACCAAATATTATTTCGTCAGTCAAGTACCTACATTCACAAAAGGTACTACACTGTACTTAGCAACAAACCACATCCTGCATATGAATTCGTATGATTAATGACTACAACAAACATACAAGTAGTTAGTGAAACAAATAACAATTAACAAGCAAATTATCCGTGAGTGCTTTCACAGCGCCCTGCATCCGCTAGCATGCGCCTCGCTCCCAATTGGACTTCCGAGCCGTTTCCGAAATCGCTCCACAACGACGCGACGTTAAATGACCCTACAGGAGTAGCTATTGTTTTGTTATTATTACGGCACGAGACAGGATGCTGGCTAATTAGCCACTAATTTACTTAGACGTTTTATTAACTCGCTGTTATTAGGAAATTCCATTTGTTCTACTGGGTGCAGAGGATGGCTTGATTGACAAAAAGTTTGACTGCTATTTCCATAATTTGTTTTCTTCAACTCATTTCATGAGATGGGTGGCAAAAGTTTTAAAATCGATTAAAACCGTTGTCACTATGGGGTTTGCACATCTGTTCTTATCTTTTGGGCGTTATTAGTCTCAAAGCTGCATACAGACAGTCAATTATTTGTCAGCACATGTTGATTAATAAAATATTGCATTTTAAATAAAAATAAAATACGCAATTTAATCTAATCTAATTAATTTTAATGTTTTCAAATTTAATTACTAACTTAGTGTCTTAAGTAATCTCGATGTTCTCTTAATAACAATTTTTGTACTATGATCTGTGATTGGTCGAAATAAAGTGATTTTATTTTTTTTAATTTTTAATTATCCAAGCTCTGGCACAAGCAAGAAGTCACCTTAGCTGCCATAAAAGTTAATGAACCATCAGTAGGTAGGTACCAGTATCAGAACAAATAGTTTTAATTCTCGTTACACCCATAGCACCCTGGACCATACTTTCAGAGGAACTTGCAATCTGTATGAGTTCACTTACATAGAGCATGCATGTCAAGGGCCCGATATTGTGAGCCGCGTAACAAGAATTGACAAGTATACAAGCTGAATCAGTTCGTCCGACAGTCGAAACTATAAATTGTTAGTCGCAGGGCGCGGGGCGTGGTGTTGTGACAGCCATCGCCATGTATGGCGGAAGAGGCGCGTTAGCGAGGGCTGCCCAGGCGCACGTCCGATGATCCGACGCAGGCCTGCTTTTAGACACTTTGTTAAGAGCCACTTGATTAAAGTCACCGGAAGAGAGGCTTCAAAACAATTTGGTAGGGCTGCTCTTTTTTGTTTTGTCAGGAAGAGTCTCTGCTACGAAAGTTGTGTAACTTTCTTGTTTAACTCAGTATACCTGCTGCCTGATGTAGTAGTCTAGTAGTAGTAAGTGGGGATTACGTATTTTTTTATTTATTCGTGACATCATACTATTCGAAGTTCGTGAAAAATTGTTATCCTATTCCCTACCTGCTGATAAAGTATTTTTGTTCATACCTAAGATCTTTTGATTTAATAACATTTTCGGTTGATGAAGTATCAGCTCGCTCAATATCTTTTTGTAGTAGTCTCAGCGTTAGTTATGTGAGCCTTACAAAGTGTCGGTAGTCCCTGACGTCAAAGCCAGCGTGCCAGATCCTTAACAGCAGTGCGTGGGTCAGCGCGCGACCCGCAATTGCCCGAAACAGGAGCACAGATCGCGGCACCCGGCGCCCGCGCACACTCATAGCTTTAATTGTTCCGCGCATTTTTAATTGCGATGAATCGCCAGACAGAGATCTCGCATCTGATACTGTAAGTATGGATACACATAGGTACAGTTGGAGTTTTGCGAACGCGATTCCTAACAGATGTAGCCAGTGAGACCGAATAATAGTTACACCTTTCTTTACTACTTTTATTATTGGGTAATAGTTCTGACTATTACTGTGAATGAAAGTAAACCAAACAACAATTAATCAATGATATTTTTGCTAATTTCATTTGTCTAATATGCGTCTGCAGCTTTACTTTATCTTCCCTTGAATAACAAATTTGAATGATAGCTTAGTTCGTTGATAACTTCATAATTGAGGTGAGGGACACCCACTGAGTAGTTAATTGAATTTATCTAATAATTCACATTTCAACACGCGATGATAGACATGTTTATTTGGTCATGCTGGGCAGACAAATTATGTAATAGGTCGGGCAAATGAATGTAAAGTGTAATCGTAGTTACTTAGTTGTAACGGCGCTCGTGTAAGATTTACTAACTATGCTGTTATTTTCCTCCATGCAGATCCGGATTATGAGATAGGAAGTCAATAAAGTTGCTATCACAATAAATTATCATAACTTAAATGGCTCTTAGAACTAATCGTATGTTTTATACGGTTCAGTGCCATTTCCCACGCGCCCTGAGTGAGTGCAAGTGAAATATCTGGGTCTCAAGTCTTCCACCTGCACTTCCGGTGTCTTGGCCGCGATCGCGCACCCCGTAAAGGTCGCCAGCCGACCGTGGAAGTCCGTTACGACTTGTACGTAACTTGCTGTATGAGAGCCTTAATTTCACGGTATGGTTGCGATAAGTCAGAATAGGTGTCATCGTCACAGAACACTACTCGTAATACAAAAGAATGACTGCACCAGCTTTTTGCATTGATATTGGTTAGTCTGTTAACTTATTTATCATCAGCGATTGATCTGTGATCGGTGGTTGAGCTATCTACCCTACCGCTGAAAAAATAATAGCCGTCTTTTACTATATTTGATCGGGAGTTAATGTCTACATCTCAAATAAAAAATAAAAGAATACAGACAGACTGAAACACTAAACTTTCTCACGCAAAAAATGACGAAAAGCAGCATACACAAAGTTCTCAAGATGGCACAGATAAGCCATGCCGGTGCTTGGCACTCGTTGTTTACACGTAAACACGCGATGAGCTTGCACGTGTTATCGCGTAAACACAAACACTCCTGCGCACAAATTACGAAACATTTTTAACGGTTGCTAATAAACAGAAGACGAAAACGGTTTGATTCTGTTTTGAAACTTTTACCGCCTTTTATTCTCGTTAACTACATAATCTGTTTCAAGATGTTGAAACAAGAACTCTGGGTTACACTAGGAACTCAGAAAAGAAAATTCATTAATTAGGTTTTCGATTATTATCAGCCGGTCTTAATCCAAATATATAGTTACGATCAAGAGATGAAAATCGTTTGTAATTGTTTTTTTATTTACGAGTAATTACGCCTTATCGTTAAATAAATTAAACATGTAAATAGAATAGTGAATGTTAGTGAGCCATGGTTATTTAATTGCATTAGAGCCCGCACTGTTAACCGCTAATTGACGTAAATCACCCAGGAAACAAATGCTTCGCGCCTATCTTGTCATCACTATGTTAATATTTGTTAATAGTGTTAAATAATGAACGAAATTGTAATCTAGTCTATTCTTTGTATTAGGTGTTAGGTGCTAACCAATTTAAAAAAAAGTGTATTAACTCTTTTCACGCTCGTGGTCATGCTCTATTGCCCCCTCTTTGATTGTTAATACTTGGTACTTTAACGCTGGAGTGTAATGATAAAGTCATAATAATTCAAATATCCTTTATTGTTCACAGTGTACGACTGGTTGCAGTCTTTGGAGAGAAGGATTGGAGAATTCATGTCAAGCAGCATGCGTAAGTGCCTTTACTGCCTTTTAAACCATTTTTATCAATACTTATTTGTTTGTTGTAGGTATGTATCTGAAACTAATTTGATATTTTCTTATAGAATGTTACATCCGAATCGACGTTTTCGCGAGAACTGTATTGCGTTATGGGGTGCAACGAGGCTCTCAACACGTACTTTCAAAAGCTAAGAGGTAATGTTGCGTTTTTTTTTACTGTCAGCTTTTGTTAAGCTTTGAAAGTTTTTAGCTAAATGTTAATGAAATGATTTTGGTCGTTTAAGAGTTAATTGGGACTCCTCCGGCGCCGGCACTGGTGGCAGACAGCCTAACAGCCACATCGCTATCGCTGGTGTGGGAGGCGCCTACCCTCGGCAACTTGAGCTGCCTAGTGCAGTGGCGCTACGAAGAGCTGCCCGGCACATGGCAGTATTACTCGAACACCAGCCACTCGGACCGGTCCATCATACACGTCGAGAATCTTCGCCCTTATACTAAATACAGGGTATGTCTCAATCTCAATATGTTACTCTTTATTATCTTAAATTGATATTGTAATCAGGCCAAAATGTTTTTTTTCTCGATCGAATAAATGTATTTTCATTCTTTCTTTCTTTCTTTCCCTGCCTGAACACATAGCTATCCTGCTTTTGTAGTACCTAGCTATTTGGACGTTCATATCATTCAATATGTGTCAAAAAAGTAGGGCAGTTCAAAAGTAAAACAGTTGTCATTAGCTTTATTTTGAAAACAAGAATAATCATCTTCTTCTTCAACATAAGAGCCGCGTTCTTATAGGTGAAGAAATCGCTATGCTTTAAATTAACAATAGTAATACCTTTGGCAGTTCCGTGTAGCGATCTTCCTATCCGGCCGCGGCGGGACAGGCGAGCCGGTGTATTCGGCGCCGTCGGTGGTGATCTCCACCCTCGAGAGTGGAGTACCCAGCTCAGCACCACAGTCGTTACGAGCCGCTGCCCCCGACTCAAGCCGGGTGGCCATATCATGGGAGCCTGGGCCGTTCCCTAATGGCCCGCTCGTGTCTTATGTACTACGCCTTACGGATACCCAGCCAAACACTATCGACGCTTTGGAGGTGAGCTCGGATTTATTACAACTAGGGATAGGTGTGATCTCGACTCTCGAGAGCAGAGTGCCTAGCTCCGCACCTCAATCATTACGAGCCACCACGCCCGTTTCAAGCCGAGTGGCCATATTATTGGAGCCTGGGGCCCTATTTTTGAATCACTCGCGTCAATATTACGAGTGATTTTCGTTCGAAAACGAGTTTTTTTCTATGACTTTTAATTCATCTTCAAACGAGAATCACTCGCCATCTTGAAGCGAGTGATTTAAAAATAGAACTCCTGGACCGTTCCCCATTGGCCCGCTCGTGCCTTATGTGCTGCGTCTCACTGACACCCAGTCGAATACTATCGACGCTTTGGAGGTGAGTGCATCTATCTATACTCTCGATCTTCGAGTTATGTAAGCTTTTATGTTAATAACAGTGTTCACAACCCTACTTACTCATATGTTTCAGTTTATTTACCTAGGACTTTCCTTTCACCTTAGATAAAAGCAGTCCTCCTCGTGCTTATTTACTTGACTATTTTCAAAATCCACAGTTTTTTTTGATTGAGCTCATATTTATATCTTAATTTTAGGACATGCCAGCATTAAACAACACTCTGTTCTACATGTTCCAAAACCTGGCCCCGGCGCGCGAGTACGGAGTATCCGTGGCTATGCGCAACGCAATGGGCGAAGGTCCCAGGGCCTTTGTCACAGTATCCACTCCTCCATTGCCTACACGTGAGTTATTCAGTCGTAAATAGTCGCAGCCATTATTCGCATGTAAATAAAACAGCTATTGTTGAAGTTCTGTACCGTATTTACATAGTTGTGATTATGACGCCCAGAACTTATGTAAGGTACTTTGTAGCTTATTAAAAAACAGAGTCAAAAGGTGCAACCCTCTCCCCCCTCTGTTAATTACTTAATTTTTGCAAATTAAATTAACTTTAATAAAAAAAGTAAGATCCGACTTCAAAAACAAAATACACTAAGCAGTCTATAAACTCTTGAAACCGACTCCAAAAAGAAATGGTTTGCCTAAAATGGAGTCCTTTCAAAAGTTTATTTATGTTTAGTGTATTTTGTTTTTGAAGTCGGTTTTTATTTAATCGTACTTACACACTATAATTAAACGTAATTTTTACTGTATTTTTTCAGCGGCTCCTAGTCAACAACCCGTCCTCATTGTCGGCGGAGAGCACCAAATCCTAGCAGCGCTTGCAAATGACATGCTTCTCGATCCTGTCGAACTTTACAGTACTCCATCCGATAGCGACTTTATTACCGGTAAATAAGAAAGCAGTAGGCCTATTACTTAATGTACATACATTTTGAATATACAGCGTTGAACTAACATTCCGTTTCAGGTTTGGGCTTGGATGTCTCAAGCGACTCGTTATTCGTGTCGGTTTCAAATGGCTACGTGTACCGAAGCACTCTATCGAAAAAAAGTGAAACCGAAGCTATTATCAAACCACACATATTTTCATACCGCCCTTTAGATCTGTCGGTGGACTGGTTAAATCGACATCTTTACGTGCTCGGCGAAGTCCATTACACAACGAGCAATTTAACTTCGTTTGATAAATGGGAGATTATACGCTGTGATTTCGATGGAAAGAACCAGATAGTCGCTTATTCAGGATTTAATTCACGTCCTATTCACTTCGAAGTTGATGCATATAACGGGTAAGTGTGGCTGATATTATTACTTCTATTTATTTTATTTTGGCCCGCGTAGTCAAAAGTAACATTTAGCCTATAAACATACTACTACTGGGCTAAGGCGTAACCTCAAGTTTGTACCACGCGGTGCGGATTAATGGTGGGGTGTTTGCAAGGCAAGTGACCATTAAATAAATTGCGCATATTAAAGAACTGAATTGAATTGACCAACCTTGCTGTCAGATTTTATCAAAGGCGCTAGGTTTACCGAAAAAATATTAACATTAAAATAGTAATAAGAACTCACTGGTTTCAGGTACCTTTTTTGGGCGCTCCGTGGTGGAGACCGCGGCGGCTTGTACAGGCTGGATTTGGCTAACATATCGAATGGTGTTCGGCACGACTCGCCGCCGGAGCTGATAGTTCGCGACGCCCACCTTGGCGCCTTCACGGTGGACCACGCAGACTTCAGGCTTCTCGTGGCACACCTCAAGAAAAATACTGTGCTGGCCGTCTCTCTCGATGGGTGCGTATATCAGTAAAATCTAAAAGTATTTTCTGAAAAATACTTATAAATGGCACTTGCAAATAGCAACGCTATCCGGGTGCATGCATATACCACTCGAGCACCGACACATTGGCAAGCCTGTATATTATTTAGTTTGTTTAGTGACAAAACACTATACAAACAAAATTTTAATTAGTTTTTTAGGGTTCCGTAGCCGAATGGCAAAAACGGAACCCTTATAGTTTCGTCAAGTCTGTCTGTCTGTCCGTCCGTATGTCACAGCCTCTTTATTCTGAAACTATTAGCATCACATCGCTGAAACTTGGAAGGTAGGTGTATCCTGATTACCGCTTTCCGATTCTGGTACAAAAAATTATAAAAAAATGATATTAAAGGGGGGCTCCTATACATAAAACTAAAACCAAAAAAATTTTTTTTACTCAAACCTATACATACGGGGTGTCTATAGATAGGTCTTTCAAAATGACATTAACACGTTCCGGGACAGTGCCCGCCTACAGGCGTGAAAACAATAAAACATCTATTGTGTCTGGAGTAGTGTCCCGGAACGTGTTAAGGTTTCTAAAACCATTTTTTCTAAAAGTCTAACGTTTGAGAGATGGACTCTTCCAAAGTGGTAAAATGGGCTTCCCCCCCCCCATCTAACTTATGAATTAAGAAATAAATACATGATGTAGAGCTTAACAAATACTTTCAACGAAAATTGGTTTGAACGATCTTGAAAAACTACCCGTTGGTAGTTTTTGAGATATAGCATATTTTTATCAACCGCAAATATAACTTTGTTTTTCATACAATCACTATGGAAAACAAAGTTATTTTTGCTGTCTAAAAATATTGTGATATTTTTGCTAGGTGGAAGTAAGTGGCCCCGAATTCAGTAAAGGGTGGTACGGAACCCTCAGTGCGCGGGCCCGACTCGCGCTTGGCCGGTTTTTTCTGTTTCAATCTGTAACAAAATTATAAATTTTTGTGTTGCAGTCGTGAAGTGACAGACTTTCGAGCCAACACGCAAACGCCAATGTTTTCATCGACTCGATCAATAGCGTACGCAGGCGGACTATTCTACTGGACTAATGGCAAAGAAATGTTGACAGAAGAGTACCACGCTCAAAGCGATAGCTATTTCCATAACGAGTATCCGCTTGCGTATAATGCAAAGATAATAGCAACGCGCCAGGTCTTAGTAGCTTTACGAAGCTGTCAACCGATTCCTGTGCCAGTGAATCCGCCGATCGGGGTGCAAAGTGTGATGGGTATCAACAGAGCTAAAGTGGCGTGGTCCCCGCCGCACTTGCTGGGCCATCAGGGTAGCGGGGCGTGGCAGCAGTGGACCTACCATCTTCAACTGATACACTCAGATTCTGGAGATACGATTGATTTGTAAGTTTCAACTTTATTCTTTGGTTAGCGTAAGTGGACAAGAATAGAAGTAATCAATTAAGTTGTGTTGCAGCAAAAACATCAATGACTCAATGTATGTGGTGGAAAACTTGCAACAAGACGCCGAATATACCATCAGAGTTGCAGCCATTACTCCTTCCGGATCTGGTAATAATTTTATTGTATTTACTTTAATATGCCAATGTCGTTCTAAGCTTGAAAAGTTAATTTTGTTATAACATGTTATGTTACAAAAAATAATACTATGACTGTCTTGCAGGTCCCTGGTCGTCCGAGTTTGTGGGTAAAACATTAGCGTCTACGCCAACCAATATACACAGCACGTTATTGTGGTCTGGTCCAGATGGACTGCTGCAGACTGACCTGACTGGCGATAATTTGCAAACGTTAATACATGGGTATTAAGTCATATCGAGGTCACAGCCACCTTACCGCCTTTAGAGCTAAAATCGCTAATGATTGACAACAAAATACAAAGCCTTAAATAATTCAGTTTTACATGTTTCTTATACGTGTGTGTATCGTGTTGTGTACTATGTGCTCCTATGTGTCGGATATTCATGCGATTTTCATTTGAAAGTGGTAAGGCGAGAAGGACCTCAACCGTACCTCGCTGTTTGACTATCATAATAATTATTTTACATAACATACTATATGATTGTATTATTTGTATTTCTAGGGGTCATCTAAAAGATCTTCACATAACAGACATCTCTTGGTATCGGGACAAGCTCTATCTGGTAACAAATGCGTCAACTGTTATTTGGTACAATACGACATCTTACGAGAAAGGTCTTATGCCCAATATGGATAACGTCGGAAGTTTAGCTGTCGATTGGGTTGGAAAGAAAATATACTGGTCAAATCCTAAGCAGCAACTGGTAAGAAAATGTTTCAAAATTTGTAATCTCTTACAGCTTTTGTTCAGTACGGTAAGCACGAATAATTTGCGTTAAAGTATTCGTATCGTGAAAGCGCCTCTATCGGACGTAAACAAACTAAATTTGGCAGCACGAATGCGTGACCCATCGTTATGTAAACGTGCGGTAAACACATCCTAGAATGTGATACTAGCCTTGTGAACACGAACCTTTCTTTGACGTATAGAATCGTGAGTGGCGATAGTTGACTATAGTAATCGATACGATAGTAACGATTACTATCGTGCAGTAAACTTGCTACGGTTACGTTACGAATACTTTTAAAGTTCGTGCTTGGGCTACCTAAGTATAATAATAATTAATTAATATTTAATATAATTTCAGATTACCCGTGGAAATTTTGATGGTACCAACAGAGAACCAGTGCCTATTGTGACTGTAGCGAAAGAACTGACAATAGACTCTCTCGGCGCGTATATTTATTGGAACACCGGCCACGCCGTCGAGGCGGCAAGGCTGAATGGCGAAAACAAAATGGTCTACTACCCAGCGCAGTTAATAAGTGGGAAACAAGGTAGGTACCTACTATAGAGGTCATCGTCGTCTAACCTTGCTAAAATCGCTTGTACCTTACATTTGAGGCCACGCTCGTTATTGTGTCATGTGCGCAAGCGTTTGTTGTTTTAAAAGTGCTTAGGCGGCAAAGTCCCCGACAAGCCGACCTATTTACCACTTAAATGGGATAATAGTGGATTTTCATATGGTTATACTTTAAATAAATATGTTTTCAGTGATGGGGTTGACAGCTGATTTAGAAAATAAATGGCTATACTGGTTAGTCCGAAGCTACGACGGATCCGAGCTACATCGTGCACCAAGCGCCGATCGAATGACTCATAGTGTTAGCGAGGTTTGTTAATTTCAAAATCATCATTTACTACAGTCGGTGCGCTACCAATTCAGTCGTTGGGCCATAAGCTTCTCACGTCTTTCTTGCTCGCGCTTACGTGCCTACACGTCGCTGCACATTCCTATATCGATTGACATTTATTAGAAGAAAAAAAATTATAGCCTCATGACTCAGCTGCTAACGCGCTGATTATAACACATGATTACATCTTATCATCACGACACTTAACTGCCCGAGGCTTAGCTTAGATATAATATATATAACTCTTTCCGCGAATTCAAACGGATCAATTCTTTCACTTAAATATCTGTCTCGGTATTTAAATGGTAATAACAGTACATAGAGGTTATTGATCACATGTTTGTTACGTATTTAATTATGTTAATCTTGATAGCAGCCCGAAGAGCAAATAACTAATACCTAATTAAGTTGAATTTTATACCATTATTTTGCTTTAAATTTCCGCTAAGCGACGCCGGGGCAGGCAACTAACAACACAAACCGTCGCCGCTTTGAGTATTAGTTCAGGCAAATGCAGGCTGCACCACCTGCCTACACTGGCCTACGGCAATCTGTCTCTAAACTTTTTGTTTCAAGCTAAAACAATTGTACATAGTAAAATTATGTATCTTATATCTAAGTACCTACCCTAAGAAAGAGCGGGGTCTCCTAACACAGGTAATTATACTTAAAAGGAGACCTCAACATATGTCAATGTAAACCCCTTACAAGATACGTTAATGAAGATTTTTTCATTTTCCCAAAGTGACGCCTGATTCCATCAATTCACTGATACGTATATTCTGCACCAGACGTCA